>JAFJHL010000157.1:0-473961 GCA_019425775.1 Rafetus swinhoei | reverse complement strand
GACCTTCCAGTATTTGTCAGCCAGGGGGAAACTGAGGCATGGTGGGGAAGGGACTCTTAAAGTCACTCATCGACAGGGATTTGAGTTCCATTCTTTTTTATGCCAAACCATCAGCAAAGTCTGCAGGAGACATGGGGAGAGGCCCTTTTTTTTTCTTTCCAAAGCCTTCTCAGCCTCAGAGGAGGAGGAAGTGGCATTGAGGTGGCCATCTTTGATTTGGGTTTTTGTTTTCCTTTGCTGGGGGCCTTTCCCCATCTTCACGGCGCAGAAATCAAAGAAAGCTCTGCTTTGGGAACTGGTGGAGAAAGCCGGGAGCAGAGGGGGTGCTTCCCGGGCTGTCGGTGTCATTGTTGAATCCACAGCCCCCACTCTCTGCTGCCACTTCTGTCGAGATGCACGTACCGTTTTCCTACGGCTCGGAGGGAAGTTTGGAAACTCCTGCAGCTCTTCCCCATCTGCGTTTTCCTACTCTGCTTTTATTTCCTCCTCTGAAGACATGCAGAAGTCGGGTGCCTCATCGGAGCAGCTGTCTGAACCCATTTGGGTCAAGATGCTAGGGGGGGAGAATGTGGGGGGACTCTTTGACACTTGAACCGTTTCCCCCTCAAAAATAAGTTGGATCATCTTTGAGCAAAAGAACAACAGAAACCCAAATGGCACTTTTCTCTTTCTTTCAAAGGACAAAACAACAAAAACAAAAATGTCTCCCTTTTTGAAGCACAACTCTGAATTCTCTCCCCCTCTTCTTCCCGAGAGAGACCATGGGAGCCAATATCACATGAAGACATCATTTCGCTGGGGGGGTGGGGCATAGGGTAGTCTGGTTAATTCGAGGGAGGCGGGCAGGGATAGAGATTGAAATGCTGTAAATATGAAATTTCAAGCAAACAAAAAAGGGGAATTGAATAATCCCTTGAAAAATGCAATGGGGATTTCAAACAAAATACAACCAATCAACCACAGTCCCAGGGAACAGCTTGTGTCCTGGATTTAAAATATATATCTATATCTCTATAGACATATAGATATATACTGAGCTCTGCTCCAGCCCCATTGACTGTTCGGGGGGCAGGTGAAGGGAACAAGGAGACCCCCTCCACTTTTGATGAAGAGAAGGGAAAGGATCACAAAAACTAAGAGCAGATTTTTACAATAAAAAAAAAAAAAAAAAAAAATAACTTTTTGGCACGATTTTTATGTAATATATACATATAATGCGTCATTTCTGTGACTTTCTCAACATTCCCTTTTCCTGCTGGATAGGGTACTTTTTTCATACATCTTGACATGAATCGGTCATTTTCTCACTCACTGCCACTGTGGAATTGTGGGTAAAAAATTACTGTAAGACCCAAAGATGCTGTAACTGTAGGTTAGGAAAATTGTTTGAGGTTTATTTTGCTTTTTCTGTCTGGGGCTGTTGGGTGTCAGGGTTTTTAAGTCTGTGGTTATTTACTTGCATCCCTCTTGGCTGGAAGGCATTTGACGGGGTTGAGTTGAAGGGGCAGGTGGGCATGTGGTTTGGATTCATGGAGCGGAGAAGGGTTTTGCTTTCTGGTTCCTTTTCTCCCAGCCTGTGAAACCCCTAGAGTGTGTGTGAGAGATCATGGACACTTTAGGAGTGTCCTGGGCTTCATCAGCTTGGATTTAGAAACTTACAAATTAGATAGAAGCGTGGAGACATAAGGGGCAGGATCCCTTGCTGGCACGGTTAGATGTTCCTCCATTGGTGTCCATGTAGCTGTGCTTACTGATACCCTGCTGGGCATGTGGCCTAAGGAGCTTGGGGCAATGAGGAAATTCAAGCTTCTACTCATAGTGACCAGTAACTGCCTGCATTGAACAGTAGGGAGGAGGTGAAAAGTGGGTGATATTACAGTGTTGCCCTTGCCGGTGATGTCTGGCCAGACCCTAGGCCAGCACAGGGCTGGATAGGCCCTGAAAGACTCTTTCCATCTCTAGTCTTTAGTGGGGGTAGATGGACCATCCACCAATGTCATTGCCCTGCCCCCATGGAGAGCAACCACCCCTTGACCCCCAGAGCCATTGCTGAGATCTGAGTGCCCGTGAAATTCAGGGGGTTCAGTGCAGCCACCGTCCCACCTTGCAAATGTCACAGGCCGGGGGGGCTGGCAGCTCCCCTGCCCAAGCCAAGTGGCCAACAGGACAGCTGAGGCCTGCAGGGAAACTGGGACACCAAGGGCTGCTTCCGTGGCCCCACTGGAGCTGTAGGCCAAGTCATGAACCCCTCCCCTCCCCCCCGAATACTGCAACTTGCCCGAGAGTCCATGTAGCTGCCCAGTCAGTAGCTCTGAGATATTTGAGTGTTTTATTCAGCAACCGATTACTTAGCCGGCTCTTGCCCCAGCCCCCGCTGCTTCCTTTTGTTCCATGCCCAGCCAGATCCCTGGGCTCAGCAGAGCCTGAACCGAGGGGGTGGAATAGGGGTATCTTCTGCACAGTGCCTTTGCATTCCTGGGACAACACCACACAGCTTCTCTTGTCCACCGGGGCCTTGGCCTGAGGCCAGCTCTGGCTTCTCTTGCACTGAGAAGAGTTATCCCCAGCCACCCCCAATGGGAACTGCCCCATCAATTTCTCCCCCTCCCCGTCCCCTGCATCTGGGAGCTGGGCTGGACTCTAGTTCCCACCCCAGGCCTATGCAACCTCCCCTGTACAGCTCCGGGACATTCCTGCCTTCCCCTGGGAACACGCATCTGCCCTTCCCTCTCACACGTGCAGTGAGGCCAGGAGCTGAGCCGGGCTCAGCCCTGGTGGCCGGTGGGTTTTCCAGGTGCCGGGGGCTGTTGAAGCAGCAGGTTGTTTTCCTGGGGGCATTGGATGGTGGCCGTGTCGCTGCTGAGCTTGGCTCTGTGGGATGCTGCTCTCGTGGTCCAATGGCTGGATCCATTTGGGGGGAGGGGTGAACTCCGCACCGCCGGTTTGGGGGGTTGGAAATTCTTCTGCTTAAACCCCTTCCCCACAGCCAGGCAAACCGAACAGCCTTATTCCCTCCCGGCCACATCTCCCGGTTCCTCCTCCAAGGGGCAGCCCTTCAGCAAGCCTAGCCCACCCCAAACCAAAGACAGACCCATCGGAGCGAGGGCCTGGCGGGCCCGGGTGCTGCCAATGGGCCTCGGGTTGGCAGGTTATCGCTAGGGTGAGAGGCTGGGTGCCTTGGAACTGATCTCCATTAGCGGCAGCTGAATTACTGCATAACCCCGTCTTTGATCGCCCCCAGTGCCCACTACTGCCCTTCGGGAGGGGCACACGCCGAGCTAGCGGCCAGGAGCAGAGTGGCTGCTGGGGGCCTCGGAGCTCCTCTGGCCAAAGGGCTTCCCCGCCCGCCCCTTTCCCGCCAGAGCTGAAAGCTATTTGTGGGAAGGAGCCCAGACAGGGCAGTGATGGGCCCCTAACGTGCGCTCTCCAGTTAGCCCAGGCCCAAAGTCACTGTTCTCTGTCTCCATGCGGGATGTTCCAAGGGGTGCAGTCGTGTTGGTGTAGGGGGAAGGTCCCAGGACTGGGGTATCGCAGGGGATGACGTCGTGTGTCCATGGCGGGGAGGGGGTGTCCAAGGGCTGGTTTGTTGCAGGGGACGCAGTTGTGTGTCGGTACAGGGAGTCCCAGGGCTGGGGTGTTGCAGGGGGCATGTGTCAGTGCAGGGAAGGAGGGTCCCAGGGCTGGTGTGTCATGGGGGTTCAGTCATGTCTCCATGAGAAGGCTCCCAGAGGCTGGGTATCACTGAGGAATACAGTCATGTCTCCGTGCGGGAAGGGGAGGGATCCCAGGGGCTGGTGTGTCGCAGGGGGTGCCGTTGTATTTTCTGTGAGGGTGACTAACATGGCTTCCTATCCAGCCCTGGAGGTGACTTAGTACCTCCCTTCCCCCCTTCTTTAGGTTTTTCTGGTGCCTGGGGGACCCTTGTCACTTGGCTGCTCGTGGGGGTGGCCCCAGCTCCCCGTCTCTGGGTGGGGGGCTGTACCTGGGGGCCTCTTTCAATAGGGCTCCTGCAATTCCCCAGCTCAGTGCATGTCACCACATCGCCCCCTGGTGGCGGGCAGGGACTTTAACAGCTCCCTGCTGACCCTCAGTGACATTTATCTGCCATGGGGCCTGGGGGAGCAGGCGCTCTGGGGTGACGTCTCTGGCCGCAGTCCCAGTGATGCCAGCAGCATGGGCTGGGCTGGGGTCCATTATCTGCCCCCCTCCACACAGAGACGCGCGGGCTGAGGAGCCAGCTCTGAAGGGGGCCGGGGGGGTCTATGGCCAGGGACAGGCCTTGCCTGGGCTCTGGTGGTTTGAATCTTGCTGTCTCTCTTTGGACATGGCTCTTCTCCTTTGTTGCGGGTGGGGGGCATTAGCCCTTCCCAGGGCAAATTCCAGGGAGATGGGGGCAGCGTATGAGAGGTGGATATTTGGGGTGACCTCCTTCAGCAGCCTCCTCACCTCTCCCTGTAGGCCCCACACCGCCAGCCTTAGAATTCATGGGTGGTAGCTCTGCTGGACACTCACCGTGGGGATCTCTCGGCCCAGTTCAAGGGTGTCCGTGGCCTTTGCTCCCCTCTCTCCTGCTGGTCCCAGCCGTGGGGAGCTCTCCCAAACTTTGGGATTCATGTTACACACAGCACCTGGGCAAACTCCCAGCTCCAGCCTCCTTAATGCAGGGGCAGGTTCCCTCCCTCCTCTCCTCCCCGTCCATCCTGCCCCCTTCACCCATGCTCCAAACCCCTTCCCCAGCCCTCTGCTGCAGTTGAACCCAGAGAGCCACAGAACCACCCCAGGCTCATGTGGCACATTTTGGGCAGAGGAGCGGCTCTGCTGCCCTCCCCACCACCAAATGAGCCTCCCAGAGCCATCCCCTCAAATACCTCTATTTATTTGGAAGGCAGAGCTTCAAACTCTCCAATCAGCTTCCAGCTCCACCCACCAATGAGAAGTCTCCTCCTTCCAGTGAAAGATCTCCTCTGTGATTGGCTAACTGCTAGCCAATGGCTAGGAAGATGTGCTTATTTGGTGACTCAGTTTCCCATGGGGTCATGGGCCAAGCTGGGATGGGGAAGCTGCAGCCCCACAGAATCCACAGCCCCACCAGCCATAGCGGGGATTAGAACCCACAACCTGCTGAGCCCAAAGCCACCTGTGCAAATTCTACATCCCGAGTAGGGGGCGGTGGTGCAGGCACCACTGCATTGCAGCAGGGTTGAGGGAGATGCCATTGCCTCTGGGCAAGGTTTCTCCAAACCTTCCCCCACCAAGAGATGGCACGCAGGAGTGGGAGGGGTATTTAGTCACACTGCATGGCCAGGCACCCGTGGGGGCCGACCTGGGGCCCTTCTGGTACCCCCCCATCTTGAACTGAGGGTACAGCTCTCCCAGCTGGGAGCTAGTAAAAGGTTTCCCTCATGAGCACATGATCCCTGTACCGGGTTCTGTGGGTTTAGCTCCCCTTTCCCGTCACACCCTCTTTGGCCCAACCCCATCACGTTACCCCTTCTCATGGGCTGCCGTTAGCTGGAGAGGAAGCGGCATCCCCGCTAGCTGCCCAGTAGGTGCCTGCAGCATAGCGCTGCTAGCTTGGCAGCTGGGGGTATGTTTACACTACAGAGTTTTGTTGGAAAAAACAGCCGTTTTCCCGACAAAACCTGAGTTACGTTCACACTGCAAGCACATTCTTCCAAAAGGAAATCGAAAGAACAGAGGGTTTTTCTGGCGTTGGTAATCCTCTTTCTACGAGGAAGAAGCCTTTTTCCGAAAGAGCTCTTTCAGAAAAAGGTGTGTGTGGACGGGGAAGAGGGAGTTCTTTCAGAAGAAGAGGAAGAGGAAAAAGCACAGGTGCCCTGGTGGCCATTCTGTCCATAGGAATCCCAGCTTACATGCGGGAGAGCGTCCATTCAGTGTGGACACTATCTTTTGAAAAAGATCGCTTTTTTTTTGCGCTTCCTCTCTTTTTGGAAGACGTTTTTTCTGAAGATCTCTTCCACAAAAAGTTTCTTCCGAAAGAAGCCTGCAGACTAGACGTAGCCTGGGTCTTGGGACTGGCCGTCCATGACAGCCACAGAGGGGGAGGGACCTGTCCAGCTGATGGGGTGTGTGCAGCACCACTTGGTGGTGAGTAGGGCCACGCAAATACCAAATAACGAGCATCAAATCTACGGCAGCCCAAGTGAGATCGGGGCCCCCGTTGTGCCAGGCACCACTCAAACCTTCAACAAGACCCACACACACACCTCAAGGACCTGACTCGCTAAACAGCCAAGCAGCGGGGAAGGGAAACTGAGGCACCGAGCAGGGTGGTGACTTGCCCAAGGTGACCCAGTAGGGGAAAGCTGGCAAGAGCACCCAGCCCAGCGCCTCCGCCAATTGCCCAGCCCCGGTTCCCGTTGCCACCCTGCCTGGAGCCGCAGCGCATCCTGGCTGGCTGGAAATGCCAGACGAGTCCCTGTGCCTTTAGACGTGACCTCGCCCGCACCCCGCGTCACCCCAAAACATGGGCCAGTGAGATCCTCAGGGCTGCACACTAAGGGCAACTACTTCCCCTGGGGAACTCGGTTTCCTTGGTGCGCTAGGGCCTGTGCCGAACGCCGCCTTCTTCCTGTCTGCGCTTTCTCGTTCCTTCTTTCCTTTGTTTCTTCCCTGCTCTCTGTCTCTCCTTGGAATTCCGTTGCTTCCTTCCTCTATTCAATATGCCAAACCAATTTTGGGTCGAGTGCATTAAACAGAACAAAAGACAACAAAAGAATTATAACAATAATGATGATGCAGATCATTTAAAAAAAGAACAAAAAATACAAAAATGGCAACTATTGTTGAGTTACAATCGCAAATTCAAACAATAAAGGAAACGAGTTCTTGGAACCAAGGGGCTGAGAGCCGGGTGGTCCGGCGGCGGTGGGTGGGGGGGCGATTGAATGGTGCTGGGGGTAGGGTGATGCCAGGGGCTCAGGGGTGTGATTGGCTGTTGAGGTCTATTCCTCCCTACCCCTTTGTTCTAGCCCCTTCTGGGTCAGCCATCATTTGGGGAACCCCAGTGGTGGCCCCAGGAAGCTCCCAAGCCAGAGAGCAGCTCAGGATGGGTCATGGCCCACCATCCCCAAGACAGAATCCGCCTTTATGGCCACCACTGGGGAGAGCTGGCTATTGCCCCACCAGGGGCGCTGTGCACCAACACCCTCAGTCTCCCCAGCCCATCTGGGTGGCTCCAGACACAGGCGGGCCCCAAACGTGGCCCTGAGGGGTCAGCGCCTGGCGTCACCTCAGCCTGGTTCCGGTTGCCAGAGGCCCTTTGGGAGCTGGCAGCCCTCAGGACCCGCCCTGAATTCCTGGCGCCTTCTCCAAGGCCCAGGCAGACCCGGTGCCCGCCACGCAGACCATGGGGCTGCTGAGAGTCACAAGCCACAAACTCCTTTCCCACCAGTGTGATGCCCCGGCCCCCACCCAGCCCTGGGGCTGTATCAGAACCAGCACCCCCTAGAGGGGCAGGGCCTTGTGTCCCATCCCCAGCCCTGAGCCGGGCTGAGATTAGATGGAGGCGGAGGAGGCTGGGGGTCAGGACTCCTGGGTTCTATCTCCTGCTCCCTGGCCCCAGGGTCAGGCCTGGCTGGGAACCGGAGACTCCCAAGGAACTGGAGGCAGGGAGGAGCAGGCTGGGTGGGAAAGGCCTTTATCAGCTTCAGTGTCCTCATCCGCCTTCCCTCTGCCTGCCAGGAGATGGCAGCAAACCCAAGGAGCTGCCGCCTGGCCCTGCCTGAGGGATGTGGGTGGAGGGGATGGCTGGACCAGACACCCCATCCTGGGCATTGCTCCGGTCTCAGCTGGCAGGAGCCAGGAGATATCGGGTGGGAAACTGCCTGGCCTGACAGGATGAGTGGGAGAGGATGGCAGGTCTGTGTCCATCTGTCCTGCCTCCTAGATCCCAGACATGGGCTGAGCTGAGGTGCCCCTGGGTTTTGGGGAGCATTTGGAGTTGGGGAAGGTCTAGTCCCACTCTAACCACTAGACCTCCCTCCTCCAGCCTCACTGCTTTAACCACTAGATCCCTCTCCCCTCCCACAGCCAGAGACGGAGCCCAGGAGTCCTGATCCTTGCTGCTTCCGTGTCAGGCCCTGGCAGCTTTAGCGAAGCCAGGGACTCAGGCCATGACGCTGACCAGGCCATCACAACGGCTGCGATGCTCTGAGGTCCCAGACCCATTCAGAGCATGGCCTAGGAGGGACTCAGGACCTTTGGGCTCAGTTCCTGGCTCTGCCACCAACTTCCCTGAGTGACCTTGGCTCAGTCCCTCTGCATTGCAGGTTCCCTTTGCCTGGTTTGATGGGAGTTCTTTGGGCAGGGACCGACCCTCACTGTGTGTCTGAGCAGCGCCTGGCTCAACGGGGCCCTAATGTCAGCCCGAGTGTGGGCAGCACCTGGAACGCTGGGGCCCTGATCTCAGCCAGGCCCTGGGCAGCGCCTGGCACGACAGCACCCTGATCTCAGTTCTCATTTGCCCCCCTGTCTGGGGAGACACTGCAGGGCTCTGGCTTTATGTGATCAATTGTACCTTGTAGCCATGTGCTGCGAGCTCGGCAGCTGGGCTGGGACCCGTCTAACCCCCCCTTGCAGTCTCCAGCTGGCGGGGTTATTTGTTTTCCTCATTTCCACACTGCTCTGTGTTGCCGCTTCCTGGCTGTGACGAGGTGGCTGCATCTCCGCACCGGGCGTGGGATCCCTGCATACACAGCCCCCGGCGCCCCGCCCCAGAGGCAGCTGCACCCCAGTGAGCTGAGAACTCGGCCCCCCTGCAAAGAGCCAGAAGGGCTCCCCAGGCACCGTGCCGGCGAGTTCACAATGTTCTGGCGAAGCGCTAACCCGCTGGGAGCAGCAGCGGCAGCTTCAGCCCCGCGGCCTGGGACAGCCCCGCGCTGAGTGGGCCAGGGGCAGCTCATTGTCACGCTCCTGCAGCTCCCAGCGCCCGGCCGTAACCCCGCTGGGGCCCTGATGGAGCGGCCGCCAAGTTCCACCCGGCGGAGCCTGGCCCCTGGCCCCCATCCCCACTGGACCAGCGCGGAACTTCGCTCTGCCATTGGCAGCACTGAAACCCGCTGGCTCCTTGGATGGAAAAATGAGACCCAGCCCCCTTCGCCCGAGCTGCTGGCAGCCTGCATCTGTGCAGGAAATTGCACAATATTAACGGGGAGGGGGCGCAGGCCAGTGAGCCATGACATCACAGGGGACACCATGGGAGCAGCACAGCCATCCCTGATGGCTGCCGGCCTGCTGTTCTCTGTCTCACCCAGGAGAGCTTCAAATGCTGCTCAGCAGAGCACCCTCAGCGCCTACAGCCGACAGCATGTGTTTCCAGTGGTGGTGCACATCTGCACATGCGTTGGTGCACATAACATTTATTCTGCACATAGGTGGGAAAAATCAAAGGGAACACTGGCGTGATCCCCGTTGGGCTCCAGCCATTGTGGTGCAGCAGGTTCCCCAGCATTTGTGGCTCTCAGGAATCCCACGCACCCTAGTTCAGACCCCTTTCCCAAATCAGGGTCCAGGCATCCACCCACCTCCTCGGGATCACCCCACTGCTAGCTCGGGGGGGCAGTTTCCCAAATTCCCCAGCTGGGAGCAGCACCGGGGGCTGTTTCAGCACCAAGGATGCAGGGAGTCTCAGCCTGCTCCCTGCCCCATATGGACACCTGCCTCCATGAGCCATGCTGTCTCCATGGGGCTGCTGCCTGGGGCCTCCTTTGTCAGCCACAAAAGAAGCAGCATTGCAAAGTCAGACTCCTCTGTATCAACAGCCCTCTGGGCTACAGGGATCTTGTTGTGAGCCGTATAGGGCATATGGCACATAGGTGCTATTCTGACTCTGCCCAGAAGGGGGCAGACTCTCATGACCTCTTACACCCTGAGGGCATCGCAGCAGCTCATTGGGAGCCAGATCAGATCCAGCATGGGGAAAGTTCCCCACCCAGCTAAAAGAGCGCCTGACACCGTCTGTTATTCCTTCAAGTAAGACCTGCCTGACACGTGCCAGCCAGCTCGGGGCAGGGTAGGAGTCAGGACTCCTGGGTCCTTTCTGCTGCTTTCTGAGCTCCCGCCCCACCCCGCCAACCAGCATCTTTCTCGCGTTTCCGCCAGGCAGGCAAAATCGCCAACTCAGCAAAAGAAAAATAATCTCTGAGCGGAAAAAGCTCTTGTGGGTGAAGTTGGCGTGACGCAGACGGGACGGGGCTCTGGGAACGGAGCAGGGGTGTGGAGGGCAGAGGAAAGATGGAAGCTCTGTACCTGTTTGTCCCTTCTTCACCAGTCACGTGCAGTGCAATTTCCTCTCTCACCACAGAAGGGGTCTGGGGCCAGTTTCTAGGCTGGTGTCAATGGGCATTGCTGCATTGAGGTCAATGGGCCAGTTTCTAGGCTGGTGTCAATGGGTGTAGCTGCTTTGGTGTCAATGGGCCTGATCCCTGGCTGGTGTCAATGGGTTCCATTGAACCTGGACTTCAAGTCAACAAGGGATTCTGCTCTACTCCCTGTCTTACTACTTTGTACCATGTAGCTGTTAAACAGCCCCTGGACCGCACCCCAGCAGCAGCTGCATCTCAGCCCTGGGTGGCAGACCCCTGAGTTTATAGAATTTAATGTACTTTGTGATTCTTGCTGACAGACTCCCTCTGGCTGTGAGTCGCATAGTCTGCGGCTCAGCAAGGTCACCACTCAGCCACGGTCGCATTTGTCCCAGAAGGCCCCTCCAGCCTCCCGCCCAGAGGCGAGAGGAGCCCAGCCCGCAGCCGCGGGTTGGCTCCGCTGCCAGCCAAGCCTGCGATCTGCGCGGTGTCTCAGAGCGCCCGGTTGGCTGGGGTGCAGAAGGTGAGCGGTGCAGGGTGAAGCAGGTGGTGGTTAGGGACAAGAGCAGAGATATCCGGTACCGACCAGGCAGGGGAAGCAGCAGGATGTGGTTCTGGGGTCTGTGCGCTGCCTCGCGGAGCATGTGAAAACACCAGCTTAGCAAGCAGTCACTGACACCCTGGAGCTCTGGCCCCAGACTCTCCCCTCCCGAGCTGAATTTGGGGCTCCGGACCCAGATCCCCACCCACCTTAGGGGAAATGGAGCCCTGGGCACACCTGTATTTTGGCACTGCCCCCATTGTCCCTGACCATAATGGGCCCCCCAATGCCTGCACTGCCCCCTTCATCCCTAACCCCATCGCTGAGCACCCTTCAGCCCAGCTCTGCACCCATCTGGGAAACTGAGCAGGGTGCAGGGAGCAGCTGGCCCCAGCACTGATCCTCCCAACAGCCGTGAGGAGCAAGGGCAGGCTCCTGCCTCCTTCTCCCCGCCAGGAGGGCAGAGAGCAGCAGCTCCTGGCTCAGGGCTCACAGCAGGGCCTGCGGAGGGAAGGGGCTGCACAGAGTGCTGGCAGTTGCTCCTCACTCCCCACCTTGCAGCCCCCCGTATGTCACTGCTCCCAGAAGCACATTCCTCCATCCGGAGGGAGCAAGGAGAAATCTGGGGGCCCCCACACGGTGCTCCCCTGCCAGCTGGGAGCATCAGCTGACTGCACTGGCAGCGCCGCTGCTGCACGGCGCCCCATTGACCACGGCACCCGTGGGCAGTCGCACAGGTGGCTCCCCTAACCCCCGAACTGAATTCAGGGCTCCAGGCCCCGGAGCTCCCCCACACCCGACCTGAACTTAGGGCTTTGGGTCCCACATCCCTCTCTCCTGCCGAGAGCTGACTTTAAGGTTCTGGATCCAGGCCGCCACCCCCTCCCATGCCCCCCAGGTCCTGTGGCACAGTTAGGTGCCTGCACCAGGAGCTGCCTCTGCTGCTCCGGTCTGTGCTGCTGCCCAGCAGGAGGAGTGAAGGCCCTCCGGCAGTTACGGGGGCAGTGTAGAGGACAGCTCTGCAGGTGGGGTGGGGGTAGGAGGGCTGGGAGCAAGCAGGGCTCTCTGAGCTGCCTAGGTTACAGCTCCCTTGCCGTGGGCACCGCACGAGGCTCCCGCGCACCACGGCAATGGCCTGGGGCACAGATATGGGTGCGCTGGGGCTTCCAGGCATCTGTGCAGCTGAGGATGAGACCAGGGGCAGGGGCATGTGAAGGGCACATGGGTACTGGCATCCCAGGCAAGCTGCCAGGTGAAGAAGGCAACGCCCAGGGCAGTGCTTGGATGGGAGACCTCAGAGTAGAGCTGGGAGCAGGGGTGGGGGGACGGGGTCACTAGCAGTATTCCCTGTAGGCAGAGCACTTGGGCGGCCACCCAGGAGACATTCAAATGCCACCCAGCTGATTAGCAGAGCCCACAGCCAGCAGCATGCGTTTCTACTGGTGGTGCACAGCTGCACATAGAGTCATAGAATCCTAGGGCTGGAAGAGACCTCGGGAGTCATCAAGTCCAGCCCCCTGCCCAAGGCAGGACCAATCCCAACTAAATCAACCCAGCCAGGGCTTTGTCAAGCTGAGACTTAAACACCTCTAGGGATGGAGACTCCACCACCTCCCTAGGGAACCCATTCCAGTGCTTCCCCACCCTCCTAGGGAAATAGTTTTTCCTAATATCCAACCTAGACCTCCCCCACTGCAACTTGAGACCATTGCTCCTTGTTCTGCCATCCATCACTACTGAGAACAGCCTCTCTGCATCCTCTTTGGAACCTCCCTTTAGGAAGTTGAAGGCTGCTCTCAAATCCCCCCTCACTCTTCTCTTCTTCAGATTAAATAAACCCAAATCCTCAGTCTCTCCTCATAGGTCATGTGCTCCAGCCCACTAATCATTTTGGTCGCCCTCCGCTGGACCCTCTCCAATGTGTCCACATCCTTTCTATAGTGGGGAGCCCAGAACTGGACACAATATTCCAGATGTGGCCTCACCAGAGCCGACTAAAGGGGAATAATCACTTCTCTGGATCTGCTGGCAATGCTCCTCCTAATGCATCCCAATATGCTATTAGCCTTCTTGGCTACAAAGGCACACTGTTGACTCATATCCAGCTTCTTATCCACTGTAATCACCCGGTCCTTTTCTGCAGAACTGCTACTTAGCCATTCGGTCCCCAGCCTGTAACAGTGCTTGGGATTCTTCTGTCCCAAGTGCAGGACTTTACACTTGTCCTTGTTGAACCTCATCAGATTTCTTTTGGCCCAATCCTCTAATCGGTCTAGGTCACTCTGGACCCTATCCCTGCCCTCCAGCGTATCTACCTCTCCCTCTAGCTTAGTGTCATCTGCGAACTTTCTGAGGGTGCAATCCATCCCTCATCCAGGTCATTAATAAGGATGTTGAACAAAACCGGTCCAAGAACAGATCATTGGGGCACTCCGCTAGAAACCGACCGCCAACCTGACATCAAGCCGTTGATCACTACCCGTTGGGCCTGACAGTCTAGCCAGCTTTCCATCCATCTTACAGTCCATTTGTCCAATCCATACTCCCTTAACTTGCTGGCAAGAATATTGTGGGAGACCATATCAAAAGCTTTGCTAAAGTAAAGGTATAGCACATCCACTGACTTTCCCATATCCACAGAGCCAGTTACCTCATCATAGAAGCTAATCAGATTGGTCAGGCACGACTTCCCCTTCGTGAATCCATGATGACTATTCCTGATCACTTTCCCCTCTTCCAAGTGCTTGAAAATGAATTCCTTGAGGATCCCCTCCAAGATTTTTCCGGGACTGAGGTAAGGCTGACTGGTCTGTAGTTCCCTGGATCGTCCTTCTTCCCTTTTTAAAGATGGGCCCTACCTTTGCCTTTTTCCAATCATCCGGGATCTCTCCCAATCTTTCGCATACCTCAGTGCAAAATTTATTCCGCACATGGATGGAAAAAATTAGAGGGACCATGGATCACTAGGGGGCGCTTTCCCCTCACAGTCAGTGTTGGCACAGGGCAGGGGAGTTGTGGCTCTGGGCTTAGCACTGTGCTGTGTGGTATGCCATCTCCTCATGGCACTGCTGTCGCCTGGTTCAGGAGACAGAGGCTATGTCTAGACTGCAGGCTTCTTTCGGAAGAGATCTTTGGAAGAGATCTTTGGAAAAAATTTCTTCCGAAAGTGAGCGTCCACACTGCAAAAGTGCATCAAAAAAGCGATCTGCTTTTTCAAAAGAGAGCGCCCAGAGTGAATGGACGCTCTCGCATGGAAGCTGTGATTCCTATGGACGGAGTGGCCGCCAGGGTAGCTGTGCTTTTTCCTCTTTCCTCTTCTTCCAAAAGAACTCCCTCTTCCCAGTCCACACACGCCTTTTTGCTAAAGAGCTCTTTCAGAAAAAGGCTTCTTCCTCATAGAATGAGGATTACCAATGCCAGAAAAACCCTTCTGTTCTTCAGATTTTCTTGTAGAAGAACGCGATTGCAGTGTGGACGTTCCTCAAGTTTTGTTGGAAAAATGGCCGTTTTTCCGACAAAACTCTGTAGCGTAGCCAGAGAACAGAAGGTCCTAATCTCCCTTTTTTAGACCAGTCCATAGTTCCCAGACTTTTATCAGGTCCCCTCCTATCTGTGTCCTTTCTAAGGGAAATTGCTAGAAAGAGCTGCGCTGATCCCCCTTCCAGAAGCATCAGCATCTCGGTGCTGGGGAAGGGCTCCCTATACGAACAGCCCCTGCGCCCCACCCCCGGAGGTGGGTGCATCTCAGCACCAGCTGATGCAATCCACGTCGATTTATAATCCAGCCCCTTCTCTTGGACCTGTGGGTGCTTAGCACCACTGACAGATGAGCATTGAGCTGGGGGTGCCATGCTGTGCACCTCGAAAACCAAGGGCCACATTCTGACAACATACCTGCGCTCCTGTGCCTCAGTTTCCCCTGCTATTCCATGGGGCAGAGGGTTTTGTGTAGCTCTGGGGGTAGGAAGGGCTGAGAAGGCAGCTTGCCAGCAACATTGTGCTGCAGGGGGCCAAGAACAGCTGTGAATCCCTAATGGCTGGTGCAGCCCCCAGTTCTGTCCAGCTCCTCTGATTGGCTGCCCTTCTCCACTTCCCCCGCCTCCTCAGGAAGGGCAGCCAATCAGGGCTGTTGCTTTCTCTCCCCACCCTACAAAGGTCAAGAGGAGGATTTTTGGTGGGGAGTGGGCAATGGGCAATATTCTCGTTGGGCTGGAAGAACCCAGATGCTCAGGGCAGCTCCATTCCCCATGAGCAATAGATCAGTCCACTCTCCCTATTCACCCCTTCACCTGTGAGCAATGGGTCAGTCCGCTCTCTCCTGCACCCCCACCCTCTCTATCCTTGTAGCCCCTGGCTGGGGAAGGGGATGGGGCAGGAGCCCCCGGCACTGCCAATATGGGGCTGGGACTCGGCCTAGAGCTATCTGAGGACAATGCTGGGATGAGACTAGGGTTGCCAGATGGTCCCCCAAAAAATACTGGACACATGGTATTTTGGTCAAGCGAAAAAAAAAAACCCCAACGCAGGCTAAAAATTTTTGTCAAGCAAAAACAAAAAAAAAGGAGCGCAGGATAATAAGTACTGCCTCTCCCAGCCACGCCCCCGCCCCTTCTGACGGGCCCAGACCAGCGATCGCGGCCCCTACCGGACAGCTCGGGATTTTTGCCTCCTGGCTGGGAAGAGCTCAGAAAGTACCGGACATTTTAGGTGTCCAGTATTTTCTGACTTTTTTTACCGGACAGGAGGTGAACATACCGAACCGTCCGGTTCAATCCCGGACACCTGGCAACCCGACACTGGCGGGCCGTGTGGAGAGTGGCTGCAGTGCTGGAGGGTGGGTTTGAGGCCATGGCCACATGGTGAGCAGCTGGGGCCTGTTCTGGTGGCTGGGGATGGGGCCTGTGCCGTGGCCACATGATGGGTCCTGCTTTGGTGGGGGGCTGGGGCCTGCTCAGGAGAGGGAAGGGGGCTGGGGCCTGCCACTTGGCGAGGAGGCTGGGACCTGCTGCGGCTCCATGGCAGGGGGAGGCCGAGGCCTGCTGGGGCTGGGACCTGCTGCGGGGAGAAGGGGGACAGAAGCTGCTGCATGACGGGGGGACAGGATCTGCTCTGTCCGGCGGGCAGCTGCTCTGGCTGCCAGAGCTGAAGCTGCTCTGGCTGCCAGAGCTGAGTAAACTAATATGGGGAGGGGGGGGGCGCAGGAGTCAGGGTTGGAGTGTATGAGGGGCCGGGGATCCATATTTTGGCAAACGGGAAATGTTTGATTTGTATATTTGTCATTTGCATATAATGAATGTGCAAATATGCAAATGCTGCCGGTCCGCCGCAAGTTTGCAAACGGGTTTGCTGGTCCCTGGGCTATAAAAGGTTGGGAACACAGACACCGAGTAAATGGCTAGTAGGCCTCGGGGCCTGGCTGTTGCTGGCCCTGAGGCCCATGACATGAGGTTCACGCTGTGCTCTCTCTCTCACTTGCACCCTCTGGCTCCTTCTCTCTCACTCTGAGCGCAACTTCCTCAGCCCGATGGCCTTATAAATGCTGCTATTTCCAGCCTGGCCTGCGCAGGCCCCGCCCCCCCCTCACCAGGGCCACACATTGGCGCCACGTGAAAGAGGAACTCCCCTGGGCCGCTACCGCATACGTGGGTTGGAGGGATCTGGCTGCAGGGTTAGTGCAATGGGGTAAACACACATTGCCACAAATGCTATCCTGTGACTTGCAACTGTGCAAGCCGGCTGGAGCTACAGCTGTGCAAACACAAGATGTTGCAAGTACAACTGGAGAGCTGTCAAGCACTAGTGCAACCCCATGCAAGCACCACGGGCTGCAAGTGGAACTAGAATCATGGCAGTAACGCTCTGCCACAGTGATAATTGGGTAACGCCAGCCATGCAAGCGCACAATGCAGAAAGTATAGTGGGGCAAACACCACACCCCCGGTGCAACAGCTCAACACCTGCACAAACGCACGATGCTGCGTGTGCAATGGGGTCATTGTGCAGCTGCCACTGTACGTGCATGCTGTGGTCTGAGTGAGTCTACCACTGTGCAACACAGCACTGGAAGTAAAATTGCACAACTGTGCAAGCACGCTATAGTGCAAGTGCAACTGCAAGCATCACACGCTGCAAATGCCCTGGGAACTGCAGCATGCAAGCCCCTGATGCTGAAAGGGCAATTGCACATGGGCTACCTTGGAAGCTGATTGCTGTGTGTGTAACTACAACCGAGCCAGTACCCTACGCTGAAAGTCTCCCAGGGGCAGTCCTGTTAGTTTGTATCTGCAAAAACAAGGAGGGGTCTTGTGGCACCTTAGAGCAGGGCCGGCTTTAGGAAGTGCGGGGCCCAATTCGAACAATTTCAACAGGGCCCCACAGCAATTTTTGTTGAGAAAAAAAAAAAAAAAAGCGGCACACAAAAATTCCCCCGCCAACACACACACACACATACCCTCCCATGGCGCAGGGAAACCCTGCACTAAACTCACACCTCCTGCAGTGCAGGCAGCTAGTCAAGTCAGGGTGGTAGATGGTCATTGGCAGCATTGGTGTTAAGATACAAATATCAAAAGGGAAATTGCTTTTGTAGCAGGTTAACCATTTACGATCCTTATTCAGGCCTGGGCATTGAGTCATGGATTTGAAAGGTGCCAGCCTGCTACGAAAGAATTTCAAAACCCAGTTCCACAGGGAGAGAGCTGAACTGGAATTCATTTACAAATTCAATCCACTCAATTCAGGATTAAATAAGGATCTTTACTAGTTAACGTACGACAAAGGCAATGTCCCCTCTTTTGTTATTCACATCGCCACATCAAATGCTGGGAATGGATCACTTATACCCTGACTTGACTAGCCTCATTAGCACACTAGATACACCCTGCCTCTGTAACTTCCACTCCAGCTCATCTGAAGAAGCGGCTCTTACTCACAAAAGCACATGATATAGTTTTGTTAAGTCTCTAAGGGCATGTCTACACTAGGAAATTATTTTGAAACAATAACTCCCGAAATAACTATTTTGAAATAGCGCATCCACAACACAGGACGCCTCAAAATTAGTCCGAAACAGGCTCCCTTAATGTGGACGCACTACCTTGACTTAGAGCCCCAGGAAGCACTGGGGAGTCATTACTGTGAATGCCTCTGAGGAGTCGTTATTTCGAAATAGCTGCAGCGGAGAGTCCATACGACCGTGATTTTGAAACAAGCGGTATTCCTCATGGAAAGCAGGAGTTATTACAGTCATTCCTCATTTAACACTATAGATATGTGTCAGAAAATGATCGTGTTAAGTGAAAACGTGTTATGCGGGGTCAATTTTCCCATTGAAAATAATGGAAAAGGTGGGGGTTTCGTTTCCAGCAGTGGTGTCTGTTGGGACCGGGACATAAGGTTGGGGGAGAAAGGGGACTGAGTTACACCAGGGAGGGGAGGAGTTTGACTCTGGGGAAGGGAAGGGGAGGAGAGTGGAGGGGCATTGGGTTGGGAGTATGCCCCTGTGATGGGTCTGCCAGGACCTGCACTGCGTCCGGCGAGGGAGGGTCACTGGGGAACGGCGCGGCGAGCGGCGAACCCTCTGCCGCTTTGCAGGAAGGCAGGGGAAGCCCCGCGCAACCACCGGCAATGGGCCGGCTAGGGAAACCATGTTATTTCGGGACGGTCGTGTAATTCAAAAAACGTTTCCTAAAAAAAAAAATTGTGCTATCGTGAAAACGTGTTAAGCGGGCATGTGGTAAATTGTGAAATAACCAGCCCCTTATTTCAAAATAACAGGCGTGGTTGTGAGGATGCTCCGCCTGTTATTTTGAAATAAGGGGAGTTATTCAGAAATAACTGCCTAGTGTAGACCAGGGCTAAGGTGCCACAGGATTACCGCTTGTTTTTAAAGTTACAGACTAACACAGCTCCCCCTCTGAGACCTAATAGATCTCTGAGTCTCCAAGGTGCCACGGGCCTGCTCGTTGATTTTTCACTGGAAGTGCAACTCTGCAAGCACAAAATGCCACCCCACTAGCACCGAGGTTACTGTGCAGCTGTAGATGTGCAAGCACAACAGGCTGCGAGCCCATTGCTCCTGTGTCCCGTCCTTGGGCCCTGGCGGTGATTCTCGGCTGACCCCCCCTCACAACGCGCTCGCTTGAGCCCACAAAGCAGCAGCCTTTTCCAGGCCATGTCGCCTGCTTGGGCCTTGTGGCCTAAGTTTGTCCCAGTGCATGGTGGGAAAATCTGGGTGACCATTGAGATTTACTTGCTCAGCTCCAGGGCAGATGGAAATGTTTCTGCAAAGCAGAAGCGCTCCAAGAGCGGGGGGAGGGGCAGAATGCCGCACCTCTGGATAGTCCATCGGGTGCCTGGGTGGGGTTTAGACCCTGCGTCGCCCACATCCCAGAAGAAGCTCAGATAAGGGGGCTCATCCCCCCCCTCCATGAGGCTTTGTGCAGGACCCAGTTTGGGCTTGAAACTGGCTCAGGAGGCAAAGGGGCAGAGTCCCGTGGCCCTTATTTTAGAAGACTGTCTGGTTCGCAAGCTGCACTGGTGATTCTCTGAGGGTCTGAGGTGTGAATGCCGGGCCGGGGGACCCGCATGCAGCACGGAAACACAAACCTCCCCCTTCCTTTCATCCACAGGCAGCTGGATTTCAGGGGGCAGGTTTGCACAGCACCTAGCACCAGTCGAGGTTCTAAATCTAGAGAGGACCCGCCTGGGACCATCTTGTCTGACCGCCTGCACAAACCAGGCCCTAGGATTCTCTAGCTCCATTCCTATGGGGAATTGGAGCAGATCTGCTAGAAAAACTCGATTTAAAACTCCCCAGCGGCGGAGAATCTCGCTACGCTGTCCCAATGCTTTGTTCCGTGCACTGTTAACAATTTGCTCTTTAAGTCCTATCTGATTGTCGGGCGCATTATCAATGTTTTGTTCACTGTGTCCGGATGTACAGACCGCCATCAAGTTGTTCCATCTCCTTCTCTTTGTGGAGTTCTGGGTTCTTTGCCCAGCTCTGGGGAGTGTGGTATAGTGGTCAGAGCAGGAGGCAGCTGGACATCAGCAGTTGTAGACCCTACTCCTCTCCCAGCGCTGGTCTAGGACTGCATTTTTCAATAAATAAATAATACTGCTGCATGCAGTTACCCAGGTGTGAAATGGCCCTATCTGAGCATGACAGGGATGCACTCTGCCCCTCTATCTTTAATCTGTCTCAGCTTCCTGTAGAGATAAGGACTGCGTCTGCAAACCAGAGAGATGGGAACTCCCAGCCCATGTATTTACAGATCTTCCTTCAGATACAGTCAACACTGTACAGCGCTGGCTGTTTTTGGCCTCTCGACTTGGGCTGTCCCATGCCGCAGATGTGGCTCAAACGCCATGGGAGTGCAGGGCAGGGGCAGAGCAACCAGGCTATTTTATAAACCAGATTCTTCCCTTCCAGCAGCACAAAGGAGCAGGCAGGGATGGAGCCAACCTTGCGTCTCGCTGGGGGAGAAGGGGAAAAGCAATGGGCTGTGAGGTGGGGAGCAGTTACATAAGTCCCCTTGGGATTGTTCCCCGGTGTGCTGATCACGCTACTGACACCCACCTTCTTACAGCACCCTGTCCTGATGGGCCAGATCCTCTGGTCTCCCCCAGACAAGTTGGTGTAACTGCCCCCTTGAAGAGCAGCACAGACACGGAACCACTTCAGTTCTGGGAGGACTCAGTACTAGGGCACAATGTCCAGGAAACCAGCCCCCAAATGGGACAAACCCCAAATAAATCCGTCTTTCTCTGTGTAAAAGATTTACACAGGGAAAGCCCATCAGGTAAGCCCCCCTTTACCAATGAAAGGGTATGTCTATACTAGCTCGTTAGTTCGAGCTAGGTAGGCAAATGAGGGCAAGTGGAGTTGCAAATGAAGCCCGGGATTTAAATATCCCGGGCTTCATTTGCATGTTCCCGGAGCCGCCATTTTAAATCCCCTTAGTCTGAACTCCGTGCCGCTACACGCGCGCATACGTGGAATGAGAAGTAACGGTAGCATTTTGCTAATTCGAAATAGTGCATCCATTCTGATTGGACGCTGGGTCGCATTTAAGGGCAGCTGAAACCTATTCTGGCAGGGCATCAGGTCAGTTGTTGCTTTGTGTGGCTGCTGTCTGAGGCTATCTGAGGCTCGTGCTTAAAGGACCCCCTGGACAGCCGGTTCTCAGCTTTTCCGCTTGCTTGCCTACCTCGCCGAGGGACAGCAAAGCGTTTTCCTCTGCGCCTGCCTGTGTCGGTGGTTCCCACTGGGGACACCGCCACAGTTGGCACCATGGAGCCAGAGCTCGCCCTGGGCATGCTGCTCCAGTTTTTGGACTTGCTGCTGCAAGCCTGCCAGCAATGGCTGGAGGCTGCCTTGCACCATCTGGTGCACGTCAGCCCCCAGCCTCTCCCCCTGGCCTCCTTGGGGGTCGTGGTGGAGCAGCAGCAGCGCCCGGATGCCAGCGTGCCCCACCGCATCTGGCGTCTGGACACCAGCAGTGACTGGTGGGACCTCATCGTCCTGGAGCACTGGGGAGACCAACAGTGGACCCAGAACTTCAGGATGAAGAAGGACACCTTCCTGGAGCTCTGCGAGTGGCTCGCCCCTGCTCTGCGGCGACGGGACACTCGCATGAGGCCCGCCATCCCCTCCAGAAGCCTGTGGCCATCGCCCTGTGGAAGCTCTGCACGCCGGACAGCTACCGATCCGTCGGGAACCAGTTCGGTGTGGGAGATCCACCATCAGAGCAGTGCTCATGCAGGGCACTCACCGGCCACTGGGCTGGGGAGGGGGCTGCAAGGAGAATGGGCCGCCCCAGGGAAAAGGGGGAGGAGGCGAGTGCCCCGCACGGGAGGGTTCGGTCTGTCCTGGCCGTACACACGCCCGCGGGGGTTGCTTCCGGGAGTGGGGCGCGGGGCAGTGCCAGGGAACGAACACTCCCAGCCACCCGGGCGCCCCAGTGATTCACGGTTTGCTTTGTCTCTCTGCAGGTGGTCAAGGCCATCAACCGGGTGCTGCTCCGCAGGGTGGTCCGCCTCGCCGACCCGGACGCGGTCATCTGGGGGTTCGGCACCCTCGGCTTCCCCAACTGCGGGAGGGCCATCGACGGGACGCACATCCCCATCCGTGCCCTGGAACACCAGGCCTCCCAGTACATCAACCGCAAGGGGTACTTCTCCATCCTCCTGCAGGCCGTGTGTGACCACCGGGGCCAGTTCATGGATATTAATGTGGGCTGGTCCGGCAAGGCACACGATGCCAGGGTGTTCCAGAACTCCTCCGTGTGCCAGAGGCTGCAGGCCGGGACCTTCTTCCCCGACCGCCACATCAGAGTCGGGGACGTGGACATGCCCGTCTGCCTGGTGGGGGACGCGGACTACCCCCTACAGCCCTGGCTGATGAAGCCGTACACGGGGCACCTCAACCCCTCCCGGCAGGCCTTCAATGCCAGGCTCACCAGGGACCGCATCGTGGTCGAGGGGACCTTCGGACGCCTGAAAGCCCGATTTAGATGCCTCCTCACCTGCCTCGACCTTGCCGAGCACAATATCCCTCCCGTGGTGGCAGCATGTTGTGTGCTGCACAATTTATGTGAGTGGAAGGGGGAGGCTTTCCTGCCAGCCTGGATGGCTGAGGCTGAGCGCATGGCTGGCCAGTACGTGCAGCT
Organism: Rafetus swinhoei; assembly: GCA_019425775.1. Taxonomy (NCBI): domain Eukaryota; kingdom Metazoa; phylum Chordata; order Testudines; family Trionychidae; genus Rafetus; species Rafetus swinhoei. Next base: position 451,423 of record JAFJHL010000157.1, on the reverse strand, counting down.
CCGCACCGACGCCGTCTGGGAGGCCCAGGGGAGCCGTCCCAGATCCGGGAAGCCCTGCGGGAGAGCTTCCAGGTGGAGGAGGACTGAACTCCCTGCATGCCCCACTGGGGCCTTCTTCCACCCTCCTCCTTCCTTTCCTCCCTAACCCCTTCCTAATGTCAAATAAACACACCTGTTTTGCCAACAAAAATCTCTCTTTATTGTACATAACTGGGGTGGGGAGGGAGGAGTGAGGGTGGGAGAGGGGAGGGGAAACCTGGGAGGAGGGTGCTGGAAGGGGTGGAAGGGGAGGAAGGGAAGGAAAGCTCAGGTTAGGGGTCCTGCTGGCTCTCCGTCTCGCAGCACTGCGGGTGCAGGGGCGTTGGGGGAGTGGGTGTGGAGGGTGGGGCAGGAGGGACGGGGTGTGGAGGAAGCGGAGGGGAGCAGGGGTGGGAGGAGGAACGAGAGCTGGGGCGGCCGCAGGGGCTGGAGCAGGAGGAGGCAGGAACCTGTCCACCAGGGTCTGGAGGTGACCTCTGAGGGCACGGCTCTGCTCCTCCAGCACCTCCAAGCTCCGCTGCCGCAGCCGCAGGTCCTCTCGGACCCAGTGGTCCTGGATGCGGAGCTGCTGCTCCAGTAGCCGCAGGTGCCACTGCTGGTAGTCCTCCAGGTTCCTGGTGCGCCTGCTGGCCCGGATGCGGTGGCTGTTGCAGGCGGGTGGTGCGCCCTGCAGTCCCAGGTGCTGCGCTGTGGTGAAACAAGAGCAGTGGTCAGTTCTCCTGGGGACATGGTGGGTGAAACCCAGCCCCTCTCTGCAAGGCGAGGTTGGCGTGTGGGGAACGGGCCAGGGCCCCTGCATGACACCCAGCTGCTGCTCCATGGTGAGCAAGGCCCAGGCGCACAGTCCCTGGGCTCCCTCTCCCTGCACCCACCACATACACATAAGGGGAGCATAATGGCACTCACATGTGGAGCCCTCCCCGGCCTTGGACGACACAGCCGATGTGCTCTGTGGGGTGCTTCGGGGGTTCTGCGTCCTGGGCAGGCTCCTTGCAGGCTCCTGGATCTTGGCATCCTCCTCCTCCTCATCTGTGTCAGGGATGGGTCCCTCTGCCCCGGGGTTGATCACCACCCGGGGGGCATGGACTGCGTGAGCCCCCAGGATGCAGTCCAGGGCCTCGAAGTGAGGGCATGCCTCCGGGTCGGCCCCTGGCTGGGAGGCCCTGGAGTAGGCCTGCCGCAGGTCCTTAATTTTGCAGCGGACCTGCTCCCGGGTCCGCATGTGGCCTCTGGTGGCCAGGCTGTCAGCCATGCGGCTGTAGACGGCCGCATTCCTGTGGCTAGTGCGGAGATCGTGTACGTTGGAGGCCTCCCCCCTAACCTCGATGAGGTCCACGATCTCTGCACTAGACCAGGCGGGCGCCCACCTCTTGCGGCCCCGGGCAGGCTCCTGGGAGCCGCCAGCCTGGTCCTGGGAAGAGGCGGAGGGCTGGGTGGCAGCGGGTGGCTGGCTCATGCCGTGCCAGGTGCAAGGTCTGCTGGCTGGGTGCTGGCAGGCTTGCAACTGGCACAAGCACCGTAGCCAGACCGTGCCCCTTTAAGGGCTCCGGGGCCGGGAGGGGGGCAGAAGAGTTTCCCTGGTTTGGCCCAGAGTGGACACCAGGGCAAGCTGGGTAGGGCTAGTCTCCAACTAGTTCGAATTAAGTGGCTACACAGCCCTTAATTCGAACTACTTAATTCGAACTAGGCGTTAGTCCTCGTAGAATGAGGTTTACCTAGTTCGAATTAAGCGCTCTGCTAGTTCGATTTAAATTCGAACTAGCGGTTTGCATGTGTAGCGCCTATGAAAGCCTATGTGTAGCGCCTTGTGGTGTAGACATACCCTAAGTTATTAAATTCAAATGAAAACACAAAGCTAGTTCTAATTAAATCAAGCTGAATATGAGTCAGCAGTGTGATGCTGTTGCAAAAAAAGCAAACATGATTCTGGGATGATTAACAGGTGTGCTGCAAGCAAGACACGAGAAGTCATTCTTCCGCTCTACTCTGCAGTAGTTAGGCCTCAGTTGGAGTATTGTGTCCAGTTCTGGGCACCGCATTTCAAGAAGGATGTGGAGAAATTGGAGAGTCCAGAGAAGAGCAACAAGAATGATTAAAGGTCTAGAGAACATGACCTATGAAGGAAGGCTGAAAGAATTGGGTTTGTTTAGTTTAGAAAAGAGAAGATTGAGGGGGGACATGATAGCAGTTTTCTGGTATCTAAAAGGGTGTCATAAGGAGGAGGGAGAAAACTCGTTCATCTTGGCCTCTGAGGATAGAACAAGAAGCAATGGGCTTAAACTGCAGCAAGGGAGGTTTAGGTTGGACATTAGGAAAAAGTTCTTAACTCTCAGGGTAGTCAAACACTGGAATAAATTGCCCAGGGAAGTTGTGGAATCTCCATCTCTGGAGATATTTAAAAGTAGGTTAGATAAATGTCTATCAGGGATGGTCTAGACAGTATTTGGTCCTGCCATGAGGACAGGGGACTGGACTCGATGACCTCTCGAGGTCCCGTCCAGTCCTAGTATTCTATGATTCTATGAAATAAAAAACTTACTGCAAGCAGATTCTTACCCTAAAGAGCTATTCTTAGATCAGCTGTAGCCTTCAAGTCAGAGACAAACTCTTTTACTCTGATTTGGGTCTCCTGCCCACTTTGGATCTTAGGGTCCGTCTACACAGCAGGGCAAAAGTTGAATTAAGATACGCAACTTCAGCTATGTCAATTGCGTAGCTGGAGTCAAAAATAATTCGGCATTAGACGCTGTCTACACAGCAGAAAGTCAAGGAAGAACACTGTTCCTGCAACTTCCCTTACTCCTGGGCTATGTCTACACTATAGCCTCTTGCGCAAAAACATATGCAAATGAGGCGAAGCGTGGAATATCCCTGCGCCTCATTTGCATAATTCATGAGGCTCCATTTTTGCACAAAAACCGCCTCTTGTGCAAGAGCTGTTCTTCCTGAAAAAAAAGTGGAAGCCTCATTAATTATGCAAATGAGGCACGGCAATATTCCACTCTTTGCCTCATTTGCATATTTCTTGTGCCAAACGGGTCCAGTATAGACATAGCCCTGGTGAAGTGACGATTATAGGAGTCCGAGTAAAAAGTCCTCCAACTCGACATTATTTCGACATAATGGCTTGCTGTGTAGATGTGCACTACGTTATTTCAAAGTAGCATCCGTTATTCGAAATACCACTGCTGTGTAGACGTGCCCTTACTGGGCCAGGCTGTTCCCCAGGCTAGCTGAAGACCAAGGTTCATAGGTTCGCATTGCTTAAACCAGTGATCCCCAACGTGGTGCCATGGCGCCCGCCGGGGAATTTATGTGCGCCTGCCGAATGATCTGGGCCGGCCCCGCCCCCGGCGCGTGGCGTGGGCGGCTCCTGCCCCGGGCGCGTGGCGCATGAGTGGCCTCTGCCCCGGGCGTGCAGCGCATGAGCGGCCCGCCCCGACACACGGTGCATGAGGGGCCCCGCCCTCGGATGCCCGGCGCGTGAGCGGCCCCACCCCCGGGCGCCCGGCAGCCCCGAAAGGTTGGGGACCACTGGCTTAAACAAACTTTTCCCCAGGGCAGGAGCCTTTTGTTCTACACCCCCCTTACGAGGAAAAATACCAGGGTCAAAATGGAATTCAATACCTGCTGGTATGGTCACGTGTTTTCCTAGTACCAGCCACTGCTTAGACGTCCAGGACAAACAAGGCTGATTACAAGTTGTTAAGTTGATCCCAGATAATGGCTCCCATTAGCAGATTTAAAACTATAAGCAATCTCATATTTCATTTTTCTAACTGCACATACAAGAATGATACATGCACCAAAACAGGAAGTACAGATCCAGGAGACTGCAAAATGAACATGGATCGGTTACACAAGGTAATTCGTCCAAAGCATCTTTGAGTTATGCATATTTATATTCATAAGCCAATTTTCATAAAGCAAGGGGGAACCTGTCAGGCTGATCTGGAGTTGCAGGGGGGCCGGTGTCTAGCAATTAAAGGGGGGAGGAGTTAGGACTCCTGGATTCTGTCACAGCCCCCTTCCCCTTCCCAAGCCAGGAATAGAACCTGGGACTCTGTCCTCACTCTCCCAACACACTTTCCTAACCCAGCAGACCTCCTACATATTTGTACCAAAAATGTAGATGATGCAAGACAAGAGCGGAGCCTGCTCCTGCTCATCTTGGAGAGACAGATTGGGGGGAATCCAATTTGCTGTTCTAATGTCCCAAGACTGCATCCCCCGCCCCACTTGTGGGATCCCCCCAGCTCCCCTTGCGCTGGCCCCTGCTGCCTGAGGAAGGAGTCGGCACTCAACCCCCACAACAGTGGCGTGGCCAAGAGCCAGCGGCATGGTCCCAGGGCGACCACTTCCCCCAGAACAATAGCAGGAGCCCACAAGTGAGAGGTATTACCGGTTTGTCGGCCCTTTCGTTTCTCCTGAGCCTGGCCACTGTTCAGCTGCTGCAGAGACTTCTCTGTGCCACACGGCTGATGTGCCATGAGAACAGGGCACATGGCCAGATGCCTCCCCCAGCCTGGTGCCAGCGGCATGTCCTGTCGGAGTGCTGTCCCCAGTGCCCCATCCCCAGACACACCCCAGCCTGGCACCAGGGGGCACTGTGCTACAGGTGTGCTCCCTCCAGTGCCCCAGCCGCACGCCAGCCTGGCACCTGGGGGCATGTGCTGCTGAGCTGCTGCCCCCAATGCCCTGGTCACGTGCCATCCCCTCTGCAGTCACTGGGGCTCCTGGATCAGGATCGGGCCCATGGGGCAGGCCGCGGTGTTTGGAGCTCGTCTCTTATTACTCTGAGCCCGTCTTGCTCCAGCAAAGCGCGAGCCCCTGGGGCCTGTGGTTGGATTTCCTGGTTCCGGAGCAGTGGGGTTAGCACCGAATCCTCTTCCCGCCCCCGGGATCTGGGCCAGCTGGGGAAACCGATCCCCTTGGCAGGAGACTGTCTCTGGAAATCCCCGGGGCTGACAGGGGCTGGGAAGGGTTGAAGGAGCTTCCACAGAACAATGGCAGCTGGGAAACTGGGCACGGGGCCCAGGGCACCCAGCCGCTCCCCTTGGAGAGAGCTGGGCTGTTGAGGCATGGCCCCCCAATCCCAGGGGGAGGGGCTGGAGGCACAGGAGGTGGGGTGTATTTGTGGTGGGGGTCAGAGTATACTTGTGGGGCTGCCAGAGCTGTGTTGTGGGGTGTATTGGTGAGAGGTGCACAGGGGCTGGGTTGGGCCAGAGCTGCCCAGCACTAGAGGATTTTAGGAGGGGACTGTGACCCACAGCCCCCTGCTACCGCAGCCCTGCCCCCCATCTCTGCCAATGCCCTCAGTCCTGACCCACAGCCCCTGCTATCCCAGCCTGGGGCCCCTCAGCTGGACTACACCCCCCTTCACGCTCTCACCCGCTGGTTCCTGTTTCTGCCGCGTAATGTTTCCATGAGGTCTCAGGCGGGCCGGGTGTCCCCACAGTGACGCAATCGCCTGGCTCCAGCCACAGGGCTCAGCAGCCTGACCTGAACATCCCACAGCCCAAAGGGCATGACTCTGCCAAGCAGGGGGCAGCCGGCTGGCAAGAGGAGGTGGGGGCCAGGACTGATGCTTTCTAGTCTCAGCTCGAGGAGGGACGTGGGGTCCAGTGGTTACAGCAGGGGGGACTTGGCCTCGGGCCTTGTGGGTTCTAGCTCTTTCTTTCCCTTCTCTCTGGCCTCACGAATAGGGGGCCCCTGCATGTCCTCATTGCCCCCTTTCAATATGGCAGCCCCTTGCACACCCTGAGGGGCCTTCCCTGCCCTCCTGTGGCAGGAGTTCCTGGTTCATGCCTGGCTGAAGGGCTTCACAGGCGGGGTGGGGTGCAGGCTGAGAGCTCTCCAGGCTCAGCTCGGCCCTGGGGAGGGGCTGCGTCTGAGATTGGAGGGGCTTGGATCTGGCCCGGCTGGGCTGGAGTGTGGGCAGCTCTTCAGCTGTTGTGCTCCAAGGGGAAAAGCAGCCCTGGCTGCCTGGACCCTGCTAATCTGGGCTCTGGCAAAGGGGGCTGCATTCCAGGAGGCACAGGGGATAACAGGCTGAGTGGGGGGCACAAACGGAGTGGGGGCTTCAGGGGTGGAGATAAGCCTGGTACAGGCCCTGCTGGGTCATCCTGGGGCCATCCCTGGGGCATGTGTTGGGGAGGGGTTGTCTCTGATCCAAAGGGCCCGCCAGGCCTGCAGGGTTTGGAACAGTGTCTGCTGGAGTGTCCCATTGGATCAGAGCCCAGCACTTCAGTCTCAAATGCAGCTATCCCCTTATACGCCCACCCCGCCCTCCCGGCCAGCCTCCCTCCCTCCACCTGCAGCATCCACCACTAGCCCCACCCCGCCTCCCCAGCCACACCCTCCCCAGCCACTGAGCCACCCCCACGCACACTCAGCCACCCCACCCCCTTCCTCATCTCCTCCAAGCACCCCTCCCCAGCAATCTAGCAACCCCACATGCGCATCCACCCCAACCCACACCCTCCCTCATCTTCTCCCTCCAGCAATCGAGCTACCCCCACGCACCCCACTTCCTCCTTCAAGTGCTCCCCAGGCTCCCCTTGTGTCTCCCCTATTGCTAATCCCAGAAAGGGGGTCCTTTGCACCTGGGGCTTGGGCACATCCCCTGTGGAAGGCCCTGGGCTCTGATTGCCTCACGTTGGGGTGGGAGGAGCTGGGTAGATGGGACCCCAAGCCTGGGGCCGGGCTCAGCCCAGACCGGGCTCTGTCATTTAGTGGGAGCCCCTGGTTAAACCATTGCCAGCCCCTGCCCGTCCCAAGCTCCCCAAGGTTACCGCCCCATCGCTCCCGCCTCTGCCACACCAGCCCTCTCGCTGCACCGAGACTAAACACACACGCCCCCTGGGCGGGGCCACCCCATATATCCGAGCCGGCCCTGAGCGCAGGAACGCGCCGCTCGCTGCTCCGGACTCTCCCCCCGAGCATGGACCCGGCTCGCCGCCTGCTGACCCTAGGTGAGCCCCCCAGCCCCCCCGCCGCTGTAAATCTGCTGGAGCGACTTCGGTTTCGCTGGGCACGGGCCCGATCCTGACGCCACTGGCTGTGGTGTAAATCCGCGGGGGCAGATCCCACCCCCTTTGGTGTATTTTGCTGCAGGGACTCCAAAGTGGAGTGACACCGATTTACAGCGGCTGCTTTCCCAAGTGGTGTGACCGCGGGAGGGCAGGATCCGGCTCAGCCAGTGCCGGCGGGGCTGATTCTCCCCAGCCCGGGGAAACCTGGAGCAACCAGTCTGCTCCCACATGTTTTCCCTTGTACGACTCCAGCGGAGTGAGGCTGGATCCCCTGCTGGTGTAAACGGGCCCGGGCCCCTTGTCTCTGGCGGGATCTGTGGACTGTCCCCAGGGCAAAGGAGGGCTGGACGCGCTGCTCTCTGGCACAGGTTAGCCCAGGGAGCGGTGATCCTTTGGCACAGAGGCCAGCTGGTTGATCCAGGGGCCTGGGAAGTGAATCCAGGAGTCTTGACTCCCAGTCCTGCCCCCCCAACCAGACTCTTCGGAGCCCAGGGGCCAGGTTTGAAAGCCTCTTGGGGTGACCATGCCTGCCTCCCACCCCCACCCTGCTCTAATCTCCAAACCCCTCCTCGCTGGGACTAGAACCCAGGAGTCCTGACACTCAGTCCCTGCCACCGCCCCCCAGCTCTAACCACTGCACCCTCTTTCCCCAGGCTACAGAAGCCAGGTTTGTGGAGCGTTTTTCCAGGGCATAGGGGCTGGACTTTACACCGGGGAGGGAGCGGCATAGGGGCCAGGTTCCCTTTGGGGGTGAGCAGGCCTTGCATTCCCCTGAGGGAGTTGTTGGAGCGGAGGCCCCTCTATTGGAGTGGGGGGCCTGTGCAGACTTGGTCTGATCCTTGAGGTGGGGCTCATCACCTGCAAGCTGCCTCTCTGCTGGGCTTTGGCTGGTGCTGGAGCATGGATCCACCTGGGAGCTGGGAGCTGCAGCAGCAGGACCTGGGTGCCTGGTGTCTCTGGGTGCAGGAGGCCAGATTCGGGGCCAGGGAGTTGACATGTACGTGCCCTTGCCTGGTGTTAGATGCCTTCAGAGCAAACAGTGAACCCGGGACTTCTGGATTCTCTCCCAGTGCTGGGAGAGGAGTGGGACCTAATGGTTAGAGCAGGGGAGGCTGGGAGTCAGGACTCCTAGACAATGTCTACACTGGCGGGTTCTTGCGCAAGAAGACGTCCACACTGCCATGTGCGAGATGTGCTTTTGTGCAAGAGCATCCATGGCAGTGTGGACGCTCTCTTGCACAAGAAACCCCTGCCGCGCAAGAGAGCTTACACTTGTGAAAAAAGAGCGTAGCTCTTGCGCAAGAAGCCCTCTTTTACTACGCCGTACTGTAAATCTTCTTGCGCAAGAGCGGGCGGGCAGCGTGGACTCTCTGCGGGTTCTTGCGCAAGACCCCACCAGTGTAGACATAGCCCTAGGTTCCACTCTCAGTTCCAGGAGGACAGTGAGGTTGAGGGGTTAGAGCAGCAACTTCTGGGACAGGCCTTCTAGGTTCTAACCTCACAGTGGGAGAGGGTCAAGAATTCTCATCTAGGCAGGTGGGTGTACAAAGGGCTGGACCCTGTAGGGTGCACAGTGCCCCCCATCCTATGTCCCTGAGGAGGAGGAGGAGGCGTGGCTCCTGGCCTATGATGCCAGCCCAGCAATGACTGTTTTCAGAAATATTTCCCTCTCCGTTTTGCCGAGTGCTTAATAAAATGGAGCATTCCCTGCCCTGCCAGTCTAGCCACCCTGGCGGGGGGGAGGAGAGGGCATCAGTGCTGCCTGAGATGGTGCCCGCCCCCCTTTCCAGAGCTTGGGGGGGCCAGACCTGGGCTCCTGGGATGTGAGGCCGGGCATGCAAAGGGCTGCGAGTTGCAGGCAGGCAACGCCGTCTAGTCAACAGCGTCGGCACGAGCATCGGAACATTGAGGTTCTGTCTGCGCTGGGCCTCAGTTTCCCTACCTGCCTTTTGTCTCTGGAGACAGGGAGGCCTTTGGGGGAGGGGCTGCCTCTCTCTGTGGGTTGATGCCGCACCTGCTGCGATGGGGTCCCTAATTGTGGTTGGGGTCTGTGCACCCCTAGCACGACAGGGGCCCTGACCACAGTTAATGGGGAGGAGCTGTGCAGCACCTTTCACCATAAAGCTTCAATCTCGGTCAGGACTGATAGTTGCCGTAATTCACTTAATAACGAGCATTCCCAGGTCAGGCAGAATCTGGGCCAACTGTCTTAGGAGCCTTGATGTAGCTGTAGGTGCCAGATTAATATAAGTGCCCAAGTTTGGCCCGTGGGCTGGGTCCTGCGCTGCATGTTCCAATGAAGCTCCCGTCCTGGCGAGCGCCGTCCTGCTGGCGTGAGGGCCCGTCGCTGCTGTTGTCATTGACGCTGCCTTAGATCCATGTGGCACTGCCCAGCCAGTCGCTGCCACATGGCACAGGTGCCTGAGTGCTTCATGGGCTGAGCAGGCATGGTGGAGCTCTGGGCTTAAGTCTCAGCTCTGGCACTGAGTGGCTCCGTGCCTCAGTTTCCCCAGTAGTACAGTGGGACAAATGGTCTTTGATTTGCCTTGTCTGCTTGGGTCTCGATGCCCAGGTCTGTACGTGGCAGGCTTGGTACAATGGGACCCTGGCGCTACAGTGGTGTGAGTGCTACATACCAGCTGTGCCTTGTGGTTGGGTGCCAGCCGTTTCTTTGGTCAGTGCCTCTAGAGCAGTGGAAGTTGTGCCCTGGGCTCAGAACACAGCTCCGGAAGCCCCAGGAGGTGAGGGTCCCGCCCTGCTCGGGCTGGCGAGGCCCCGGCTGGTGTCCCGTGTCCAGGGGTGGGCGCCGCGCTTAGGGAAGTCGTGGACACGTGGCAGAGAGGCACAAAGATGGTCCGAGGTTTAGCCAACGGGGCCCATGGGGCGAGGTTAGAGCTGGGCAGGGCCGGTCTGAGGACGGACGCCCGAGGGGAGCTGAGAACGGTCTCCCAGCGGGAAGGGCTCTTACTAAGAGCAGGGGGTTCACTGCTCCCCCACGGCCCCGCGGGACCTTCCTACCTGCCCGCTGGCCGAGAGGGTGGCCGTTTTGGCTGGGATGTCAGAGGCAGGGGAGGGGGATACTTGCAGGTGGAAGAGGAGGCTGTGGCATCCCCGCCCCTGGGGGCTTCAGCACTGGCTGCCCAAGTCCCCACCGGGAGGTGCAGAGATGAGTCCTGCCTCGGTGCAGGGCCCGGACCAGCCCTGCCTGCCTGACTGCATGACGGGGGAGATACTTGCAGGTGGAAGAGGAGGCTGTGGCATCCCCGCCACTGGGCTGGAATTTAAGGAGCAGCTGGGCCAAGCTCCAAGCTGCATCTCCGGGCCTGGGTCGCAGGCGGGCCGGCAGAGACGGGCAGCCATGGCCGCTGGGCCCCGCCCCAGCGCCCCTTGGACTCTTGGCAGCCTCTGGGGACTTGGCTGGCGCCTCCAGCCCCATCCGGGAAGCAGCGCCCACTGCCAGGACCCCTAGTGCATCAGGGGAGGGAACACCTGGGGCGGATTCCAGAGGAAACTACGGCTCAGCCCTCCTGAGAAATGAGCAGCTAAATCAATCCAGCTGGGCTGGCTGCCTCTGGGGGGCTGCGGGCAGGGAATGGTGGGGGGGATAAGTCCCCCCCTCCCCTCCAGCTCTGTCATCTTAAGCCATTGTGGCCCAGGAGGCACCCTTCTCCTGAGGGCAGAGCCGCCAGCTGTTCCTTCGAGGCTGGCTCTGGTGGCTCCCCGGAGACTCTGTGTCTGGTGCAGAGCAGAACAGCCTGGGGGGAGGGGAGGTGTTAAGGAGGGAGCTGCCTTTAGCATGCGGAGTAGTAGGCAGTTATCCCACAGGGAGCTATGTGATGTGGGGGGGTCCTGCCCCCAGCCCTCTCCCATGCTTCCATGCCCAGACACCCACCCCAGACCTCCTGCAGGTCTCTGCTGCTGGTGCCATGGGGCAGGATGGGGGCTCCTGAGGGCGAGGGGAGGGGTGCCTGGCTAGCTGCTCTCTGTTGACCCCCCCCACTTTAATGTTCCTTTCCCCGTTCTGCCCCCTGGGAAAATGTTCGTGGTCCTCGGGCGGCAGCTGCTGGCCAAGGCGTGGGGGGAGCGGATGGGACAAAGGCTCAGTTATTTGGAGCCATTCCTGGGGGAGGGAGGGGTATGGCTCATTGCCCCGCCCACCCCATGTCCCTGGAGCCCCAGGGGAGCCGGAGTGTGTGGGGGTGGCAGACCAGGCAGGGGCGTGCTGGACCGTACCCTGGGAGCGCAGGAGGTGGGATGAGTCCCCGTCGGGGCTGGGGGTGCTAGCTCCAGTGTGGCTGTACTGGGTCCAGAGAGCCGGGCGGGGGGCAGTTCGGAGCTAGGGAGCAGGGGAGGCAGGCTGGACCCAGGGGGTAGGTCAGAGGCTGAGGGGCCATGTTGGGCTCCGTGAGCAGGGGGGCAGTTTGGGGTTCAGCTGGGAATCCAGGGTCAAGGGGTCGAGGAGGAATCGGGGGTGTTTAGGTCTCAGCTGAGGTTGTTCCATGATTCACAGCTTCCCGGCATGGCGGTGGGGGCGGGGCAGCGCCACAGTGGTCACTGCCTGGCTGCTGCCAACTGATGGGGCAGCCAGGGTAGCCCAATCCCCTGGCTCCTGCCAGCCGTACGGGGCTCCTGCTAGTGCTGGGGCAGCAGCAAGCCCTGGTTGAAGTGCTGGAGTATTATTACTGCAGCCCGGGGCTGTCCCAGCAGGGGGCGCTGTGTGGAGTGGGGCAGAAGCGCTGGCTGTGGGGGGAGCACCCAGCTGCACCTCCCAGCAGGGGGCGCTGAGGGCAGGGGGTTCTGGGTGTGCGGTACTGGGGCAGGGAGGGCCGATTCCCTGCTAAGAGGGCTGCTCTGGGGCTGCGTAGGTGGGGCAGGGCTGCATGGGGGATTTTGGCCACATCCGGGGGTGGGGTGTAGCAGGGGCAGGGCCCCAGGATTGCGCTCTGTGGCAGAGTCACAGCAGCTCCTTGCACACAGGAGGTCTTGAAGGATTCTCCCCGCTTCAGCCTGGCTGGTGTTTGCAGCGGAGCCGGCTGTGCGCCTGCAGGGGCGCTGGCTCCATCCCCAGCCAGCTGTGCAGGAACCTGGGTCATCTCTGGCCTCCTCCTGCAGATGTGGGAGACACAGCGCTGAGCGCGAGCCAGCGGGGTTCCTCAGCCTGCGGGTTTTCACAGATGTCTTCTTGCACCAGCCTGTGTGTGGCATGCTGAGCAACGTGTGTCACCAGCAGGATGGCATGTGCAAGAACCAGCGTGCGGATTGGCAGGCGGTGAGTAGGCACTGACTTCAGGAGAGTCATGCCCGGCTGGTGCAGTTTATCTGTGAAGTGAGGAGAATGTGCCTCTGGTCATTGAGAGCCGTCAGACCGGCTCCGTGTCTGGGCAGTGTCCTCGCAGCCTGAGTCGGGCGGCGCCTGGCACAACAAGGGCACCGATCTCAGTGTTCCCGGCAGAAATGGGCAGTGCCCAGGCTCCTTCTCGTTGTGGGGGTTGACTCCCAACTCAGAACCCCTCCCCTCCCTTTCCCAGGACCGAGGATCCCCAGCCCAGGCATGGACACTGAGCGCCTATGGCTGGTGTGGCAGATTGGCAGGTCAGGAGGCTGAGGCTGTGCAGTGCTGCTCTGTGGGGACAGATTCCATGGGGTGGGGCTGGCCTGGGCTGGCCTGGCCTTGGGGATCAGGTCCCTTGTGCTCCAGACTCTAGCCCACGATGCTGCAGACCAAACATGGCTGACAGGCATCTTAGGTAATGGGTTCGGCCCCTTGCCTGAGCGCCTGGCTGGAGCAGGACTCCTGCCAGTCCCAAGCTCTGGGATGAGGGGAATGGGGGCTGTGGTTACAGCACAGGCTGGGAGCCAGGACTCCTGGCTTTTAACCAGGCAGAGCAGGGAGCAGGGTCTAGAGGAGGGGCCTGGCTGCCAGGACGCCTGGGTTCTAAGCTCTGCCTTCCCTGCCGTCCATGGGCCACCTCAGGAGAAAGGCCTCCGTCTGGGGTGGGGTTTGCCTCTAGCAAGGCATGCTGGGCTGCAGCGACTAGTCTATAGCGCATTCCTCCTGAAATGTACAGAGAGCCCCACTGATCCCAGGTCTCTCCATGGGACCAAGCCTTGTACTTTTAAGAGGCGGTCACCCGGGACCCAGCAGCTCTCTATCACTTGCAGTGGAGCCTGAGTGCAGCCCCGAGCGCTGGCTCCATCCCCAGCTGGCTGGGCTGTATGTGGTCAGTCTCTGGCCTCCTGGCCTGGGCAGGGAGGAGACAGAGCAGCGCTGAATTTCAAAGCAGCTCCTTCCGAGGGGGCCAGCTTATTCCTCAGCCTCAGTTCTTTCACAGCCCCATCCCATTCTTTTCACCAGCCTGTGGTCTGGTAGCTCTGAGCAACAGCCTGTAAATAAACATAGCAGGAGGTGGCCGATCAGCCCGAGTAGCGGATTGAAGCAGCCTGCGTTGTCTCTCTGCCCCATACACCCCCAGGCACCTGGGGCTGAACTTGCCCTGTGCCTCAGTTTCCCCATCTGTGACAGAGGAGAATGTGTCCTTGGATCCAGCCTGTGCACCCTGAGCCCAGCTCTGTCTCCCAAGAGGGTAGTGTCTGGGCGCAGTTGACCTCCCAGGGCCTCCCAGTGCTGCACATCTCAGTTCCTCTGCTGCGCACCGTGGTCTCACTGCACTGTAAGTCCTCCACGCCAGTAAGAACCCGTTGTCAGCAGGCCAGTTCCCGCCACCTTCCTGCTGGGACAGAAGGGGAGTGGCAGCGGTGTGGCAGCAGCCAGTGGCCTGGTGAGTTCACTGGTGGTGGGCCTGATGCCCTTTGCCCTGCCTGGAGCCAGAGCAACAGCATGTTAGGTGAGGCCAGCTCCAGCCTTCCTGAACGCCTGGCTCATGTGGCTACCGCTTTCTCCTCTGGAGCTGGGAGCAGCCCTGGTGCCTGTTTTTACGCTGTCCCGCAGGACTGGGACAATGGTACGCACAGTGGGCAGCTTCTGCCCTCCCAGCATGGTCCTGCCCCGGGAGCCAGCTGGTCTGGAACCGTGTACTAAAAATAGCACCATGGTCGGCTCCACTCACAAGGCACTGCTTTCCTCCTTTGAAAGGCAGAAGGTGCCCCCACTGATCCCAGGCTCCATGGCTTTGAAAACTAAGGGCAATGGTGGATGAGGAGAGGAAGAGGCTTGTGCTGAGGTGGGAACGGCAGCAGAAGGCAGGAGTGGGGAAGGAAGGGGAGAGTGCCTATAGATTGGGAGAGGAAAGGGAGGAGCAATGCATGGAAGAAGAAATGGGATGCCCAGACAAGACATTGAAAGGAGGGGAAGGCTGGGAAGGCAGGGATGGAGCCAATCATGTGTAGGTCACAGAGCGGCATCTGCAGGTGTCTGCAAAGGTGGGTACTAGGAGAAACCTGGGCAGGGAGGGCAGGGGCATGAGGGAAGGTGTCTTAGGGAAGGTGCAGGTGCCAAGGATTGCTGCAGCAGAAGGCAGACATGTGGAGGGCAGGGGGCACCAGAGGAGAAAGGCAGGGCAGGTGGGCAGAGGGAGGTGTTAGGCGAGGGCATGGGGAAGGGTAGCTACAGATAATCAGAGTGGGGCTAGAGGAGGGGTGGGCACAGGGGGAAGAGAAGGGCTGGTGCAGGGGGAGGGGCAGGTCCCAGGAGGGCTGAGGGGAACGAGAAGGGCAGGAGCCAGGACAGCAGGGCACGGTGATGGGTGCGGGGCAGCAGGCACCAGGGGAGCAGATGGGGCGAGGCGGGGAGGGGAGGAGACATGGCACAGAGGGCAAAGGGAGAGGGTTATAAGATATTTATTAATAACGTGGGTGCCACGGTGGCACGTCCGAACAAGCCACATGGACTCAATACTGGTGCACAAGACAAAACTCCCTCTGCTCATGGGTGGAAAACCTTAGAGGGAACCCTGCTGTGTCCTCCCCCCCCACCCGGCTCCGTCTGCTCCCATCCCAAGCCCTACAGCCAGGAAAGCTGCGCTGGGATCCCGCCCCCCATGCTGGTTACAGGGAGGGTTCCCAGCTGAGCCCCCACATACGGTGCAGCTCACGGGCCCAGGAGCTTCCCCGGGTGGGGAGCACAGTCTGGGACGTGGGGCAGCTCAGAATCCAAACTCGCCTTGTGTCCGATTTTGGCCCCCAGAGCCGAGCAGGCAGGGTCCCCAGGGAGCCAGAAAACTCTGATTTGGGTCTGAGTGATGTTAGGTTTGACTTGGGGGGGTGGGGTGAAAAAATCCCGGATTGTGGCCGGAAGCGGCTTTTCAGTGTGACAGTGAGGCCAGGGAGAGCGGGAACGACGGCAACAGCAAGGGGGAAAGTGGCCGAGATGGGAAACGTTTCACTTGGCCCGATGCCCGGCTCCGCCCGTCTGTGCAGGGGCACCACCCGGCTCATCAAGGCTCCTGGGCGGGGGGAGCTGGTTGGCCGGCCCTGGCTGGTGTCCGCCGCTTGCCAGGTGCCCAGGGATGAGAGTCAGCAACTGTAGTGTATGAAGGGACAGTCCCACTGCGCTGGGGGGGTGGGGGGGGGAGGAGGCTGTGCTTTGCTAGCTGACCATGCCCTGCTCTTCCCACCCCTGTAGGTGCCTCTGAGGTCTGTCCAAACCTAATCTGCCCATCAAATGCCACGTGTGTGAACAGCACCCACTGCGCCTGCCTGGATGGATTCCAGTCACATGGGGGTCGCTTCTTCAACGACACATTGGAGACCTGCGACGGTAACGGGGCTGCCACATTTTCTGGGAGGGGAGGGGGCTGGACAGAGCTGGGCATTGGAGGGGGAGCAGCCACCCCCAACGCAAGGGTGAGCGCTGCCCTCCTGGGGCTAAAACCGGGATGCGAATGGTTAACCCGTTACCGGTGGTGCTTACTGGTTACAGGGCTGAAGCGCATCCCCCTCCCTGCCCACCACCTGTTGAATGGGTTAAACATAACGATTAACCTGCAAACGGATGAGCCGGGATTTTACATCCTTACTCCAGTGGAGGAGCCGGGCAAAAGCCGGGAGTCGGGCTGTGTGGGTTGGGCACTGGGTGGGGGCCCATCACACTGACCAGTCGGAATTAGGGACGTACAATCCCATTTAGTTAAACGTTACATTTAAACACCTACCCTGGATCCCGTGGGCACGGGGCTGCTCCAGCCTGTCCGGGCCTCCATAAACCAGTTACTGGCAAACATCTCTCAGTACGGCTGATGTCAACCCAGGGCTGATGGTATTCGGCCCGTGGGCCAGATCTGGCCCTCCAAGCCACCGGATCCAGCCCGTGGACACAGTGAGGAGTCCCAGGCAGGCTCCCTGCTTGCCGCACCCACCCGCACGCCGCTGAGAAACGTGGCTGCCTGAGCCATTTCTCTTTCACAACTTTGAGCCCAGAAGAGAGGGGGGGAAGGTTTCATGAGCTGCCCCCACTCCCAGATCAATCCCATTGGCCAGTTTCTGGCCAATTGGAGCTGCCTGTTTGAAAAGCACCAAGCCCCTTCCCCTCTGGCTCCTAGTTATTCACAGACACGCACACGGCCCCTGCAGCCTGTGCAGGGACGGGGCAGGCAGGGAGGCTGCCTCAGAAACATGCCGGGCTGCTGGCCAGGAGTCATCCAGCCCCTCCCTCCCCCTAACCCTCTGCCCTCTACTCCTGCCCCCTTACCCCACATAACCCAAACCCTCTGCCCCATCCTGATCCCATCCCCCTCCCAGAACCTGCACCTCAATCCTCTGCCCTAGGTCACAACCCAAACCTCTGCTTCCCTCCTGTACCCCAATACCCTGCCCCAGGTCACAACCCAAACGCCTGCACCCCAGTCCAGTGCCCAGGACACAACTGCCTCCTTCACCCAACCTCCATCCCAGACCCACATCTCCTCCGTTAATATCGTGAATGAGTGCGGCCCACAACCGCTTACCAAAGCCTGGGAGTGGCCCCTCCCATCAGAAATTATTGCCCACCCCCCTGTTAACCGATTACATCCCTAGTCTCAGTCCCTGCCTGGGCCCCAATCAGCCCCTCGGTGTCTAGGGGCAGAGGGACCCCACAGATCCCTGCCCAGAGGAGCAGAATGGGGCAGCCCCAGCTAAACCTTTCCCTTCCCCCATCCCCTGGCTGGGCTATATGGGGATGGGGGCCGGGAAGAGGCAGCTTGTCTGGTGCTTGGGGGGCTGGGGCTCAGAGGCTGTGTCAGACAATCTAGTAGCACAAACGAGTAACTGAGAATCGGGGCCTCAGCCTGTAAGTGCTGAGGGGCCCGGTCCCTGGTCCTGTCACCCAGCTCAGTGTGAGGGTGGGGGATACGGGGAACGTCTCCCTGCCCAGGACTGGACCGAGCGTCCCCTCTTGCCTTGCAGATATCGACGAGTGTCTGGGGCCCAACCCAGTGAACTGCGGGCCCGATGCCAAGTGCAACAACCTGCCTGGGAGTTTCTACTGCACCTGCGCCGATGGCTACGAGTCCAGCCCTGGGAAGGCCAGGTTCCCGAATGCAGTGAGAACAGCTGCCGGGTGAGCTCTCCCCTGTCCCCTGCTGAGCCCCCTTCCCATGTGCTCTGTCCCAGCAAGGGGCCACCCGGGGCTGCTGCCGGCTCTGGCAATGGCCCGTCAGCGAGGCTAAAGCAGGAGTAGGCAAAACATTTTAATGGGGCCCCCACTACAAGATGTTGATACATGATCAAGGGCTGCTTTCCATGGAGGAGATGTGGGTGTGGGACGGAGGGTGGGTGCAGAAGGGTTCTCGGATAGAGGACTGGAGGGTGGAGTCTAAGGCTAAAGTCTAAGTCTATGTCTACACTACGGAATTGTTTCAAAATACATTATTTTGAAATAATAACTCCCAAAATAAGTCTTTCAAAATAGCGCGTCCACGCTACAGGGAAGCCTCAAAACTTGTCCGAGGCAGGCTCCCCTAATGTGGACGCACTGCCGGCTTAGAGCCCCAGGAGGCGCCGGGGAGTCATTACTCTGAATTACTCGGGGGAGTCGTTATTTCCAAATAGCAGCCCTGGAGCATCCACACGACCGCGATTTGAAAAGAACTCTTTTGAAATGAGCGCTATTCCTGGGGATGTTCAGTGGCGACTAATTTGCTAGTCGAGTAATCGATGGAAACTAGTCGTTAGGGAAAGGCAGTGACAGCGCTCACTTCCCGGTCTCAGGACAACACCCCACCCACGCACCCACCCGCTTTGCACTCTTAAAGGGACAGAGAGGAGCGGCACACAAAGACGCTGGCTCAATCTCTGGTCCCCTGCTGGGTCTCAGGACAACCTCCCCCTGCCGCCACTTGGCCTTTTTAAAGAGACAGAGCGGCGTCCCTTTAAAAATGCAGGGTGGCTTGTGGGGGGCGGAGCTTGTGCTGAGACCCACGGACCAACTGCTGCTGCTCTGTCCCTTTCAGGATGGGGGATGGCAGTGGCGGGGGTTGGGGGGCGTTGTCCTGAGACCTGAGATTGAGACAGTGTCTTTGTGCACCAGCTCCTCTCTGTCCCTTTATGAGTGCAAAGCAGGGGCGGTGAGGGGCGGATCGAGTAGTCGATAGAGCTACCTGATAAGCCCCTGCTCAGGGTAGCCGACTACTCGATTACTCCTTCACATCCCTGGTTAGCATTTGATGTCTTCCCCAATCCCCTCAGCACAGGGAGCAGCCAGCCACTTTGAGCGATGCTGCTCCCTGCTGCAGGGGCGGCTGCGGCCGGATGAAAAGGCTCGTTGGGCTGGATCCTGCCCACCCCCGGGCTAAAGTGTTTGAATTTGCCCCTGTTACTTTATTGCGTGAGCTCCCCTGGGGCCAGGCAGACAAGCTCTCTGCTGGCCCCTCAGGAGGGCAGCTGCCAGTTTCAGGGACCCTCCCACTCGCACAAGCTCCCACATGGGCAGGGCTGTGAGGGGGCACATGCTGTGACTGGCATCTCCAGCCCAGGCTTCCCTGGGACACCCTGGCTCCCAGCAGCCTGGCGCGGGGACACATGGGCATCTGGGGGGCAGCAGCCGTGCGCTCCGGGACGTGGTTCACTTTTCATCCTGTTCCCTGGAGGCTAAGGGAGTGAGGGGAAAGTACTCGCACCCCGTGCAGGCCTCTCACACCTGGCTGGCAAGCTCCCTTCACCAGGCAGGAGTGAGAGACATGCACGGATTGTGAGCACTTTCCCCTCACTCCCTTAGCGTTAAGGGAACAGGATGAAAAGTGAACCGTGTCCCGGTGCGCACGGCTGCCGCCCCCGCAGCACCCAAAATGGCGCCCTTGCATCAGAGCAGCCCAGGGTGGCCTCAGTGTAGCTGAGTCAGGCCTGGGATTGTTCAGCTCCAGAGCCTGGTTGCCTGGGTCCCGTCACCCCACTCGGTACCAGTGGGGGATGCAGGAACGTCTCCCTGCCCGGGACTGGACCCAGCGTCCCCTGTTGCCTTGCAGATATCGACAAGTGTGCGAGGCCCAATCCAGTAACTTACGGCCCCAACGCCACCTGCACCAACCAGCAGGGGGGGTTACAACTGCACCTGCACCGATGGCTACGAGTCCAGCTCTGGGAAGGCCAGGTTCCTGAACGCGAGTGAGACCAGCTGCCAAGGTGAGCTCTCCCCTGCCCCCACCTGCCGAGCTCCCCGCCCCACGTGCTCATTCCCAGCAAAGGGCCGCCCCAGGGCTGCTGCCAGCTCTGGCAATAGCCCGTAAGCGAAGCTGAGATGAGACGTGACCCTCCCACAGACCCTGAGGCCGGGCTCACCACCGGTGCCTGGTACTTGGTCGGGGAATAGACCCCGGGGTTAGAAACAGCCCCATGGAGCAAACTGCTCGTGCTGCAGCGATGTGCTGGGAGGGGGGGGAAGGGGCCCCAGGAACTGGCTAAAGCTGGGCTGGGCAGTCATTTTCGGTGGGGGCCCACTTCATGATTTTGATAGTCAAGGACCACACTTTCTAAGGTGGGGATGCGGGGTGTGGGATGGAGGTTTTGTGCAGAAGGGAGCTCGGGGTGCAGGACTGGGGTGCAGGAGAGGGTGCGGGGCCTGAGAGGGACTCTGGGTGAAGGAGGGGTTGTGACCTAGGACAGGGCATTGCAGTGCAGGGCCCAGGAGGGGGTATGGGTGCAGGAGAGGGTTCTGGCCTGGGGGAGGAACGTAGAAGTGGGTGCAGGAACTGGGAAGGACTTTGGGTGTGGGAGATGGTGAGGTATCAGAGGCAGGCTCTGGCCAGGTGACACATTAGCAGCTCCTGGCCAGAAGCCCTCTCAGGCTTCCCTGCCTGCCAGCAGCCCCAGATCGCTCAAAGCAGCTGGGTGTCCCATGGGGCTCCCTGTGCAGCAGGAGGAGGCTTCGCTTGCTGCTCCCGCCCCCAGGAAAATATTTCAGCTTCTATTGGCCAGAAACCAGCCATTGGGAGCTGAGAAATTGTGTTGCATGGCCCCCGCCTCTAGCAAAATCTCTCAGCTCTCATTGGCTGGTTTCCTAGCAATAGGAGCTGAGAGATTTTGTTCGGGTGGGGCAGCGTGTGAAGTCTCCCCGTCTCCAGCGCAGAGAGCCATGGGGAGTTACCAGCTCCTCTGGGTGACGCTGCTCCCTGCTGCAGGGGTGGTTGCCGTCCAGACTAAAAGGCTTTTCGGGCTGGATCCTGCCCCTGGGCTAAAGTGTTGCTGAATTTGCCCCTGTTACCCTATTGCTTGAGCTCCCCCAGGGCCAGGCAGCCGAGCTACCCTCTGGCCCCTAGGGGTGCAGCTGCCAGTTTGGCAGGTGTCATGGCAGGGCCATGGGGCAAGGCGAGCATCCCTGTCAGGCTTCCCTGCCTGCCAGCAGCCCCAGACCTCTCAAAGCAGCTGGCTCTCCATGGGGCTCTCTGCGCTGCAGGGGGAGGCTTCGGTTGCTGCCCCCAACCCTGGCAAAATCTCTCAGTTTCTATTGCCCAGAAACTAATCGTAGGGAGCTGAGAAATTGCGCCTCACTGCCCCCGCCCATAGCAAAGTCTCTCCGCTCCCATTGGCTGGTTTCCTACCAATAGGAGCCAAGAGCTTTTGTTGAGGGTGGGACAGTGTGTGAAGTCTCCCCCACCCTGAAGCGCAGAGAGCCACAGGGAGCAGCCAGCTGCTTTGAGCGACGCTGCTCCCTGCCGCAGGCGGCTACAGCCGGATGAAAAGGCTCATTGGGCTGGATCCTGCCCACCCCAGGTTAAAGTGTTTGAATTTGCCCCTGTTACTTTATTGCTTGCGCTCCCCTCTGGCCCCTAGGGGGGCAGCTGCCAGTTCGAGGGACCCTCCCACTCCCCCAAGCTCTCACATGGGCAGGGCTGTGAGGGGGCACATACTGTGACTGGCATCGCCAGCCCAGGCTTCCCTGGGACACCCTGGCTCCCAGCAGCCTGGCACAGGGGCACATGGGCGGGTTGGCTCTGCAGCGCCTGAGCAGCCCAGGAAGCTGCAGTGTAGCTGAGCCAGGCCTGGGATTGTTCAGCTTTGGTTGCCTGGGTCCCGTCACCCCACTCGGTACCAGGGGAGATGCAGGAACGTCTCCTGCCCAGAACTGGACCCAGCGTCCCTGTTGCCTTGCAGATATCAGCGAGTGTGCGAGGCCCATTGCAGTAACCTGCGGCCCCAACGCCACCTGCACCAACCTGCCTGGGAGTTTCTACTGCGCCTGTGCCAATGGCTACGTGTCCAGGTCTGGGAAAGCCAGGTTCCTGAATGCAGTGAGACCAGCTGCCAGAGTGAGCTCCCCCTGCCCCACTTCCTTAGCCCCCTACTCCACGTGCTCATTCCCAGCAAAGGGCTGCTCCCGGGGCTGCTGCCAGCTCTGGCAATGGCCCGTCAGCGAGGCTGAGATGAGACGTGACCCTCCCCTGGTCCTGCAGAGCCTGGGGCCGGGAGCAGAGCCTGGGGCCGGGTGCTTGGGCGGGGAATAGACCCCAGGGATAGAACCAGACCTAGGGAGCAAAGTTCTTGTGCCGCAGCGATGGGCTGGGGAGAGGGGAGGGGTCTTGTGGACCCAGCCCCCAGCCTCTGGGCTGCTAGTGGCCTCTGAGCGTGGGAAGGGGCCTCCATTTATGAGCCATGGAGATAGTCCTGTGCGCCTTGCCCCATGGCCCTGGGAGGAGGGATCACCACAGCCCAGTGCACCCCAGTCTGCCCCCAGGGCAGAGCACCACCACTGCAGCCACAGCCCCTCAGGGTGCAGCGTGGGTGCAGGACCCTAAAACAGCTTCACAGCCGCTGGGTCGGCCCCTTCTGTGGCTGCCTCCACCTGCCAGTGGCCCCCGCCCCTTCCTCCTCACCAGCCAGCAGAGACTCACCCCTCCCAGCTCCTGGCTCCAGCCCCAGCCTGGCTTCTCCTCCGGCCTTTGTCCTGCTTCGGGTAGGTGTCACCTGGTCTCACTCCCTCCTGGGCTCAGTTACGAAGGGTCGGCCACTGTGCACACGAGGGGCTGTCAGACCAAAATTCCCATCACCACCCAGGCCTTAATGCAGTGTGCAGGAAACTGAGGCACACACAGTCGAACGCACACGCAACAAAACAGGAAAATAAAATCCCCAGTTCGTCACACGGGCCACGCCCTGGTCTGCCCCACGGGCTGTGGGAGGAGAGACTAGCCCCAGCAGGGGTCTGCCTGGCCATGCCCCGATCCACCCCTACTTCCGGCTGGGAGCTGAGCCTTTCCAGCCCCAAAATGCTAGGGAGGGCGGCAGGGGAGGGTGTTTCCTCTGGGGGCCATTATGCCCCGTTATGTGCTAGGGAGGTTGGACCGGAGAAGGAGCCAGGGCTTTCCAAAGCCCTCGTTTGCCACGGTCAGCCGATAAGTGCGTTTTGTATCAAGTCCCAGCCGGCCCCTCCCGGGGAAAGCGTCGGGGAGGGCAGAGCACGGGGCTGCAGAACTGGGAGATCTCGGGATCCTGTTCGTCCCAGCACTTCCCCTGGCTGGGATCTTGCCCAGCCGGGCCTGTTCCCAGTCCCAGACCTCATGGGATAAGCACAGCCCATGTTCTGGGGCAGGTCTAGGCACTAGGCACATTAGAGATTGTGCAGTGGAATAGTCACGTAGCCGCATGAAATCTTCACCGTTACTCGACTATTCGATAGTCCCCGGGGGTGGGGCTGGCAGCCAGTGAGCTCCTGGCCCACTCCCAGGGAGCCCTCAGCCACCCTGTGCTGCTGTCTCTGTGTCAGAGGCAGCAGCACGGGGTGCCAGGTGAGTGGTCCGTGAGGAGCCAGTTTAAAATCCAGCTTCCGACACGAGACCAGCTGCCTGCTGCCCCACGCTGGCTGCCACTGACACAGGAAGCGGCTGGGTTTGAGTTCCCTGGGGATGGAGACTGCTTCATGGGAGCCTCCTGCACGCGTGCACACGCACACACACACACACACACACACACACACACGTGCACGCACACACACACGCGCTCGAAGCGCTGCTACCTCTAATAGAGGCAACAGCGTGGGGAGGGGGGCAGGTGTCGCCGGGGAGCTGGTGCTGGGGTGAATCAGCTTTTAAGTTGGTCCACCCAGCACCAGCTTTTCCCTGCCTCCCACCCCTCTCTAGGAGGCCGTGGGGAAGGGGAGCCCAGGTGGATCCGGGCTCCAGCCTGCCCCCCTCACCCTCCATGCTGTTTCCTCTCTATCAGACGCAGCAGCGTGGCAGCGGGGGTGGGGGGGCAGGCAGCTCCATTGCTCATGGGGAGCCAGCTTCTAAGCCAGCTCCTCAGAGGCCCTGGCTCCTGCTGCCCCCCCACCCCGCCCCGCTGCCTCTGCTACAGCAGTGGGGAAGGGATGCACGTCGTGGACAAGATTCACCGCTAAGCCCAGGGCGTGCAGCCGTCTGCGCGCTCACATCCCTGCCCGGCACGAGGAGGAGTCGGGGCAGTGACCCCAGCCAGCATCCTGGGGGGGTGCAGGGAGAGCTGCACTGGGAGCCACGTGGGGAGGTTCCCGAGGGCTTGTCCCGGAGGCCCCCGGCTTGTGCTCGCTGGCCAGTGCCCTCCCGAAGCGCACGGATAGCTCCCGGCCTGGAGCGACGTCACACGGGCGGCTACCCTCCCTTACACCCAATCCCCGAGCTCGGCAGGTCTGGACACCTGGGCCCCAAGGGAGTGCAGGGGAATGGGGCGGGGTCCCTTTAAGTAGGCTGCTTGCCCATGGGTGTCCAGAGGCTGCCCAGCTCGGAGATGGGGAGACGAAGGGTAACCGCCCGTGTGACGTCGTTCCAGGCGGGGAGCTATCCGTGCGGTTCGGGAGGGCACTGGCCAGTGAGCACAGGGTGTTACAGGAACCAGGAGCAGTCAGTACAATCCACCTTGGGGATAGCCCAGCCCCCAGAGCCAGCTAGACTCCCTTCTCCCTAAGCCAGCCGAAAACTAAACTCACCCACCCAGCAACTGGTCCCAGCCTCCTCCTTAGTCCTTCTTCCCCGGGCTCAGGGTGTCATCTGCTGTCACCTGGTCCTCAGGATGTGAGAGACTGATGTACTTCCCCAGTGAGTTGTGCCTGGCCGCCCCCTCCTCATCCAAATAGCCTTGCAGTGCCCAGGAAACTGAGGCACACACATGCGCAGAGAGTTACTACAGAACAGCACAGGACAGTAGAATCCCACACAACACAACAAAGCAAACAGAGTGACTACAGGGACTGGAAGAGTGAATACATCACCCCCTCCCCCTTCGCTTTCTCTTCCTAGCCAGGCCCAGCATTCCCCCTCCCCCATCTCTTACTCCTCCTTTTCCATCCCCAGAGCTCATTTGCTCCCTGCTGCTGAAGGGCCTCTCTCCCACAGACCAGGTGAGTGGGGCCCGGAGCCCAGGATGGGGGGAAGGAGGGGATGGACCCCGATTCCCCTTTTCACACCACGTTGGTTTTGTCTGATCGCGCCCAAGGAGGATTCTGGAGCCAAACTCAGCCCTGGGCAAATAGCCCCTGGACAGTCAGGCCCCTGCAGGCCAGCCACCACCTTCCTAGGCACTGGCCCTTTGACCCGGGGCGATTCTCACCCTGCCGGATCAGCTGCTGCAACGCACCTCACCTGGTATCCTCCTTCCCTTGCAAATGCCGTGCCCCCCTCGGGGCCAGCCAGGGCATTACCCGTGCTCTTTCCAGCGCCCTGCGTCTGATCCGAGGGATCCTCTGCAGATGGAATTGGCGGGGGGGGGGAAGGCAAGGGAGGGGCTGTGATTCGGTGATTTCTGCTCCTGAACTAGGTTTGGGGTGTGTTTTGCAGACTTCCCTGAGACCTTTCTGTGAGAGTGCGCTTAAGAAGCAGGACGGCAGCACAGTGACGGGGATGCTGCAGGTACTAAGCCAAAATCCGGGGCCTCAATGGATTTGTTCCTAGTAGCAAGAGGAATCAACACTCTCAGAGCAACCTATAGGGATGCAGCATCCCTAGCAGGGGATAAACAAACAGCAACAGTGCCCAGAAATCCCCACGCCTGCCTCTCCAGTGCCCCCAAAAGTCATGTCTAGGTTCCAAGGCCAGAAAGGACCATGGTGATTGAGCATCTAGCCCCAAAGTCATCTGGAGAAGGTTCTTTCCTTTCCGGAGGGCTGGTGGCAGGACAAGTGGCATGCGGGCATGCGGGAGTGGCAGGCAGGGTATTTTGGAATAACACCCATTATTCCAAACTTACTATGCGAGCGTCTGCACAGCTAGGTCGTTATTTTGAAATTATTTCAAAATAACGGGTGGTTTATTTTGGCATTTGTAAAACCTCATTCACGAGGAATATAATTTCTCTGAAATAGCTAGCTGAAATAGCTGCAGTGGTGACGCCCACTGTTGCTATTTCTCACAGCCCCTGGGCTGGGCTAGTCAAGTATCAGTGCTTCCTTCTGTGGGCTCCACTGTTGTAGGTAGCGTGGAGCCGGAAGGAGCCCCCCTCAGACTAATTTCCGGCTTCCAGACGTGTAGGCGCTTCTATTTGAGTATTTTCAGGCGTAGCCTAAGAGAACAAAAAGTGCCACCGTGGCTTAACAGCCGAGTAGAAGAAGCAGTGGGAGATAAAAAGGCACGGTTTAAAAACTGGAAATTAACTCCTAGTGAGGAAAATAGAAAGGAGCATAAACTGTCAAATTAAGTGTAAAAATATAGTAAGTCAAAAAGGCATTGGAAGAACAGCTAGTCAAACACTCAATGTAACAGCCAAAAGAATGTTCAGTACGTCAGCCACAGGAAGCCAGCTCAACCACCAGTGGGGCCACTGGACAATCGAGATGCTAAAGGAGCATTCAAAGCCAATGAGGAGAAACTAAATGAATGTTTTGCATTGTCTTCACGGCTGAGGACGTGAGGAGATTCCCAAACCTGAGCCATTCTTCTAAAGTGACAAATCTGAGGAATTGTCCCAGACTGAGGTGTCATTAGAGGAGGTTTTGGAACAAAGTGATAAACTGAACAGTAACAAGTCCCCGGGACCAGCTGGCATTCACCCAAGAGTTCTGAAAGGACTCAACTGCGAAATTGCAGAGCTATTAACTGTGGTTTGTAACCTATCCTTTAAATCAGCTTCTGTACCTAATGACTGGAAGATAGCGAACATGATGCCAATATTTAAAAAGGGCTCTAGAGGTGATCCTGGCAATTAACCTCCTTACCGGGCAAATTGATTGAAACTCTAGTAAAGAAGAGAATTGTCCGAAACATAGATGAACATAATTTGTTGGGGGAAAAGTCAGCATGGATTCTGTAAAGGGAAATCCTGCCTCACCAGTCTACTAGATTTTCTTGAGGGCATCTACAAGCATGTGGACAAGGGGATCCAGTGGACAGACTGTACTTAGATTTCCAGAAAGCCTTTGACAAGGTCCCTCCCCAAAGGCTCTGAAGCAAAGTGAGCTGCCATGAGAGGAAGGGCCTCTCCTGGATCAGTAACTGGTTCAATTAAAAGATAGAAAACAAAGGGTCAGTTTTCAGAGTGAGAGAGGTAACTAGTGGGGTCTCCTAAGGGGACCCATCGTATTCATCATATTCACAAATGACCTGGAGAAAGGAGTAAACAGCGAGGTGGCCAAATTTGCAGATGATACTAAACTGCTCAAGAGAGTTAAGTCCAAAGCAGATGGTGAAGAGCTTCAAAAGGATCTTGCAAAACTAGGTGATTGGCAACAAAAAGCAGATGCATTTTAATGTTGATAAATGCAAAGTGATGCACATTGGAAAATATAATCCCAGTTATAGATCCAAAATGATGGGGACTAATTTAGCTATAACCACTCAAGAGAAATGAACAGGTAGCAGGTTTAAAACAAAGAAAAGGAAGTATTTCTTCACACAGCACAGTTAATGGATGGAACTCCTTGCCAGAGGACCTTAACAGGGTTCAGAAAAGAACTAGACAAATTAATGGAGGTTAGGTCCATCAGTGGCTATTAGCAGGATGGGCAGGGATGGTGTCCCTCGCCTCTGTTTGTCAGAAGCTGGGAATGGGCAACAGGCTGGATGATTCCTGTGGGCCACCCGGCATTGGCCACTGTCGGAAGACAGGACACGGGCTAGACGGACCTTTGGTCAGACCCCATAGGGCCGTTCTTATGTTCTTACTGTGACACCAACACTCCCCTCCCCACTGTCACCCCCCTTTGCCAGAATGTGCTGGTTGCTCTGGAGGAACAGATGAATGTGACTGGGCTGCAGAGCGAAAACATGGAGCGCAGCAGCCACAGTTTTTCCACGGTGCTATTGACCACGGTGGAGAAGCTGCTGGGAATGCTGGGTCAGACCCTGCCTGACAGCACCATCAACGTCACCTCCGCCAGTGGCACAGGTCAGCACCAGGCCCGTGGGGCTCATTATCCACAGCCAGCGCTCCTGCCTTGCTCCCACAGCGCCCCCTGCAGGGAGACAGGAGCTCTCACCCACAGCCAATGCTCCGGGCCTGCTCCCCATAGTGCCCCCTGCAGGGAGACAGGAGCCCTCACCCACAGCCAGTTCTCCTCCCTGCTCCCACCGCGCCCCTGCAGAGGAGAGGCTGTGACTAGAGGAGGAGCTTCCCTGTCCCCGCAGCCAGGAAAGCAGCTGGCCCAGCTGCAGCTCCTCGCCGCGCTCTCTGTTGTGGCCTGGCTGGCATTGTGGTTCCAGAACTGATGCTCAGGAAGGCTGAGAACCGGAGCCAGGAGGTCGTGCAGCTGCTGCAGAGCAAGACGAGGTGAAATTAGAGTGGAACAAAGCCCAAGGGCAGCAGAAGGAAGGTAACTAGCCATGCCCTGTGCTGGGATGGGCATAGCCAGGGCTCTGGGGGCATCACAGTGCCCTCTGGTGCCAGGCTGGGGTGTGCCTGGGGACGGGGCACGGCCAATCTGCCCCATTTCCTGTCTCTGTCGCAGGCGTCACGCTGGTCGGGCTGCTGGCGTACATGGGGATGGGCTCCATGCTGGAAGGTGCCACAAAGATAGAGGCGCCCGAGTGGAAAGAGATCCAGCACAACGGGAGCAGGGAGCGGGAGCTGGGGCGGACCAGCTACCGGGTACTGTCGCCCGTGGTGTCGGTCTTCGTCAATGATACAGACAGCCGGGTCCTCAACCTCTCCATCAACATAAACTTCAGCCACCCAGTGCCGGTGAGCCCCTGTGCTGGGTATGGGGGGGAGGAGCCTACTAAGGCCCCATCCTAGCCAATGGGGGCATCCACCTCCTCCTCAGAGGCAAACTGACGTCAGTGCCACCAGGCCAGCCAAGACACACACCCCCGACCTGCCTCCTGGGAGCCCGGGGATCCCGCCCTGTGTGGCCCCAGCCCTGCGCCTGCCCTGGTGCCCCCAGTGCATTGAGCCTCTCTCTCCCCAGGAGTACAAGCTTTTCCAGCGGATCCTCTGTGCCTACTGGGAGCCTACGAGACAGCTCTGGTCCACCCAGGGCTGCGTCCTGCTGGAGTCCAGTGGCTCCAGGACCCACTGCCAGTGCAACCACCTGACCAGCTTCGCTGTGCTCATGGCCTTCTATGAGCTGGAGGTAGGTGCAGCCCTCGCAGGGCCTCACGGCTGCGCAGGCTGGGGGCTGCTTCCCCCCACTCTCCCCAGTGGAGCAGGAGTCACTCGCACCCCCCACTCCCCACCCGTGGCCAGGGCCCCACTCCCGACCCGGCCAGGGCCCAGTGCTGATCCAGGGCACAAGCAGCCCCTCTGCCCCACACTGTGGTTACCAGGAGGCTTCCCCAGCAGCAGCGGCTGATCTGCCAGCACGCTGCCTGGGAAGTTGTGGGGTGGCCAGGAGCAGTCCCCATCCCCATTGCACAGAAGGGGAAACTGAGGCAGGGTGAAATGTCTCAAAGAGAAAGGGAGGTGACTTTGACGCAGGGAGTTAAACCCAAGAGTCCTGACCTCATCCCCTCCTGCCTTGACCCCTGACCCTGCTCCCCACCCAGAGCAGGAGTAGGCCTGAGCTGTAGCACCTTGGCCACAACCATCTGTCCCCTCTAAACACAGCTCCTGCCCAGGCAGGGACACTGCTCCAGGGGAACCCAGCCCTCGCATGCCCAGGCACCTCATCCCGCAGGGAGGTGCCAGGGTCCCTCTTGGTGGGAGGCTTCCCACTGCACTAGGGCTGCGGGTCACCCCTTGCGGTGGGGCCAGGCTGGGCAGCATCAGCTTTACCCAGGCTGCTGGAGCCCCCAGGCTGCCCCGTGCTGTCAGATGAGCCTGGTAGCACCCACAGCCTGGCCCGGCTGCTGCCTGGCGTGTGGGGGGAGCTCTGACTAACCCCTCCTCCGTGCAGGACTGGGGCCTGAACATCATCACCAAGGTGGGGCTGGTGATCTCGCTGCTGTGTCTGCTGCTCTCCATCATCACCTTCCTCTTCTCCCGCGCCCTGCAGGGCTCTCGCACCACCATCCACCTGCACCTCTGCCTGGCCCTCTTCGTGGCCTACGCCTTGTTCCTCACCGGCATCTCCAGAACCGACAACAAGGTAGCGGACCCCTAGCTGGTCAGGGCCCGCGGCCCCCCAGTACCCCCAGCCCGGAGCTCCCCTCCTAGCCCCCACTCCCACTGGCGCCCCCTGCCAGGAGCTCCCCTCCCGCCAGGCAGACCCCAGCCCCTGCCTCCCCAGAGCGCCCCCTGCTGTCAGGGGCTGGAGTAGCCCAGAGCCCAGCTCTGACAGTGCCCGCTCCCCATTGGCTGCAGGTGGCGTGCGCCGTGGTGGCCGGGCTCCTGCACTATTTCCTGCTGACCGCCTTCTGCTGGATGTGCCTGGAGGGCTTGGAGCTGTACCTGCTGGTGGTGCGGGTCTTCAAGCCCCAGGGCCTCAAGCGCCGCTACATGTTCCTGCTGGGCTACGGCGTGCCGGCCGTCCTCGTGGGCATCTCCGCCGCCTCGTACAGCAAGGGCTATGGCACCATGCAATAGTGAGTCCGGCGCACGCAGGCAGGGGCGGACGTGTAAGGGAACACGGCCCCATGTGACAGTGAGTCCGGCGCAAGGAGGGGTGGGGAGGCGAGAGACGTGTAAGGGAACACGGCCCCAAGCGGGCTGGCGGGGGGGGGAGGTGAGTGGAGCAGCTCAGCTGAGGGTGCCGCTGTTGCTGCTGCCAATGGGGGTGGGGCAGCCCCTGCCTGCAGTGCCCCCCACCAATCCTCCCACCCCTCTCCCTACAGCTGCTGGCTCGCTGAAGGAGGAATTCATTTGGAGCTTCCTGGCACCCGTCTGCATCATCATAGCGGTAAACCTCCAGCTGGCCGACTGGCCAATCTTCCACCCCCAGCCCTGCCCCCTGCCGGCACCTGGCTGGCCCCTGAGTTCTCAGCCACCTGACCCTCCGTTCCTCCCCTTCCCCCTGCCCCAGGGCAGCTGGGCCCTCGCCTGCAATCCCAGCATTTAGAATGGGGTCTCTACAGGGAGTGAGGCTTGACGGGTGCCCTGGCCCCACAGCCTGCCCCCCAGCACATCCCATAGCCCCACCCCCTCCTAACCCGGCTCTCCCTGTTCCCGGCAGGTCAATGCCATCATCTTCGTGGTCACCGTCTGGAAGCTGGCGCAGAAATTCACCGACATCAGCCCCGATATCAGCCAGCTGAAGAAGTTCAGGTGGGGGCAGGGACTTGGCCCCAGGGCAGCAGAGACCCTGGCAGGGCCCTGCTGGCCCCTGGATGGGGGCATATGAATAGTGGGCTGTCCCAGGCCAAGGCGGGGCCTGGGAAGGTGGGGGCTGTGTGAGGGAAACAGCAGTCACATGGCTGGGAGGTGGGGCTCAGTTGGGGGGCGAGGCCCCAGGAGTGATGGGGTGATGGGGCAGGGCCCCAAGGAGGGAGAAACTCAGGGGAGGGACCCTGAGGTGGGCGGAGTCTCAGGGAAGGGGAGGGGCCTTGTGGCTGGGAGGGCAGGGTCATGTGACTGGCTCCCCCCCCCTACAGGGTGCTCACCCTCACGGCCATCGCCCAGCTCTGCATCCTGGGCATCACCTGGATGGTCGGCATGTTCCAGTTCAGCCAGCACACGCTGGTCTTCTCCTACGTCTTCACCGTCCTCAACAGCTTCCAGGGGCTCTTCATCTTCCTGCTGCACTGTCTGCTCAAGCAACAGGCCAGTGCCCCACCCCCTGGCTAAGCCCCCCCTGCACCCCTCACCCCTTCTACAGCCAGTGCCCCTGCTCCCCGACCCCTGCTTTACCTCACCACATATACTCCCCCACTGCACACCTGCTTCCATAGCCACTGCTTGCCTACTGCGCCCCCCCGCAGCCAGTGCTCAACCATGCTGCCCGGCCCCCTGCCTTGGCTATACCCTTCACTTCCCCTCCTGCCTCCCTCCACAGCCAATCCTCAACCCCTGTCCTATGGCAAACCTCCCCAGCCCATACACCTGCCCCCCCCCCCACAGCACCTATTGCTGGGAGTTCCCCCCACAGCTGGGGGCTGAGAGCTGGCTCCTCCCCCTTCTCCCAGCTGAAGCCCCTGCCCCATGGGGTGACCAGCCTTCTCCTCTCTCCTGCCAGGTGAGGGACGAGTACCGCAGGTGGCTGTGCTGCGGCAGCTTCAAGCAACAAACCAAGTACTCCAAGTTTTCCAGCTCCATGTCCATCACGCGGGTAAGGGGGGCCCGGGCCCACGGCCCAGTCTCTGCACAATGGCACGGAGCCTTCTACCCCGCAGCCCTCCCCGTCAGGTTTCCCAGCCTCCTGCCCCTACGGCACCCAGCAAGCCCAGCCTGCTCCTGCTAGAGTAGAGGGGGAAAGGAAAAGGAGCCAAAGAACGAGGCTCCATGGTCCCAGCCATGGGGGGAAGGAGCCTGGATCCCATTCACCCTTAGGGCCCCCAGGGACTAGGCTGGGGCGAGGGGATGGGACAGGGATGGGAGTGGGGGGGTGAGTCTCAGCCCCACGGTGCCCTGGTCTAACTGCCACGTTTTCCACCAGAGGCCCCAGCAGTCGCATGAGTCTGGCCTATAGCACGAGTGTGCCCTATAGCCCCTTTCCGGACATCGCAGCTTTGCGCAGGAGAGAACCCGGCCTCCTGCCCCCAGCCTGGCACGACCGCGGGCAGGTGAGACCAGCAACCCCTCGGGGCTGCCCGCCCCCTCCATTGGCAGCGGGGCCGGGGAGGAGGAGGCAGCGGCGCCCGAGGCCCCGGCCCTGAGCCACGAGGAGAACCTGGAGATCGAACTCATGTACAAGGCCCTGGAGGAGCCGCTCCTGCTGCAACGGGCTCAGTCCATCCTCTACCAGAGTGACCTTGAGGAGTCGGAGAGCTGCACGGCCGATCTGACCAAGGGCGGAGGCGGCCAGGCCCCTTCCCCCAACAGGGACTCCTGTCTCTCAGTATGACCAACCTGAGAGTCTCCTTACCCGGACAGCAGCCCGAGGCGGTTGGGGAAATCCTCCCTCACGCCCAAGCCATCAACAAAATCTACTACACCAACCGGCCTGCCTTGGTGTCCCGCAGCCAGCTCCAAGCCTACTACCAGGTCCGGAGATATAGCACTGACGGCTACTTGGTTCAAGCCGGCTTAGAGGGCCCAGTGCCGGAGGGAGACGGTCAAATGCAGCTGGTCACCATCCTCTGAAGGCTAGAAGTGGACTGAGGAGCCGCCCCGAGCTGCCGCCTCTCCCCCCACCTCATCCCACCTTCGCCAAACGGAGCCCATCCCCTCGGGCCATGGCCTGGAGTTTTTAATTTTTGCCCTGGGATGCTGAGAGACAGAAGGGTGGGGAGCTGGAGAAGGACACAGGACGGGAAAGAGGAGATGTGCCGGAAAGAGCCGGTGTTAATCCCCTCCGGGAAGCATAGCCGTGTTGGCTCTCTTCCTCCTGCCTACCTGGTGGAGACGGGAGGAGGAAAATGGGGCGTTCCTGCTTTTGTTTTGGAAGTAAAGAGGGAGGAGGGGTGGGAAGGAAGGAATGAAAAACACACTGGCCGGACGACAGGATCTCACTTTTTTTAGCGTTTTAAGGTCATCCCTCTTTAGTTTGGGTTTGGTTTTTTTACGTTTGTTTTGTGGGGACAAAAGATCACAAAGAAGCAGAGCAGGGAAACCAACTTTCTTTGTAACGTGTGTTAAAAACAGATCAGAACCGAGGAGAAAGGACCGACTGGGCCTGTCTCAGAGGCCGAGAACGCCCCCAGATACAAACACCGGCACCCACATCTAGGCCATCCCTGCTCCCCCTCATGTGCACCTTGGCAATGTCAAACAGGGATCCGATCGGTCAGGAGAGAGAAGGGCAGGTGGAGCATCTTCTGATGGCCTCCACTTTCTTCTATACGAACTTTGCCAAAAATATATATATGTATAGATATATAGAGAGCTATAAAGAGAGAGCTATATCTAGAGAGAGAGGTGGGGGTGGGGGGTTTTTTGGGTCGGGATAGAGATTATGTTGAATCCGGTGCTGAGCTTCCAGTATTTGTCAGCCAGGGGGAAACTGAGGCATGGTGGGGAAGGGACTCTTAAAGTCACTCATCGACAGGGATTTGAGTTCCGTACTTTTTTATGCCAAACCATCAGCAAAGTCTGCAGGCGACATGGGGAGAGGCCCTTTTTTTTTTTCTTTCCAAAGCCTTCTCAGCCTCAGAGGAGGAGGAAGTGGCATTGAGGTGGCCATCTTTGATTTGGGTTTTTGTTTTCCTTTGCTGGGGGCCTTCCCCCATCTTCACTGCAGAAATCAAAGAAAGCCCTGCTCTGGCAGCTGGTGGAGGAAGCCGGGAGCAGAGGGGGTGCTTCCCGGGCTGTCGGTGTCATTGTTGAATCCACGGCCCCCACTCTCTGCTGCCACTTCTGTCGAGATGCACGTACCGTTTTCCTACGGCTCGGAGGGAAGTTTGGAAACTCCTGCAGCTCTTCCCCGTCTGCGTTTTCCTACTCTGCTTTTATTTCCTCCTCTGAAGACATGCAGAAGTCAGGTGCCTCATCGGAGCAGCTGTCTGAACCCATTTGGGTCAAGATGCTGGGGGAGAATTTGGGGGGACTCTTTGACACTTGAACCGTTTCCCCCCCAAAAATAAGTTGGATCATCTTTGAGCAAAAGAACAACAGAAACCCAAATGGCACTTTTTTTTTCCCCTTTCTTTCAAAGGACAAAACAACAAAAAACAAAAATGTCTCCCTTTTGAAGCACAACTCTGAATTCTCTCCCCCTCTTCTTCCCGAGAGAGACCATGGGAGCCAATATCACATGAAGACATCATTTCGCTGGGGGGGTGGGGAATAGGGTGGGCTGGTTAATTCGAGGGAGGCGGGCAGGGATAGAGATTGAAATGCTGTAAATATGAAATTTCAAGCAAACAAAAACGGGGAATTGAATAATCCCTTGAAAAATGCAATGGGGATTTAAAACAAAATACAACCAATCAACCACAGTCCCAGGGAACAGCTTGTGTCCTGGATTTAAAATATATATATATCTATAGACATATAGATATATACTGAGCTCTGCTCTAGCCCCATTGACTGTTTGGGGGGCAGGTGAAGGGAACAAGGAGACCCCCTCCACTTTTGATGAAGACAAGGGAAGGGATCACAGAAACTAAGAGCAGATTTTTACAATCAAAACAAAAAAGGAAAAAAACTTTTTGGCGTGATTTTTATGTAATATATACATATAATGCGTCATTTCTGTGACTTTCTCAACATTCCCTTTTCCTGCTGGATAGGGTACTTTTTTCATACATCTTGACATGAATCGGTCATTTTCTCACTCACTGCCACTGTGGAATTGTGGGTAAAAAATTACTGTAAGACCCAAAGATGCTGTAACTGTAGGTTAGGAAAATTGTTTGAGGTTTATTTTGCTTTTTTCTGTCTGGGGCTGTTGGGTGTCAGGGGTTTTTAAGTCTATGGTTATTTACTTGCATCCCTCTTGGCTAGAAGGCATTTGACGGGGTTGAGTTGAAGGGGCAGGCGGGGATGTGGCTTGGATTCATGGAGCGGAGAAGGGTTTTGCTTTCTGGTTCCTTTTCTCCCAGCCTGTGAAACCACTAGAGTATGTGTGAGAGATCATGGACGCTTTAGGAGTGTCCTGGGCTTCATCAGCTTGGATTTAGAAACTTACAAATTAGATAGAAGCGTGGAGACATAAGGGGCAGGATCCCTTGCTGGCACGGTTAGATGTTCCTCCATTGGTGTCCATGTAGCTGTGCTTACTGATACCCTGCTGGGCATGTGGCCTAAGGAGCTTGGGGCAATGAGGAGATTCAAGCTTCTACTCATAGTGACCAGTAACTGCCTGCTTTGAACAGTAGGGAGGAGGTGAAAAGTGGGTGATATTACAGTGTTGCCCTTGCCAGTGATGTCTGGCCAGACACTAGGCCAGCACAGGGCTGGATAGGCCCTGAAAGACTCTTTCCATCTCTAGTCTTCAGTGGGGTAGATGGACCATCCACCAATGTCATTGCCCTGCTCCCATGCAGAGCAACCACCCCTTGACCCCCAGAGCCATTGCTGAGATCTGAGTGCCCGTGAAATTCAGGGGGTTCAGTGCAGCCACCGTCCCACCTTGCAAATGTCACAGGCCGGGGGGGCTGGCAGCTCCCCTGCCCAAGCCAAGTGGCCAACAGGACAGCTGAGGCCTGCAGGGAAACTGGGACACCAAGGGCTGTTTCCGTGGCTCCACTGGAGCTGTAGGCCAAGTCATGAACCCTTCCCCCCTTCACCCTGTGCCAGGTCCTGAGGGTTTCGCTCCCCCCTTTCCCGTCACACCCCTCTTTGGCCCAACCCCCATCACGTTACCCCTTCTCATGGGCTGCCGTTAGCTGGAGAGGAAGCGGCATCCCCGCTAGCTGCCCAGTAGGTGCCTGCAGCATAGCGCTGCTAGCTTGGCTGCTGGGGGTATGTCTACACTAGAGTTTTGTTGGAAAAAACGGCCGTTTTCCCGACAAAACCTGAGTTACGTTCACACTGCAAGCACATTCTTCCAAAAGGAAATTGAAAGAACAGAGGGGTTTTTCTGGCGTTGGTAATCCTCTTTCTACGAGGAAGAAGCCTTTTCCGAAAGAGCTCTTTCAGACAAAGGTGTGTGCGGACGGGAAGAGGAGTTCTTTCAGAAGAAGAGGAAGAGGAAAAAGCACAGGTGCCCTGGTGGCCATTCCGTCCATAGGAATCCCAGCTTACATGCGGAGAGCGTCCATTCAGTGTGGACACTATCTTTTGAAAAGATCGCTTTTTTTGCACTTCCTCTCTTTTGGAAGAAGTTTTTTCTGAAGATCTCTTCCGCAAAAAGGTTCTTCCAAAAGAAGCCTGCAGTCTAGACATAGCCTGGGTCTTGGGACTGGCCGTCCATGGCAGCCACAGAGGGAGAGGGACCTGTCCAGCTGATGGGGTGTGTGCAGCACCACTTGGTGCTGAGTAGGGCCACGCAAATACCAAATAACGAGCATCAAATCTACGGCAGCCCAAGTGAGATCGGGGCCCCCGCTGTGCCAGGCACCACTCAAACCATCAACAAGACCCACACACACCTCAAGGACCTGACTCGCTAAACAGCCAAGCAGCGGGGAAGGGAAACTGAGGCACCGAGCAGGGTGGTGACTTGCCCAAGGTGACCCAGTAGGGCAAAGCTGGCAAGAGCACCCAGCCCAGTGCCTCCTCCAATTTCCCAGCCCCGGTTCCCATTGCCACCCTGCCTGGAGCCGCAGCGCATCCTGGCTGGCTGGAGATGCCAGACGAGTCCCTGTGCCTTTACATGTGACCTCGCCCCGCACCCCGCGTCACCCCGAAACGTGGGCCAGTGAGATCCTCAGGGCTGCACACTAAGGGCAACTACTTCCCCTGGGGAACTCGGTTTCCTTGGTGCGCTAGGGCCTGTGCCGAACGCCGCCTTCTTCCTGTCTGCGCTTTCTCGTTCCTTCTTTCCTTTGTTTCTTCCTTGCTCTCTTCGTCTCTCCCTTGGAATTCCGTTGCTCCTTCCTTCCTCTATTCAATATGCCAAACCAATTTTGGGTCGAGTGCATTAAACAGAACAAAAGACAACAAAAGAATTATAACAATAATGATGATGCAGATCATTTAAAAAAAAGAACAAAAAAATACAAAAAAAATGGCAACTATTGTTGAGTTACAATCGCGAAATTCAAACAATAAAGGAAACGAGTTCTTGGAACCAAGGGGCTGAGAGCCGGGTGGTTTTGTTCCCGTGGGCGCGGTGGGTGGGCGGGGGCGATTGAATGGTGCTGGGGGGGTAGGGTGATGCCAGGGGGCTCAGGGGTGTGTGATTGGCTGTTGAGGTCTATTCCTCCCCTACCCCTTTGTTCGTTAGCCCCTTCTGGGTCAGCCCATCATTTGGGGAACCCCCCAGTGGTGGCCCCAGGAAGCTCCCAAGCCAGAGAGCAGCTCAGGATGGGTCATGGCCCACCATCCCCAAGACAGAATCCGCCTTTATGGCCACCACTGGGGAGAGCTGGCTATTGCCCCCACCAGGGGGCGCTGTGCACCAACACCCCTCAGTCTCCCCAGCCCATCTGGGGGGGGAGGGGTGGCTCCAGACACAGGCGGGCCCCAAACGTGGCCCTGAGGGGTCAGCGCCTGGCGTCACCTCAGCCTGGTTCCGGTTGCCAGAGGCCCTTTGGGAGCTGGCAGCCCCTCAGGACCCCGCCCTGAATTCCTGGCGCCCCTTCTCCAAGGCCCAGGCAGACCCGGTGCCCGCTACGCAGACCATGGGGCTGCTGAGAGTCACAAGCCACAAACTCCTTTCCCACCAGTGTGATGCCCCGGCCCCCACCCAGCCCTGGGGCTGTATCAGAACCAGCGCCCCCTAGAGGGGCAGGGCCTTGTGTCCCATCCCCAGCCCTGAGCGAGGGTGAGATTAGATGGGGGCGGGGGAGCCTGGGGGTCAGGACTCCTGGGTTCTATCTCCTGCTCCCTGGCCCCAGGGTCAGGCCTGGCTGGGAACCGGAGACTCCCAAGGAACTGGAGGCAGGGAGGAGGAGGCTGGGTGGGAAAGGCCTTTATCAGCTTCAGTGTCCTCATCCGCCTTCCCTCTGCCTGCCAGGAGATGGCAGCAAACCTGGGCAAGCCCGCCTGGCCCTGCCTGAGGGATGTGGGGTGGGAGGGGATGGCTGGACCAGACACCCCCCATCCTGGGCATTGCTCCGGTCTCAGCTGGCAGGAGCCAGGAGATATCGGGTGGGAAACTGCCTGGCCTGACAGGATGAGTGGGGAGAGGATGGCAGGTCTGTGTCCATCTGTCCTGCCTCCTAGATCCCAGACATGGGCTGAGCTGAGGTGCCCCCCTGGGTTTTGGGGAGCATTTGGAGTTGGGGAAGGTCTAGTCCCACTCTAACCACTAGACCTCCCTCCTCCAGCCTCACTGCTTTAACCACTAGATCCCTCTCCCCTCCCACAGCCAGAGACGGAGCCCAGGAGTCCTGATCCTTGCTGCTTCCGTGTCAGGCCCTGGCAGCTTTAGCGAAGCCAGGGGACTCAGGCCATGATGCTGACCAGGCCATCACGATAGCTGCGATGCTCTGAGGTCCCAGACCCATTCAGAGCATGGCCTAGGAGGGACTCAGGAGCTCTGGGCTCAGTTCCTGGCTCTGCCACCAACTTCCCTGAGTGACCTTGGCTCAGTCCCTCTGCATTGCAGGTTCCCTTTGCCTGGTTTGATGGGAGTTCTTTGGGCAGGGACCGACCCTCACTGTGTGTCTGAGCAGTGCCTGGCTCAACGGAGCCCTAATGTCAGCCCGGGTGTGGGCAGCGCCTGGCACACTGGGGCCCTGATCTCAGGCAGGCCCTGGGCAGCGCCTGGCACGACAGGGCCCTGATCTCAGTTCTCATTTGCCCCCCGTCTGGGGAGACACTGCTGGGCTCTGGCTTTATGTGATCAATTGTACCTTGTAGCCATGTGCTGCGAGCTGGGCAGCTGGGCTGGGACCCGTCTAACCCCCCCTTGCAGTCTCCAGCTGGCGGGGTTATTTGTTTTCCTCATTTCCACACTGCTCTGTGTTGCCGCTTCCTGGCTGTGACGAGGTGGCTGCATCTCCGCACCGGGCGTGGGATCCTGCATACACAGCCCCCGGCGCCCTGCCCCAGAGGCAGCTGCACCCCAGTGAGCTGAGAACTCGGCCCCTGCAAAGAGCCAGAAGGGCTCCCAGGCACCGCGCCGGCGAGTTCACAATGTTCTGGCGAAGCGCTAACCCGCTGGGAGCAGCAGCGCAGCTTCAGCCCCGCGGCCTGGGACAGCCCCCGCTGAGTGGGCCAGGGGCAGCTCATTGTCACGCTCCTGCAGCTCCCAGCGCCCGGCCGTAACCCCGCTGGGGCCCTGATGGAGCGGCCGCCAAGTTCCACCCGGCGGAGCCTGGCCCCTGGCCCCCATCCCCACTGGACCAGCGCGGAACTTCGCTCTGCCATTGGCAGCACTGAAACCCGCTGGCTCCTTGGATGGAAAAATGAGACCCAGCCCCCCCCTTCGCCCGAGCTGCTGGCAGCCTGCATCTGTGCAGGGAATTGCACAATATTAACGGGGGAGGGGGCGCAGGGCCAGTGAGCCATGACATCACAGGGGACACCATGGGAGCAGCACAGCCATCCCTGATGGCTGCCGGCCTGCTGTTCTCTGTCTCACGCAGGAGAGCTTCAAATGCTGCCCAGCAGAGCACCCTCAGCGCCTACAGCCGACAGCATGTGTTTCCAGTGGTGGTGCACATCTGCACATGCGTTCATTTATTCTGCACATAGGTGGGAAAATCAAAGGAACACTGGCGTGATCCCGTTGGGCTCCAGTCATTGTGGTGCAGCAGGTTCCCAGCATTTGTGGCTCTCAGGAATCCCACGCACCCTAGTTCAGACCCCTTTCCCAAATCAGGGTCCAGGCATCCACCCACCTCCTCGGATCACCCCACTGCTAGCTCGGGGGCAGTTTCAAATTCCCCAGCTGGGAGCAGCACCGGGGCTGTTTCAGCACCAAGGATGCAGGGAGTCTCAGCCTGCTCCCTGCCCCATATGGACACCTGCCTCCATGAGCCATGCTGTCTCCATGGGGCTGCTGCCTGGGGCCTCCTTTGTCAGCCACAAAAGAAGCAGCATTGCAAAGTCAGACTCCTCTGTATCAACAGCCCTCTGGGCTACAGGGATCTTGTTGTGAGCCGTAATATGGCACATAGGTGCTATTCTGACTCTGCCCAGAAGGGGGCAGACTCTCATGACCTCTTACACCCTGAGGGCATCGCAGCAGCTCATTGGGAGCCAGATCAGATCCAGCATGGGGAAAGTTCCCCACCCAGCTAAAAGAGCGCCTGACACCGTCTGTTATTCCCCTTCAAGTAAGACCTGCCTGACACGTGCCAGCCAGCTCGGGGGCAGGGTAGGAGTCAGGACTCCTGGGTCCTTTCTGCTGCTTTCTGAGCTCCCCACCCCGCCAACCAGCATCTTTCTCGCGTTTCCGCCAGGCAGGCAAAATCGCCAACTCAGCAAAAGAAAAAAATAATCTCTGAGCGGAAAAAGCTCTTGTGGGTGAAGTTGGCGTGACGCAGACGGGGACGGGGGCTCTGGGAACGGAGCAGGGGTGTGGAGGGCAGAGGAAAGATGGAAGCTCTGTACCTGTTTGTCCCTTCTTCACCAGTCACGTGCAGTGCAATTTCCTCTCACCACAGAAGGGGTCTGGGGCCAGTTTCTAGGCTGGTGTCAATGGGCATTGCTGCATTGAGGTCAATGGGCCAGTTTCTAGGCTGGTGTCAATGGGTGTAGCTGCTTTGGTGTCAATGGGCCTGATCCCTGGCTGGTGTCAATGGGTTCCATTGAACCTGGACTTCAAGTCAACAAGGGATTCTGCTCTACTCCCTGTCTTACTACTTTGTACCATGTAGCTGTTAAACAGCCCCTGGACCGCACCCCAGCAGCAGCTGCATCTCAGCCCTGGGTGGCAGACCCCCTGAGTTTATAGAATTTAATGTACGTTGTGATTCTTGCTGACAGACTCCCTCTGGTTGTATCGCATAGTCTGCGGCTCAGCAAGGTCACCACTCAGCCACGGTCGCATTTGTCCCAGAAGGCCCTCCAGCCTCCTGCCCAGAGGCGAGAGGAGCCCAGCCCGCAGCCGCGGGTTGGCTCCCCGCTGCCAGCCAAGCCTGCGATCTGCGCGGTGTCTCAGAGCGCCCGGGTTGGCTGGGGTGCAGAAGGTGAGCGGTGCAGGGTGAAGCAGGTGGTGGT
This sequence comes from Rafetus swinhoei, assembly GCA_019425775.1. Taxonomy (NCBI): domain Eukaryota; kingdom Metazoa; phylum Chordata; order Testudines; family Trionychidae; genus Rafetus; species Rafetus swinhoei. The sequence continues at coordinate 409,835 of JAFJHL010000157.1, read as the reverse complement.
TAGGGACAAGAGCAGAGATATCCGGTACCGACCAGGCAGGGGAAGCAGCAGGATGTGGTTCTGGGGTCTGTGCGCTGCCTCGCGGAGCATGTGAAAACACCAGCTTAGCAAGCAGTCACTGACACCCTGGAGCTCTGGCCCCAGACTCTCCCCCTCCCCCTGAGCTGAATTTGGGGCTCCGGACCCAGATCCCCACCCACCTTAGGGGAAATGGAGCCCTGGGCACACCTGTATTTTGGCAGTGCCCCCCCCATTGTCCCTGACCATAATGGGACCCCCAATGCCTGCACTGCCCCCTTCATCCCTAACCCCCACGCTGAGCACCCTTCAGCCCAGCTCTGCACCCATCTGGGAAACTGAGCAGGGTGCAGGGAGCAGCTGGCCCCAGCACTGCTCCTCCCCCAACAGCCGTGAGGAGCAAGGGCAGGCTCCTGCCTCCTTCTCCCCGCCAGGAGGGCAGAGAGCAGCAGCTCCTGGCTCAGGGCTTACAGCAGGGCCTGCGGAGGGAAGGGGCTGCACAGAGTGCTGGCAGTTGCTCCTCACTCCCACCTTGCAGCCCCCGTATGTCACTGCTCCCAGAAGCACATTCCTCCATCCGGAGGGAGCAAGGAGAAATCTGGGGGCCCCCACACGGTGCTCCCCTGCCAGCTGGGAGCATCAGCTGACTGCACTGGCAGCGCCGCTGCTGCACGGCGCCCCATTGACCACGGCACCCGTGGGCAGTCGCACAGGTGGCTCCCCGAACTGAATTCAGGGCTCCAGGCCCCGGGCTCCCCACACCCGACCTGAACTTAGGGCTTTGGGTCCCACATCCTCTCTCCTGCCGAGAGCTGACTTTAAGGTTCTGGATCCAGGCCGCCACCTCCCTCCCATGCCCCCAGGTCCTGTGGCACAGTTAGGTGCCTGCACCAGGAGCTGCCTCTGCTCCGGTCTGTGCTGCTGCCCAGCAGGAGGAGTGAAGGCCCTCCGGCAGTTACGGGGCAGTGTAGAGGACAGCTCTGCAGGTGGGGTGGGGTAGGAGGGCTGGGAGCAAGCAGGGCTCTCTGAGCTGCCTAGGCTACAGCTCTCTTGCCGTGGGCACCGCACGAGGCTCCCGCGCACCACGGCAATGGCCTGGGGCACAGATATGGGTGCGCTGGGGCTTCCAGGCGTCTGTGCAGCTGAGGATGAGACCAGGGGCAGGGGCATGTGAAGGGCACATGGGTACTGGCATCCCAGGCAAGCTGCCAGGTGAAGAAGGCAACGCCCAGGGCAGTGCTTGGATGGGAGACCTCAGAGTAGAGCTGGGAGCAGGGGTGGGGGGACGGGGTCACTAGCAGTATTCCCTGTAGGCAGAGCACTTGGGCGGCCACCCAGGAGACATTCAAATGCCACCCAGCTGATTAGCAGAGCGCCCACAGCCAGCAGCATGCGTTTCTACTGGTGGTGCGCAGCCGCACATAGAGTCATAGAATCCTAGGGCTGGAAGAGACCTCGGGAGTCATCAAGTCCAGCCCCCTGCCCAAGGCAGGACCAATCCCAACTAAATCAACCCAGCCAGGGCTTTGTCAAGCTGAGACTTAAACACCTCTAGGGATGGAGACTCCACCACCTCCCTAGGGAACCCATTCCAGTGCTTCCCCACCCTCCTAGGGAAATAGTTTTTCCTAATATCCAACCTAGACCTCCCCCACTGCAACTTGAGACCATTGCTCCTTGTTCTGCCATCCATCACTACTGAGAACAGCCTCTCTGCATCCTCTTTGGAACCTCCCTTTAGGAAGTTGAAGGCTGCTCTCAAATCCCCCCTCACTCTTCTCTTCTTCAGATTAAATAAACCCAAATCCCTCAGTCTCTCCTCATAGGTCATGTGCTCCAGCCCACTAATCATTTTGGTCGCCTCCGCTGGACCCTCTCCAATGTGTCCACATCCTTTCTATAGTGGGGAGCCCAGAACTGGACACAATATTCCAGATGTGGCCTCACCAGAGCCGACTAAAGGGAATAATCACTTCTCTGGATCTGCTGGCAATGCTCCTCCTAATGCATCCCAATATGCTATTAGCCTTCTTGGCTACAAAGGCACACTGTTGACTCATATCCAGCTTCTTATCCACTGTAATCACCCGGTCCTTTTCTGCAGAACTGCTACTTAGCCATTCGGTCCCCAGCCTGTAACAGTGCTTGGGATTCTTCTGTCCCAAGTGCAGGACTTTACACTTGTCCTTGTTGAACCTCATCAGATTTCTTTTGGCCCAATCCTCTAATCTGGTCTAGGTCACTCTGGACCCTATCCCTGCCCTCCAGCGTATCTACCTCTCCTCTAGCTTAGTGTCATCTGCGAACTTTCTGAGGGTGCAATCCATCCCTCATCCAGGTCATTAATAAGGATGTTGAACAAAACCGGTCCAAGAACAGATCATTGGGGCACTCCGCGACCGCCAACCTGACATCAAGCCGTTGATCACTACCCGTTGGGCCTGACAGTCTAGCCAGCTTTCCATCCATCTTACAGTCCATTTGTCCAATCCATACTCCCTTAACTTGCTGGCAAGAATATTGTGGGAGACCATATCAAAAGCTTTGCTAAAGTAAAGGTATAGCACATCCACTGACTTTCCCATATCCACAGAGCCAGTTACCTCATCATAGAAGCTAATCAGATTGGTCAGGCACGACTTCCCCTTCGTGAATCCATGATGACTATTCCTGATCACTTTCCCTCTTCCAAGTGCTTGAAAATGAATTCCTTGAGGATCCTCCAAGATTTTTTCCGGGACTGAGGTAAGGCTGACTGGTCTGTAGTTCCCTGGATCGTCCTTCTTCCCTTTTTAAAGATGGGCCCTACCTTTGCCTTTTCCAATCATCCGGGATCTCTCCCAATCTTTCTCATACCTCAGTGCAAAATTTATTCCGCACATGGATGGAAAAAATTAGAGGACCATGGATCACTAGGGCGCTTTCCCTCACAGTCAGTGTTGGCAGGGGAGTTGTGGCTCTGGGCTTAGCACTGTGCTGTGTGGTATGCCATCTCCTCATGGCACTGCTGTCGCCTGGTTCAGGAGACAGAGGCTATGTCTAGACTGCAGGCTTCTTTCGGAAGAGATCTTTGGAAGAGATCTTTGGAAAAAATTTCTTCCGAAAGTGAGCGTCCACACTGCAAAAGTGCATCAAAAAAGCGATCTGCTTTTTCAAAAGAGAGCGTCCAGAGTGAATGGACGCTCTCTCGCATGGAAGCTGTGATTCCTATGGACGGAGTGGCCGCCAGGGTAGCTGTGCTTTTTCCTCTTTCCTCTTCTTCCAAAAGAACTCCCTCTTCCCAGTCCACACACGCCTTTTTGCTAAAGAGCTCTTTCAGAAAGGCTTCTTCCTCATAGAATGAGGATTACCAATGCCAGAAAAACCCTTCTGTTCTTCAGATTTTCTTGTAGAAGAACGCGATTGCAGTGTGGACGTTCCTCAAGTTTTGTTGGAAAATGGCCGTTTTCCGACAAAACTCTGTAGCGTAGCCAGAGAACAGAAGGTCCTAATCTCCCTTTTTAGACCAGTCCATAGTTCCCAGACTTTTATCAGGTCCTCCTATCTGTGTCCTTTCTAAGGGAAATTGCTAGAAAGAGCTGCGCTGATCCCCCCAGAAGCATCAGCATCTCGGTGCTGGGGAAGGGCTCCTATACGAACAGCCCCTGCGCCCCACCCCGGAGGTGGGTGCATCTCAGCACCAGCTGATGCAATCCACGTGCGATTTATAATCCAGCCCTTCTCTTGGACCTGTGGGTGCTTAGCACCACTGACAGATGAGCATTGAGCTGGGGTGCCATGCTGTGCACCTCGAAAACCAAGGGCCACATTCTGACAACATACCTGCGCTCCTGTGCCTCAGTTTCTGCTATTCCATGGGGCAGAGGGTTTTGTGTAGCTCTGGGGTAGGAAGGGCTGAGAAGGCAGCTTGCCAGCAACATTGTGCTGCAGGGGGCCAAGAACAGCTGTGAATCCCTAATGGCTGGTGCAGCCCCCAGTTCTGTCCAGCTCCTCTGATTGGCTGCCCTTCTCCACTTCCCCCGCCTCCTCAGGAAGGGCAGCCAATCAGGGCTGTTGCTTTCTCTCCCCCACCCTACAAAGGTCAAGAGGAGGATTTTTGGTGGGGGAGTGGGTGCAATGGGCAATATTCTCGTTGGGCTGGAAGAACCCAGATGCTCAGGGCAGCTCCATTCCCCCATGAGCAATAGATCAGTCCACTCTCCCCTATTCACCCCTTCACCTGTGAGCAATGGGTCAGTCCGCTCTCTCCTGCACCCCCACCCTCTCTATCCTTGTAGCCCCTGGCTGGGGAAGGGGATGGGGCAGGAGCCCCCGGCACTGCCAATATGGGGCTGGGACTCGGCCTAGAGCTATCTGAGGACAATGCTGGGATGAGACTAGGGTTGCCAGATGGTCCCCCAAAAAATACTGGACACATGGTATTTTGGTCAAGCAAAAAAACCCCAACGCAGGCTAAAAATTTTTGTCAAGCAAAAACAAAAAAAAAGGAGCGCAGGATAATAAGTACTGCCTCTCCCAGCCACGCCCCCGCCCCTTCTGACGGGCCCAGACCAGCGATCGCGGCCCCTACCGGACAGCTCGGGATTTTTGCCTCCTGGCTGGGAAGAGCTCAGAAAGTACCGGACATTTTAGGTGTCCAGTATTTTCTGACTTTTTTTACCGGACAGGAGGTGAACATACCGAACCGTCCGGTTCAATCCCGACACCTGGCAACCCGACACTGGCGGGCCGTGGAGAGTGGCTGCAGTGCTGGAGGGTGGGTTTGAGGCCATGGCCACATGGTGAGCAGCTGGGGCCTGTTCTGGTGGCTGGGGATGGGGCCTGTGCCGTGGCCACATGATGGGTCCTGCTTTGGTGGGGGGCTGGGGCCTGCTCAGGAGAGGGAAGGGGGCTGGGGCCTGCCACTTGGCGAGGAGGCTGGGACCTGCTGCGGCTCCATGGCAGGGGGAGGCCGAGGCCTGCTGGGGCTGGGACCTGCTGCGGGGAGAAGGGGGACAGAAGCTGCTGCATGACGGGGGGACAGGATCTGCTCTGTCCGGCGGGCAGCTGCTCTGGCTGCCAGAGCTGAAGCTGCTCTGGCTGCCAGAGCTGAGTAAACTAATATGGGAGGGGCGCAGGAGTCAGGGTTGGAGTGTATGAGGGGCGGGATCCATATTTTGGCAAACGGGAAATGTTTGATTTGTATATTTGTCATTTGCATATAATGAATGTGCAAATATGCAAATGCTGCCGGTCCGCCGTAAGTTTGCAAACGGGTTTGCTGGTCCCTGGGCTATAAAGGTTGGGAACACAGACACCGAGTAAATGGCTAGTAGGCCTCGGGCCTGGCTGTTGCTGGCCCTGAGGCCCATGACATGAGGTTCACGCTGTGCTCTCTCTCTCACTTGCACCCTCTGGCTCCTTCTCTCTCACTCTGAGTGCAACTTCCTCAGCCCAATGGCCTTATAAATGCTGCTATTTCCAGCCTGGCCTGCGCAGGCCCCGCCCCCTCACCAGGGCCACACATTGGCGCCACGTGAAAGAGGAACTCCCTGGGCCGCTACCGCATACGTGGGTTGGAGGGATCTGGCTGCAGGGTTAGTGCAATGGGGTAAACACACATTGCCACAAATGCTATCCTGTGACTTGCAACTGTGCAAGCCGGCTGGAGCTACAGCTGTGCAAACACAAGATGTTGCAAGTACAACTGGAGAGCTGTCAAGCACTAGTGCAACCCCGTGCAAGCACCATGGGCTGCAAGTGGAACTAGAATCATGGCAGTAACGCTCTGCCACAGTGATAATTGGGTAACGCCAGCCATGCAAGCGCACAATGCAGAAAGTATAGTGGGGCAAACACCACACCCCCGGTGAAACAGCTCAACACCTGCACAAACGCACGATGCTGCGTGTGCAATGGGGTCATTGTGCAGCTGCCACTGTACGTGCATGCTGTGGTCTGAGTGAGTCTACCACTGTGCAACACAGCACTGGAAGTAAAAATTGCACAACTGTGCAAGCACGCTATAGTGCAAGTGCAACCGTGCAAGCATCACACGCTGCAAATGCCCCTGGGGAACTGCAGCATGCAAGCCCCTGATGCTGAAAGGGCAACTGCACTTGGGCTACCTTGGAAGCTGATTGCTGTGTGTGTAACTACACCGAGCCAGTACCCTACGCTGAAAGTCTCCCAGGGCAGTCCTGTTAGTTTGTATCTGCAAAAACAAGGAGGGGTCTTGTGGCACCTTAGAGCAGGGCCGGCTTTAGGAAGTGCGGGCCCAATTCGAACAATTTCAACAGGGCCCACAGCAATTTTTGTTGAGAAAAAAAAAAAAAAAAAGCGGCACACAAAAATTCCCCCGCCAACACACACACACACATACCCTCCCATGGCGCAGGGAAACCCTGCACTAAACTCACACCTCCTGCAGTGCAGGCAGCTAGTCAAGTCAGGGTGGTAGATGGTCATTGGCAGCATTGGTGTTAAGATACAAATATCAAAAGGGGAAATTGCTTTTGTAGCAGGTTAACCATTTACGATCCTTATTCAGGTCTGGGCATTGAGTCATGGATTTGAAAGGTGCCAGCCTGCTACGAAAGAATTTCAAAACCCAGTTCCACAGGGAGAGAGCTGAACTGGAATTCATTTACAAATTCAATCCACTCAATTCAGGATTAAATAAGGATCTTTACTAGTTAACGTACGACAAAGGCAATGTCCTCTTTTGTTATTCACATCGCCACATCAAATGCTGGGAATGGATCACTTATACCCTGACTTGACTAGCCTCATTAGCACACTAGATACACCCCTGCCTCTGTAACTTCCACTCCAGCTCATCTGAAGAAGCGGCTCTTACTCACAAAAGCACATGATATAGTTTTGTTAAGTCTCTAAGGGCATGTCTACACTAGGAAATTATTTTGAAACAATAACTCCCGAAATAACTATTTTGAAATAGCGCATCCACAACACAGGGACGCCTCAAAATTAGTCCGAAACAGGCTCCCTTAATGTGGACGCACTACCTTGACTTAGAGCCCCAGGAAGCACTGGGGAGTCATTACTGTGAATGCCTCTGAGGAGTCGTTATTTCGAAATAGCTGCAGCGGAGAGTCCACACGACCGTGATTTTGAAACAAGCGGTATTCCTCATGGAAAGCAGGAGTTATTACAGTCATTCCTCATTTAACACTATAGATATGTGTCAGAAAATGATCGTGTTAAGTGAAAACGTGTTATGCGGGGTCAATTTTCCCATTGAAAATAATGGAAAAGGTGGGGGTTTCGTTTCCAGCAGTGGTGTCTGTTGGGACCGGGACATAAGGTTGGGGGAGAAAGGGGACTGAGTTACACCAGGGAGGGGAGGAGTTTGACTCTGGGGAAGGGAAGGGGAGGAGAGGGGAGGGGCATTGGGTTGGGAGTATGCCCCTGTGATGGGTCTGCCAGGACCTGCACTGCATCCATCAGAACAGTGCTCATGCAGGTACGGCACTCACCGGCCACTGGGCTGGGAGGGAGGGGGTCTGCAAGGAGGGGATGGGCCGCCCCAGGGAAAAGGGGGGGGGAGGAGGCGAAAGTGCCCCGCACGGGAGGGTTCGGTCTGTCCCGGCCGTACTAAACGCCGCCCGCGGGGGTTGCTTCCGGGAGTGGGGCGCGGGGCAGTGCCAGGAAACGAACACTCCCAGCCACCCGGGCGCCCCAGTGATTCACGGTTTGCTTTGTCTCTCTGCAGGTGGTCAAGGCCATCAACCGGGTGCTGCTCCACAGGGTGGTCCGCCTTGCCGACCCGGACGCGGTCATCTGGGGTTCGGCACCCTCGGCTTCCCCAACTGCGGGGGCCATCGACGGACGCACATCCCCATCCGTGCCCTGGAACACCAGGCCTCCCAGTACATCAACCGCAAGTACTTCTCCTCCTGCAGGCCGTGTGACCACGGGGCCAGTTCATGGACATTAATGTGGGCTGGTCCGGGAAGGCACACGACGCCAGGGTGTTCCAGAACTCCTCCGTGTGCCAGAGGCTGCAGGCCGGGACCTTCTTCCCCGACCGCCACATCAGAGTCGGGGACGTGGGCATGCCCGTCTGCCTGGTGGGAGACGCGGCCTACCCCCTACAGCCCTGGCTGATGAAGCCGTACACGGGGCACCTCAACCCCTCCCGGCAGGCCTTCAATGCCAGGCTCACCAGGGCCCGCATCGTGGTCGAGGGGACCTTCGGACGCCTGAAAGCCCAATTTAGATGCCTCCTCACCTGCCTCGACCTTGCCGAGCACAATATCCCTCCCGTGGTGGCAGCATGTTCTGTGCTGCACAATTTATGTGAGTGGAAGGGGGAGGTTTTCCTGCCAGCCTAGATGGCTGAGGCTGAGCGCATGGCTGGCCAGTACGTGCAGCTCCGCACTGACGCCGTCCGGGAGGCCCAGGGAGAGCCGTCCAGATCCGGGAAGCCCTGCGGGAGAGCAATATTCCACGCTTTGCCTCATTTGCATATTTCTTGTGCCAAACGGGTCCAGTATAGACATCGCCCTGGTGACGTGAGGATTATAGGAGTCCGAGTAAAAAGTCCTCCAACTCGACATTATTTCGACATAATGGCTTGCTGTGTAGATGTGCACTACGTTATTTCAAAGTAGCATCCGTTATTCCGAAATAACACTTCTGTGTAGACATACCCTTACTGGGCCAGGCTGTTCCCCAGGCTAGCTGAAGACCAAGGGCTCATAGCTTCACATTGCTTAAACAAACTTTTCCCCAGGGCAGGAGCCTTTTGTTCTACACCCCCCTTACAAGGAAAAATACCAGGGTCAAAATGGAATTCAATACCTGCTGGTAAGGTCACATGTTTTCCTAGAACCAGCCACTGCTTAGACTTCCAGGACAAGCAAGACTGATTACAAGTTGTTAAGTTGAGCCCCGAAAATGGCTCCCATTAGCAGATTTAAAACTATAAGCAGTCTCATATTTCATCTTTCTAACTGCACATACAAGAATGATACATGCACCAAAACAGGATATACAGATCCAGGAGACTGTAACATGAACATGGATCGTTACACAAGGTAATTCATCCAAAGCATCTTTGAGTTATGCATATTTATATTCATAAGCCAATTTTCATAAAGCAAGGGGGAACCTGTCAGGCTGATCTGGAGCTGCTGGGGTGTGTGTGTGTGTCTAGCAATTAGAGGGGGGAGGAGTTAGGACTTCTGGATTCTGTCACAGCCCCCTTCCCCTTCCCAAGCCAGGAATAGAACCTGGGACTCTGTCCTCACCCTCCCAACACACTCTCCTAACCCAGCAGACCCCCTACATATTTGTACCAAAAATGTAGAAGATGCAAGACACGAGCGGAGCCTGCTCCTGCCCATCTTGGAGAGAGATTGGGGGGGAATCCAATTTGCTGTTCTAATGTCCCAAGACTGCATCCCCCGCCCCACTTGTGGATCCCCCCAGCTCCCCATGCGCTGGCCCCTGCTGCCTGAGGAAGGAGCCGGCACCCAACCCCACAACAGTGGCGTGGCCAGAGCCAGCGGCATGGTCCCAGGGCGACCACTTCCCCCAGAACAATAGCAGGAGCCCACAAGTGAGAGGTATTACCGGTTTGTCGGCCCTTTCGTTTCTCCTGAGCCTGGCCACTGTTCAGCTGCTGCAGACACTTCCTCGTGCCACACGGCTGATGTGCCATGAGAACAGGGCACATGGCCAGATGCCTCCCCAGCCTGGCGCCAGCGGCATGTCCTGTCGGAGTGCTGTCCCCAGTGCCCCATCCCCAGACACACCCCAGCCTGGCACCAGGGGGCGTGTGCTACAGGGGTGCTGCACCCCAGTGCCCCAGACACACCCCAGCCTGGCCCCCAGGGAGCACTGTGCTGCAAGTGTGCTGCCCCCCAATACTCCAAACACACCCCAGCCTGGCACCAGGGGGCACTGTGCTATAGGTGTGCTCCCTCCAGTGCCCCAGCTGCACCCCAGCCTGGCACCTGGGGGCATGTGCTGCTGAGCTGCTGCCCCCAATGCCCTGGTCACGTGCCATCCCCTCTGCAGTCACTGGGGCTCCTGGCTCAGGATCGGGCCCGTGGGGCAGGCCGCAGTGTTTGGAGCTCGTCTCTTATTACTCTGAGCCCGTCTTGCTCCAGCAAAGCACGAGCCCCTGGGGCCTGTGGTTGGATTTCCTGGTTCCAGAGCAGTGGGGTTAGCACCGAATCCTCTTCCCTCCCCCCCGGGATCCGGGTCAGCTAGGGAAACCGATCCCCTTGGCAGGAAATCCCCGGGGCTGACAGGGGCTGGGAAGGGTTGAAGGAGCTTCCACAGAACAATGGCAGCTGGGAAACTGGGCACGGGGCCCAGGGCACCCAGCCGCTCCCCTTGGAGAGAGCTGGGCTGTTGAGGCATGGCCCCCCAATCCCAGGGGGAGGGGCTGGAGGCACAGGAGGTGGGGTGTATTTGTGGTGGGGGTCAGAGTATACTTGTGGGGCTGCCAGAGCTGTGTTGTGGGGTGTATTGGTGAGAGGTGCACAGGGGGGCTGGGTTGGGCCAGAGCTGCCCAGCACTAGAGGATTTTAGGGAGGGGGACTGTGACCCACAGCCCCCCCGTTACTGCAGCCCTGCCCCCCATCTCTGCCAATGCCCCTCAGTCCTGACCCACAGCCCCTGCTATCCCAGCCTGGGGCCCCTCAGCTGGACTACACCCCCCTTCACCCTCCCGCCACCAGCTGCTCTCACCCGCTGGTTCCTGTTTCTGCCGCGTAATGTTTCCATGAGGTGTCAGGCGGGCCGGGTGTCCCCACAGTGACGCAATCGCATGGCTCCAGCCACAGGGATCAGCAGCCTGACCTGAACATCCCACAGCCCAAAGGGCATGACTCTGTCAAGCAGGGGGCAGCCGGCTGGCAAGAGGAGGTGGGGGCCAGGACTGATGCTTTCTAGTCTCAGCTCGAGGAGGGACGTGGGGTCTAGTGGTTACAGCAGGGGGGACTTGGCCTCGGGCCTTGTGGGTTCTAGCTCTTTCTTTCCCTTCTCTCTGGCCTCACGAATAGGGGCCCCTGCATGTCCTCATTGCCCCCTTTCAATATGGCAGCCCCTTGCACACCCTGAGGGGCCTTCCCTGCCCTCCTGTGGCAGGGAGTTCCCTGGTTCATGCCTGGCTGAAGGGCTTCACAGGCGGGGTGGGGTGCAGGCTGAGAGCTCCCCTCCAGGCTCAGCTCGGCCCTGGGGAGGGCTGCGTCTGAGATTGGAGGGCTTGGATCTGGCCCGGCTGGGCTGGAGTGTGGGCAGCTCTTCAGCTGTTGTGCTCCAAGGGAAAAGCAGCCCTGGCTGCCTGGACCCTGCTAATCTGGGCTCTGCGGCAAAGGGGGGCTGCATTCCAGGAGGCACAGGGGGGATAACAGGCTGAGCGGGGGGGGGCACAAACGGAGGGGGCTGCAGGGGGTGGAGATAAGCCTGGTACAGGCCCTGCTGGGTCATCCCTGGGGCCATCCCTGGGGCATGTGTTGGGGAGGGTTGTCTCTGATCCAAAGGGCCCGCCAGGCCTGCAGGGTTTGGAACAGTGTCTGCTGGAGTGTCCCATTGGATCAGAGCCCAGCACTTCAGTCTCAAATGCAGCTATCCCCTTATACGCCCACCCCGCCCTCCCGGCCAGCCTCCCTCCCTCCACCTGCAGCATCCACCACCAGCCCCACCCCACCCCTTCCCCATCTCTCCCCAGCCACCCCTCCCCAGCAATTTAGCAAACCCACACACACACCCATCCACCCCACCCCCTTCCTCTTCTGTCTCCAGCCATCCCGCCCCAACAACTGAGCCACCCCACACATGCCCATCCACTTCGCCCCTAGCCCTTCCCCATCTCTCCCCTGCCACCCTCCCCAGCAATTTAGCCACCCCACGCACACCCATCCACCCCACACCCCTCCCTCATCTTCTCCCTCCAGCAATCGAGCTACCCCCACGCACCCCACTTCCTCCTTCAAGTGCTCCCCAGGCTCCCCCTTGTGTCTCCCCTATTGCTAATCCCAGAAAGGGGGTCCTTTGCACCTGGGGCTTGGGCACATCCCCTGTGGAAGGCCTCTGGGCTCCCCGATTGCCTCATGTTGGGGTGGGAGGAGCTGGGTAGATGGGACCCCCCGCCTGGGGCCGGGGCTCAGCCCAGACCGGGCTCTGTCATTTAGTGGGAGCCCCTGGTTAAACTATTGCCAGCCCCTGCCCGTCCCAAGCTCCCCACCCCCACCCCCACCCCACCCCCACCCCAGGTTACCGCCCCATCGCTCCCGCCTCTGCCACACCAGCCCTCTCGCTGCACCGAGACTAAACACACACGCCCCCTTCCTGGGCGGGGCCACCCCATATATCCGAGCCGGCCCTGAGCGCAGGAACGCGCCGCTCGCTGCTCCGGACTCTCCGCCCCGAGCATGGACCCGGCTCGCCGCCTGCTGACCCTAGGTGAGCCCCCAGCCCCCGCCGCTGTAAATCTGCTGGAGCGACTTCGGTTTCGCTGGGCACGGGCCCGATCCTGACGCCACTGGCTGTGGTGTAAATCCGCGGGGCAGATCCCACCCCTTTGGTGTATTTTGCTGCAGGGACTCCAAAGTGGAGTGACACCGATTTACAGCGGCTGCTTTCCCAAGTGGTGTGACCGCGGGAGGGCAGGATCCGGCTCAGCCAGTGCCGGCGGGGCTGATTCTCCCCAGCCCGGGAAACCTGGAGCAACCGAGTCTGCTCCCACATGTTTTCCCTTGTACGACTCCAGCGGAGTGAGGCTGGATCCCGTGCTGGTGTAAACGGGCCCGGGCCCCTTGTCTCTGGCGGGGATCTGTGGACTGTCCCCAGGGCAAAGGAGGGCTGGACGCGCTGCTCTCTGGCACAGGTTAGCCCAGGGGAGCGGTGATCCTTTGGCACAGAGGCCAGCTGGTTGATCCAGGGGCCTGGGAAGTGAATCCAGGAGTCTTGACTCCCAGTCCTGCCCCCCCAACCAGACTCTTCGGAGCCCAGGGGCCAGGTTTGAAAGCCTCTTGGGGTGACCATGCCTGCCTCTCACCCCCACCCTGCTCTAACCTCCAAACCCCTCCTCGCTGGGACTAGAACCCAGGAGTCCTGACACTCAGTCCCTTCCACTGCCCCCCCCAGCTCTAACCACTGCACCCTCTTTCCCCAGGCTACAGAAGCCAGGTTTGTGGAGCATTTTTCCAGGGCATAGGGGCTGGACTTTACACCGGGGAGGGAGCGGCATAGGGGCCAGGTTCCCTTTGGGGGTGAGCAGGCCTTGCATTCCCCTGAGGGAGTTGTTGGAGCGGAGGCCCCTCTATTGGAGTGGGGGAGAGGGCCTGTGCAGACTTGGTCTGATCCTTGAGGTGGGGGGGCTCATCACCTGCAAGCTGCCTCTCTGCTGGGCTTTGGCTGGTGCTGGAGCATGGATCCACCTGGGAGCTGGGAGCTGCAGCAGCAGGACCTGGGTGCCTGGTGTCTCTGGGTGCAGGGGAGGCCAGATTCGGGGGTGGGGAGTTGACATGTACGTACCTTTGCCTGGTGTTAGATGCCTTCAGAGCTAACAGTGAACCCGGGACTTCTGGATTCTATCCCAGTGCAGGGAGAGGAGTGGGACCTAATGGTTAGAGCAGGGGAGGCTGGGAGTCAGGACTCCTAGACTATGTCTACACTGGCGGGTTATTGCGCAAGAACACGTCCACACTGCCATGTGCGAGATGTGCTTTTGCGCAAGAGCATCCATGGCAGTGTGGACGCCCTCTTGCGAAAGGAAGCTCTGATGGCCATTTTAGCCATAGGACTTTCTTGCACAAGAAACCCCTGCCGCGCGTCCACACTGCCCTCTTGCACAAGAGCTCTGCACAAGAGAGCTTACACTTGTGAAAAAAGAGCCTAGCTCTTGCGCAAGACGCCCCCTCTTACCACGCCGTACTGTAAATCTTGTGCAAGAGCGGGCGGGCTGTGTGGACTCTCTGCGGGTTCTTGCGCAAGAACCCACCAGTGTAGACATAGCCCTAGGTTCCACTCTCAGTTCCAGGAGGACAGTGAGGTTGAGGGGTTAGAGCAGCAACTTCTGGGGCAGGTCTTCTGGGTTCTAACCCCACAGTGGGAGAGGGTCAAGAATTCTCATCTAGGCAGGTGGGTGTACAAAGGGCTGGACCCTGTAGGGTGCACAGTGCCCCCCATCCTATGTCCCTGAGGAGGAGGAGGAGGGGTGTGGCTCCTGGCCTATGATGCCAGGCCAGCAGCGATTGTTTTCAGAAATATTTCCCTCCCCGTTTTGCCGAGTGCTTAGTAAAATGGAGCATTCCCTGCCCTGCCAGTCTAGCCACCCTGGCTGGGGGAGGAGAGGGCATCAGTGCTGCCTGAGATGGTGCCCGCCCCCCTTTCCAGAGCTTGGAGGGGCCAGACCTGTGCTCCTGGGATGAGAGAGCTGGCGTGCAAAGTGCTGCGAGTGGCAGGCAGGCAACGCCATCTAGTCAACAGCGTCAGCAGAAGCATCGGAACATCGAGGTTCTGGCGGCGCTGGGCCTCAGTTTCCCTACCTGCCTTTTGTCTCTGGAGACAGGGAGGCCTTTGGGGCAGGGGCTGCCTCTCGCTGTGGGTCGATGCCGCACCTGCTGCGATGGGGTCCCTAATCGTGGTTGGGGTCTGGGCACCCCCTAGCACGACAGGGGCCCTGACCCCAGTTAATGGGGAAGGGGGCTATGCAGCACCTTGCACCATAAAGCTTCAATCTCGGTCAGGACTGATAGTTGCTACCGTAATTCACTTAATAACGAGCATTCCCAGGTCAGGCAGAATCTGGGCCAACTGTCTTAGGAGCCTTGGTGTAGCTGTAGGTGCCAGATTAATATAAGTGCCCAAGTTTGGCCCAGGGGCTGGGTCCTGCACTGCATGTTCCAATGAAGCTCCGTCCTGGCGGCGCCGTCCTGCTGGCGTGAGGGCCCGTCGCTGCTGTTGTCATTGACGCTGCCTTAGATCCGTGTGGCACTGCCCAGCCAGTCGCTGCCGCATGGCACAGGTGCCTGAGTGCTTCATGGGCTGAGCAGGCATGGTGGAGCTCTGGGCTTAAGTCTCAGCTCTGGCACTGAGCGGCTCCGTGCCTCAGTTTCCCCAGTAGTACAGTGGGGCAAATGGTCTTTCATTTGCGTTGTCTGCTTGGGTCTCGATGCCCAGGTCTGTACGTGGCAGGCTTGGTACAATGGGACCCTGGCGCTACAGTGGTGTGAGTGCTACATACCAGCTGTGCCTTGTGGTTGGGTGCCAGCCGTTTGTTTGGTCAGTGCCTTTGTTTTTTGCTTTTAATGCCCTGGTTTCATAAAGGGGGTGGGGGAAGGGAGATAATGTGAAGCAAAGAGCCACGAACGGGGCCGGGAGCCAGGACTCCTGGGCTCTGTTCCCAGCTGCCGTTTGCCTTGAGACCATGAGTGAGCTGTTGCTCGGTGCCTCAGTTTCCCCACTGGTAAAATGGGGCTGGTGGCAGCTGTTTTCTCAGTAGGTGGAGCTGTGTAGGCCGTGATGCACTGTGGGGCGGGATGGGACCCAAGTGCCACCCACACGCTGATAGAGGGTTTGGTGGCGGCCGTGTCCGTGTGTCTCCCGTCATCGGCACGGCTGTAACTAGAGAACAGATGGAGCAAATGTGTCCTGACTATGGGCGTGGGTGGGAGCTGAGCTGACAGGACACAGGTCCCAGCGGCCACGGCTGTCTCCTTGGACTGTCTCCTCTTTGACAGGGGCCATCGTTCCACCCAGCGCCTGGCACAATGGGCTCCCAGGCCCAGACAAAGCGCTACCGTAATACACTTAATACTAATACCCGCCCTACTGCCCCAAGCCTGGAGGCACCGAGTCAAGCCCTTGAAAATCACAAGTGGCTTAAAAATCAAGACAGCTGGGTTAGCCGTGTTAGGCTCCTTGTGGTCTCTTAGTCACATTTCTGAGCTCCGCTCTGCTGTCAGGAGGGTTAGAAACTTGCCTTTCATGAGAGTCCAGAGCCTCGCGATCCCAGGAGTCCAGAAGCTGGGGGTTTAAGGAGCGGCGGGTGCTAAAATCACAGGTGTCGGCAGCGCCAGGCTCGGGGGGGGGGTGGGGGCCTCTCCAGGGCTGGGGCAGGGAGGCCTGGTGTCCTGGGGAGGCGGCAGAGGAGTTCCCCTGGCAGGGGAGCCGGCGGGTTGGTGGGGAGGTGTTGCAGGCTGATTTCGAAAGGAAGAGTAAACCCGAAAGGCAGGCACTGAGTTGTGAGGCCTGGGGAACTGACAAGTCTTTCTTCTCCTTCTCCTGCCAGAAACCCCTTCGCCTTGTGCCAGGGCAGAGTGAGCGTGTGTGTGTGTGTGGGGGGGAGGGGTTTAAAGTCTCCCCCTCAGCAGGGCAGGGTGGCCCCTGCTTGGCAGTGCGAGGGGGGCAGGAGCGGTGGATCGGGCCCCCGGGGGGATCAGGCCCCGGTGGTGGGTGGCGGGGGCTGGGCAGAAGTGCTGACCCAGTTCATGGGAAAGTCAGTTCTGGGTAACTCCGCAGGGTTACTCACTAGCAGCGAGATGGGGTGACGATAGCGATTCCTGGCAGGTGTGAATCGGCCGCTTGCTGTTGAGCTCAATAGGCCTAGGCTGGTTTACACCAAGGAGGGGACTTGGCCCAGAAAGCCAGGTGTTAATTCCAAGAAGAGGGGGGCTGGGGCTGCTCTGAGAAGGGGACCAGTGTCTTATGGGAGAGCCAAGACTCCTGCGCTCTAGCCCCAGCTCTGGGAGAACAGTGTGGTCTAGTGGTTAGAGCAGGACTCCCAGGCCAAAGCTGTGGTCTGAAACAGCAGCAAAGCTGAGCTCCTGGGGGGGAGGGAAGCAGAGGCAGGAAAAAGTGAAGTGAGTTTCCTTCCGCTTTAGAGGAGCCGGGACTTTCCCAGGGGAGGCTGAGAGGGAGACAGGGGTGCAGCACTAGCTGTTGGCTGCCCAGGCTGGGTGCATGGAGGGGGCACGCAGCATCTGCTCAGCTGGGAATGCAGGGGGCGGAAGTCGCTGCTTGGCGCATGGCTGGGAATGTGGGAACGGGCTGCAGGGAAGCTGTTGCCTCCAGGGGCCAGCGAGCCTAGGAGGAGGGGCTGCCAGCGGAAGGAGGGGCAGAGACGTGCCAGCGGGGTTTCCCCGAGCTGGATGGGCTTTCACTCTGCATCAGTCACACGGCCTGGGCTTCCCAGGGGGGTGCATGTCCCAGGCAAGCAGCACCGCTCCGGGCACTTGGCCAGCCTGGGAGCTGCACATGTGTGGGGCAGGGGCTGGAGGAGCGGGGCAGGGAGCAGGGCTCCCTGTAAGCTGGTTGCTTGTGCAGCTGCTCAGGAGAGATTCCACTGCTGCCCAGCTGCTTTGCAGGGCACCCACAGCTAGGTTGGTGTTTCTGCTGGTGGTGCATGTGCTTCGGTGCACATCAGAAATTTATTCTGCACATGGCTGGAAAAGAATTAGGGGGAGCACAGGATCCTGGCTCCCAGCCTCCATTCTGTGCCCAGCTTGGGGATGGGAGTGGGGTCCAGGGAAGGGGATTGGGGGTGAAAGTGCTGCCCAGTCAGACTGGGAGAGGAGGTTGCACCAGGGCCTGAATCTAGCTGTGTGAGCTGATGAAAGATGATTCTGCCTTGTGTGGCGTCACTCCAGTGAGGCCAGATCCCAGCTGGTGTAAACTGGCTGCTGCTTCTTTGGAGTCCATGGGGCTGGATCCCATTACTCCTGTCGATTTCATGCACTTACCCCGATTGCCAGAGCCCGACCCATCCCCTGGGCTCTGCCGTCCTGGCTGAGATCCGTGGGCACAAGGTGCTGACCCCGCCGTGCGAGTTTCTCCTGGTGACTAACCCGGTCAGGAATGAATCGCCAGGATATTTCCTGCCTCCAGCTGCCGCCTTTATTTCAGGAGCCTGCCTGGGTATTAATAGGAGACCAGGGCGGGTTTGGTCAGCCGGGATCTGGCTCTGCCCACGCAGCCAGCGGTTCGCTGGGCGGGAAGGAAAGCATCGGGCGGGGGAGGTCTCCATTGTTATCCGCGGGAGCCCAGCTCCCTCGAAATCCAGAGTCACTTCACCCGGCTTCGCTAACCGGCGTCTGGCTGGCACGTCACCCTCTGATCCCTTCGGATGCAGAAACTCCAAGCCCCCCGTTGTCCTGCGTGCTGCATGGGCCCTGCCCCACAACTAAGGGCCCCCTTTGTGGTGAGCAGACACCTCAGAGAGACAGCCCCAGCCCGGAAGAGCTCACAAGCCACACCGAGAAGGTGCGGGAGGAAACTGAGGCACAGAGAAGGAAACTCCCCACAAGCCCGTCACAGGGCTCGACCCCAGAGTCGTGTAGCCAGGCTGCCAGGCCAGCTTGCCTCTGGCCAGCCCTGTCTGAGGGTCCTGGTTAGCCTAGAATCCCTCGGGGCAGCCGTGCTCAGTCCGGGCCCCTAAATGAATGGCTCCTCCCACGTTCCCCGGGTTGAAAAGGAGCCCGGAGTCCGGTCCCCAGCAGATGCAAAGTGACCCCCCGGCTCCGATGAAGCTCTGCTGAGTGACACCGGCTGGGAACCTGCTCCATGAGGGACCCCAGCTGGGCGCCTCGCCAAGGGCCACCTGCCATCTGGTTGCTTTCAAAGGCTGCCCCCCCACACTGCCCCTCCCCAGCCAAATGGGGTGGTTTCCCAAGCACAATGCCCCGTTCACAGCAGCTTTCCTGGCTCTGTGGCCGAGTGACAGACCCGCACAAACACTGCAGGGACCAACCGGGGAAGTTTGCGGCACAGTTGGGGGGGGAGGATGAAATGGCTGCAGTGCGGGCAATGGTATCCAGATGCAGATTGTAAAAGGTCCTAGGGCCGAATCCCCAGCACGTCAGCCGCCCCTGCCCCGTGGGCCCCTTGTCGGAGCTCGTTGGGCGGCTTCCCAGCGAGTCACCAAGGGCCCGTCCCCACGAACACCCCATGGCTAGAGCAGGCAGGACTCCTCGGCTCTGTCCCCAGCTCCGAGGCGGGTGGGGATCTAGTGGGTTAGAGCAGGGTGGGGCCGAGTCTGGACTCTGACACGTTGAGTGACCCGCCTGCTCCTCTGGGCCTCAGTTTCCCCACTTGTGCAATGGGGAGAATGGTGTTGGTGCTCCATGGGTGGCGTCAGGGAGGCTGGGCAAAGCTCCCTGGGGCCCCGCTGGAGACCTGGAAGTGTCTGGCAGGGGCACCCCGGGCACGGGGTTGGGGGGGATCCCCAGTTCTGCGCGCTGGGAAACAAGGTCACCTGCTTGGCTCGTACCTCTAGGCCACCCGTCTACCTTCTCTTGTGTAGGGGGCAGGCAAGCCACGGCCCGCAGGCTGCGTCCAGCCCGGGGCGTAATCCAGCTCCCGAACGCCATTGCCCTGCTGCGGCTGGGGTTGCATGCATGGCCCGCCACACAGCCCGTGCCCAGATGTGGCCTCCAGGCCAAGAACATTCCCCACCCTTGGGGTAGTGACTAGAGCAGCGTTCCTCAGACTCGGCCGCCGTGGCTGCATGAGCCAGTGGTGGATTTAGTCCCCAAAGCCTGGGCAGAGTTTGGGGGTGCAAAGTAGCGGCCCCTCCCTGCTGCGCTCACCTGCCGCCCTTGAGTAGTGTTACGGAGGGTGCAGGCTCCGGGCAGCACCTCTGGAGACATGTGGGGCCGGTGTGGGGGAGGTGGCTGTGGCGTTCGGTCACCCGGTGCTCCCCCGGGCAGCTCCCACCACCCAGCCAGGGCATGCGAGCCTGGGACACCACAGGCAGCTGGTGGGTTCCTGCCCCACTTTCCCTGGGGGACTCTCACTGAAGGGCCACGGGAGGCAGGAACAGAGTGACAGGGTCATCAGAACAGGAGGAGCTGCTGGCCACACTCTGAGGGGAGACCCCTGGGCCAGAGGCACTGCCCATCACCAGGCCCCCAGCCTCGTTAGGCCACGTGCCACTCAGATCAGGTGTCCCCCCTTGTGCCAGGCATTGTGGGTCCCTTTAAAAATGTGCCCGCCTTACAGAGCTCACAATCTAAGGAGAGATGGGTGGAAAGGGAAACTGACGCACAGAGAGGGGCGTGACTTGCGCAAGGTCACCCAGCAGGCCAGCAGCAGAGTTGGGAATGGGACCCAGGTGTCCTGACTTCCTGGCCAGTGCCCGGGCCATGCTGCCATGCTAACTCCGTCCTTGCCGGCGCGCTGTCGGGGTCAGGGCCCCCCGGTGCCCGCTGCGCAGGAAGCCGTATAGGAATTTCCTGACCTCGACCAAGTAGGACTGCTAACAAAGGCAACAGCGGTGGCTCCGGAAAGCCCAGCCCCGTGTGGCAGTGCAGCCAGAGGGCAGCGAGTGGAGAGGGATTAACGGGGTTAGAGGCCTGCAGATGGCTCGGGAAAGGTGCCTAGTGGGGCTGTGAGCGAGGGGCCCGGGCAAAGCGACAGCATGTCCCGGCTGGCCCCAGAGCCGACCATTTCCTGGAGTCCTGGGCAAAGTCTGATCCCTTCCTTGGCCCCAGGGTGTCCTTGCACACCTGGGCACTGGCACCAGCGGCCCTTGCACCAATCCCTGAATGCTGGGTGTCCTTGCACACCTGGGCACTAGCATCAGTGTCTCTCACATCAATGCCTGGGCATTAGGTGTCCTCGCACACCCGGCTACTAGTGCTAGGGTTCCCCACAACAGCTACCACAATGCCAAACTCCCTAGTGCCAGGGTGTCCAACACACTACCCCCTAGCCACCTGTGGCTATTTGGCCGGTTGAGTGTGGCTAGTTTGCTACACTCTAGGGGCTCCTGCTTCAGACCTGGTTGGACCCCCTGGCCCTAGTAGGACGGGATCTGTGCTGAGCACTTGTCTCTAGACCATGGGGCCACATCCGAGGTCTGGGCCGTGCTAGCAACCTGCCCCCCGCCAGCTCCTAACGGCTCAGGCCTTTCGACATCTCTGAGTCATGCCCTTCAGAGAAAGGGGGGAAGTGGCCAGCAGATATGTGGCCTTGTGAAAAGGGAACCGATAACACCCCCTAGTTACCACCCGGATGTTTTCACAACAGCGCCAATTTGCTTCCCCCCCGATCCCATGGCTGGCCTTACTCCCACGGAGCCGGGGGGGCCGGCTCCCGCTGGGGCGGCCTCGCTGCACTGGCACGGAAACTACCGGCCCCAGCCACGCTGAGCCTGGGCAGGTCTCTCTCTTGCACTGGGTGTGTTACGGTCGCAGCAATGGCCCCCCACAGAATGTGGGGGCTGGTGCACCAGGTGCTGCGTGGACCCTGCCCACATTCAGGGCCTGCTGTGCCGGGCGCACCTAGACAGCCCTTGCCCCGGAGAGCCAGACAAAGGGGCAGAGACTTTTCTTAAATCGGTGGGACTCTGGCATCTCTCACAAATCCCAGCCTTATCGCTGTGTCTAACTGGGGAAACTGAGGCATGGCTGGGGGACGTGTCCTGTCCGGGGACTCTGTGGAAGAACAGAGAACTGAATGCTGATCTCCTGAGTCCCAGCCCAGCCTTAATCCCCAGACCAACCTGCTGCTCTGTGTCCTTCCCCTTGGGCAAAATTCACAGCAGGGTGCTCTGTAACCGCGGCTCGCTACTTTCCAGACTTCCCTGCCCCTCTCAGGAGCCAGCTCTTGTGAAGCCCACGTGTCACCTCACTCTGAAACCTTCAGCTCACACCCTGAGACATAGAAGTGTCCCAGCACACGCTTACGGACACATTGCTGGCTTCCCCGGTTGTCCCATTTCATTATAGAACCAGATCTAAGCCGTGTTCCCTGTAAGCAGGGCGCTTGTGCGGCCACCCAGGACAGATTCAAATGCCATCTAGCTGATTGTCAGCACCCACAGCCGGCAGCATGTGTTTCTGCTGGTGGTGCACATCTGGCTATGCCTCGGTGCACCCAATAAAATGTATTCTGCACACGGGACAGAATTAGCAGGAACACAGAGCCCCCTAAACAAGTCATTGTCCGTATGGAGTTTTAGTTGGTACTGGCTTTGCTGGTGCTGTTTATATCGCCTGTTGTAAAACC
Source organism: Rafetus swinhoei (assembly GCA_019425775.1). NCBI lineage: Eukaryota > Metazoa > Chordata > Testudines > Trionychidae > Rafetus > Rafetus swinhoei. Next base: position 387,848 of record JAFJHL010000157.1, on the reverse strand, counting down.
AGGTGAGTCTCTAGAGCAGCAGAAGTTGTGCCCTGGGCTCAGAACACAGCTCTGGAAGCCCCCAGGAGGTGAGGGTCCCACTCTGCTCGGGCTGGCGAGGCCCCAGCTGGAGTCCCGTGTCCAGGGGTGGGCGCCGCGCGCTTAGGGAAGTCGTGGACACGTGGCAGAGAGGCACAAAGATGGCCTGAGGTTTAGCCAACGGGGCCCGTGGGGCGAGGTTAGAGCTGGGCAGGGCCGGTCTGAGGACGGACGCCCGAGGGGAGCTGAGAACGGTCTCCCAGCGTGGGAAGGGCTCTTACAAAGAGCAGGGGGGGGTTCACTGCTCTCCACGAGCCCCGTGGGACCTTCCTACCTGCCTGCTGGCCGGGAGGGGGGTGGCCATTTTGGCCGGGATGTCAGAGGCAAGCGGGTGGGGCGAAGGAGGGTGGGGGGGAGATACTTGCAGGTGGAAGAGGAGGCTGTGGCATCCCCGTCCCTGGGGGGCTTCAGCACTGGCTGCCCAAGTCCCCACCGGGAGGAGCAGAGATGAGTCCGGCCTCGGTGCAGGGGCCCGGACCAGCCCTGCCTGCCTGACTGCATGAGAGCGAGGGCCCCGGGAACGCCGTAGCCCCTTTGCCAAACGCCCCGCGCTGGTCCCAGCAAGCAGCCACTGGGCTGGAATTTAAGGAGCAGCTGGGCCAAGCTCCAAGCTGCATCTCCGGGCCTGGGTCGCAGGCGGGCCGGGCAGAGACGGGGCAGCCATGGCCGCCGGGCCCCCGCCCCCAGCGCCCCCTTTGGACTCTTGGCAGCCTCGGGGGAACTTGGCTGGCGTCTCCAGCCCCATCCGGGAGCAGCGCCCACTGCCAGGGCCCCTAGTGCATCAGGGGGGAGGGAACACCCCGGGAGGGGCGGATTCCAGAGGAAACCGCGGCTGAGCCCGCCTGAGAAACGAGGAGCAGCTAAATCAATCCAGCTGGGCCGGCTGCCTCTGGGGGGCTGCGGGCAGGGAATGGGGGGGGGGAAGCCCCCCCCTCCCCTCCGGCTCTGTCATCTTAACCCATTGTGGCCCAGGAGGCTCCCTTCTCCTGAGGCCAGAGCCGCCGGCTGTTCCTTCGAGGCCGGCTCTGGTTGCTCCCCAGAGACTCTGTGTCCGGCACAGAGCAGAACAGCCGGGGGGTGGGAGGGTGTTAAGGGGGGAGCTGCTTTTAGCATGTGGAGTAGTAGGCAGTTATCCCACAGGGAGCTATGTGATGTGGGGGGGGGTCCTGCCCCCAGCCCTCTCCCATGCTTCCATGCCCAGACACCCACCCCAGACCTCCCCTGCAGGTCTCTGCTGCTGGTGCCATGGGGCAGGGTGGGGGCTCCTGAGGGCGAGGGGAGGGGTGCCTGGCTAGCTGCTCTCTGTTAACCCCCCAACTTTAATGTTCCTTTCCCCGTTCCGCCCCCTGGGAGAATGTCAGTTATTTGGAGCCATTCCTGGGGAAGGGAGGAGCATGGCTCATTGCCCCGCCCACCCCATGGCCCTGGAGCCCCAGGGGAGCCGGAGTGTGTGGGGGTGGCAGACCAGGCAGGGGCGTGCTGGACCGTACCCTGGGAGCGCAGGAGGTGGGACGAGTCCCCGTCGGGGCTGGGGGTGCTAGCTCCAGTGTGGCTGTACTGGGTCCAGAGAGCCGGGCGGGGGGCAGTTCGGAGCTAGGGAGCAGGGGAGGCAGGCTGGACCCAGGGGGTAGGTCAGAGGCTGAGGGGCCATGTTGGGCCCCGTGAGCAGGGGGGCAGTTTGGGGTTCAGCTGGGAATCCAGGGTCAAGGGGTCGAGGAGGAATCGGGGGGGTGGGGCGTTTAGGTCTCAGCTGAGGTTGTTCCATGATTCACAGCTTCCCGGCATGGCGGGTGGGGCCGGGGGGCAGCTCTCACAGTGGTCACTGCCTGTCTGCTGCCACCTGATGGGGCAGCCCGGAGTAGCCCAATACCCTGGCTCCTGCCAGCCGCACGGGGCTCCTGCCAGCGCTGGGGCAGCAGCAAGCCCTGGTTAAAGTGCTGGAGTATTTTTATTGCAGCCTGGGGCTGTCCCAGCAGGGGGCGCTGTGGGGAGCGGGGCAGAAGCACTGGCTGTGGGGGGAGCACCCAGCTGCACCTCCCAGCAGGGGGCGCTGAGGGCAGGGGGTTCTGGGTGAGCAGTACTCGGGCAGGAGGGCCGATTCCTGCTAAGAGGGCTGCTCTGCGGCTGGGTGGGTGGGGCAGGGCTGCATGGGGGATTTTGGCCACATCCGGGGGGTGGGGGTGTAGCAGGGGCAGGGCCCCAGGATTGCGTCTCTGTGGCAGAGTCAGGGCAGCTCCTTGCACACAGGAGGGCTTGAAGGATTCTCCCCCCGCTTCAGCCTGGCTGGTGTTTGAGCAGCTGGGCGGGTCCTAGGGGCTCCTTGTTCACACACCTCAGATGTGGGAACATCCATGTCTGTGCCGGCACACCAGTGGGTGACACGCGTGAGCGCCCGTGCGTGGGTGTGAGCGCACAGGTATGCATATCTGTACTTGTGCACAAACGTGTGTGTGCATGCTGGAGTGTGTGTGCGTGTGCACACCGGCCTGTGTGATGCATGTGCTGGGCGTGTGTGTAATTGGCACTAGGGGAAGTCTCAGGACATGGACTCAGGGGTGCAGTTTAGTGCAGGGACGTGTGTGCAGAACCCTTCCGATTGGAGCCGGTCTCAGGGGGGCACCAGCGAACCGGGTGTCCTCGGGCACATAGGGAGGCAAAAGGGATTTCCCCCCCCGGCAGAAATGGGCAGTGCCCAGATCCTTCTCGTTGTTGGGGGGGGCAACATTGAAAGCTCCCCAACTCAGAACCCCTTCCCCCTCCCTCTCCCAAATGAGGGACCAGCTCCAGCCCAGGCATGGACACTGGGTCTGTGGCCTTGGTGTGGGGCAGGGGTGCCCCCTGGAGGCTGAGGCTGAGGGTGTGCAGTGCTGCTCTGTGGGGATACAGATTCCATGGCGGGGGGGGGGGGGCTGGCCTGGGCTGGCCTGGCCTCGGGGATCAGGTCTCTTGTGCTGGGTTGCAGGACTCCTGGGTTCTGCCCAAGCTCTGGGATGAGGGGAATGGGGGCTAGTGGTTACAGCAGAGGCTGGGAGCCAGAACTCCTGGCTTTTAACCAGGCAGCGAGGGGAGCAGGGTCTAGTGGTCAGAGTGGGGCCTGGCCGCCAGGACTCCTGGGTTCTAGTCCTACTCTGCCCTCACGCCCATGGGCCACCTCAGGAGAAAGGCCTCCGTCTGGGGTGGGGTTTGCCCTAGCAAGGCTGGGGCAGCCTGGGCAACGGGCCCTGCTGACACCCCGGTTACAGGGGAGCCCCAGCGGCCAATGTCTCCCCTCTCCGGGCAGGACCAAGCCTTGTGCTTTTAACGGGAGGGGCGGTCACCCCGGGACCCGGCAGCGTCTCCATCACGTGCAGCGAAGCCGGCTGTGCACTCTGCAGCCGGGCGCTGGCTCCATCCCCAGCTAGGGGCTGGGTGCAGGAACCGCTGGGTCAGTCTCTGGCCTCCTCCTCCAGGGAGTGTCCGGGGGAGACAGAGCAGCGCTGAATTTCAAAGCAGCTCCCTTCCGAGGGGGTGCCAGCGGGGTTCCTCAGCCTGCGGGCTTCCCCTTTTCACAGCCCCCATCCTGTTCTTTTCACCAGCCTGTGGTCGGTGGCTCTGAGCAACGGCCTGTAAATAAACACCAGCAGGAGGTGGCCGATCCGGGGCAAGAACCGAGCGCAAAGAGGATTGAAAGCAGCCTGCGTTGTCTCTCTGCCCCATCCCCCCTCCTCGTTCCCCCCAGGCACTGACTTCAGGAGAGTCATTGCCCAGCTGTGCCTCAGTTTCCCCATCTGTGAAGTAATGTGCCTCCCTTGGTCTATTGCCATGAACCTTTTGGCTCCCAGACCAGCTCTCCATGTCCGGGCAGCGTCCAGCGCAGTGGGGCCCTGAGCTCGGGCGGCGCCTGGCACAACAAGGGCACCGATCTCAGTCTTCATCTGCGCAGCACCTGGCACGATGGAGGATCCTGCTCTTTGTGGCTCTGAAACCCAGTACGAGACCCTGTTGTCCAGGCCCAAAGGCCAGTTCCCCCTGGAACCCAGGATCCCAGCCGGGGCTGATTTCCCAGCGTGTCAGGCATGGGTCGGCAGATTGGCAGGTCCGGAGGGGCTGGGGGTGCGTGTGGCTGAGTGGCGCTTAGTCCTGCCCATGGTGCCTGACCCTGTCTCTTTGCCTTCCAGGGCTCTGCATCGCCCTCCACCTGTGCGGCATCATGGACCAGAGCAACAGCATGTTAGGTAAGGCCAACTCCCCGGCTGGCCTTCCTGGGCACCTGGCTCTCTGACTGCAGTCCCTGCCAGTCCCTTTCCCCTGGCTCTGGGGAGCTGGGAGCAGCCCCTTGGCCTGGGCGCCTTGGGACGGGTTTTACAGCACGGCAGATACATGCAGGGGAGAGGAGAAGGCGCCCGGTGTAACCCTCATCCTCCCTTCCCGGCCCCGTGGCCAGCGGAGAACAGACACCGTGGCTGGGGCTGATCCCCTCTGTAGTAAGGATGTTAAAATGTGGTAACTGACTAGTCGACTAGTCTATAGGCACTTTCGCATTCCTCCTTTGAAATGTACAAAAGCCCCCACTGATCCCAGGCTCCATGGCTTTGAAATGTACAAGAGCCCCCACTGGGGACTCTTGTGCATTTTATTGGATAGTCAACTAGTCTTTAACATCCTTACTCTGTAGCCAAGAGTCTGGGGCTGGCCCCAATCAAAGCCCCCGATGGCTCAGCCGTTAGTAGCATTCAAGCCCCACCATCTGCAGATGTCTCCCTGCCACCCCCCCAGAAAACCTGGGGCTGAACTGACCCTGGGACTCATGCACACAGAGGGGGCTTGTCTTAGGGATCCAGCCTGTGCACCCTGAGCCCAGCTCTGCTGCAAATCCCAAGAGGGTATTCGGACAAATTCCACTGACCCCCCAGGGCCGCCCAGTGCTGCACACCAGGGTTCCCTCTAAGCTGTGCACCTTCACGGTCATTCACTAAAAACTGTAAGTCCTCCACGTCATTTTAAGAGCCACGCAGCAGCACTCACCGCTCACCTTTCTGCTGGGACAGAAGGGGAGTGGCAGTGGCGGTGGCAGCAGCCAGTGGCCTGGTGGGTTCCTGGTGGTGGGCAGATGCCCTTTTGCTCTGCCTGGAGCCAGGGCACATGAGGTGAGGCTGCTCCAGCTGGAACAGGCCTCATGTGGCTGCCGCTTTACTCCACCTGGAGCTGGGGCCATCCATGGTGCTATTTTTAGTATCGCTGTCCCGCAAGGACCGGGACCATGGTACTAAAAATAGCATTGTGGGCAGCTTCTGCTCTAGTCCCAGCACATGGTCCTGTCCCGGGAGCAGCTGGATCTGGAACCGTGGAACTAAAAATAGCACCATGGTCCCGGCTCCAGCCCCCACAAACTGCTTTCCACGTGAAAGGCAGAAGGTGAAGGAAGGGTCAGGGAGAAAACTAAGGGAAAGGTGCATGAGGAGAGGGAGAGGCTTGTGCTGAGGTGGGAGGAACGGCAGCAGAAGAGAAGGGGAAGGCACCAACAGGCAGGGTGGAGGAGAGACAAATGCCGGGGTCCAAGAGGAGGCAATGAGGAAAAGGGCAGAAGGGGGGAAGGGAGGGAGAGGGTGATGTTGGGAGAGGAAAGGGGAGGAGCAATGGGGGCAAGAGAGAGGAAGAGGAGAGGGGAGGAGTGGGTGTCCAGAGAAGAGGCATTGAAAGGAGGGGAAGGCATGAGGAAGGCAGGGGATGGAGCAAGTCATGTGTGAGGGCACAGAGGGGCATGAGGGGAACTGGGGCAAAGGGTGGTGAGGGGGTGGGCATCAGCGAGAAAGTGGGCAGGGAGGGTAGGGGCAGTGAGGGAAGGTGGGTAAGGGAAGGTGCAGGTGCCAAGGGATTGTGGGGGAGTAGCAGAAGGCAGACATGTGGAGGGGCAGGACGGGCACCAGAGGAGAGAGGCAGGGCAGGTGGGCAGAGGGAGGTGTTAGGAGAGGGCATGGGGAAGGGTAGCTACAGATAATCAGAGTGGGGCTAGAGGAGGGGTGGGCACAGGGGGAAGAGAAAGGCTGGTGCAGGGGAGGGGAGCAGGTCCCAGGAGAGCTGAGGGGAGCGAGAAGGGCAGGAGCCAGGACAGCAGGGCACGGTGAGGAGTGCGGGGCAGCAGGCACCAGGGGAGTAGATGGCGCGAGGGGAGGGGAGGACACATGGCACAGAGGGAAAAGGGAGAGGGTTATAAGATATTTATTAATAACGTGGGTGCCACGGTGGCACGTCCGAACAAGCCACATGGACTCAATACTGGTGCACAAGACAAAACTTCCTCTGCTCATGGATGGAAAACCATAGAGGGAACCCTGCTCCGCCCGCACCCCCCCCCCTCCCCCCTCCCCCCGCCTCCACCTGCTCCCATCCCCAGCCCTGCAGCCAGCAAAGCTGCGCTGGGATCCCGTCCCCCATGCTGGTTAGAGGGAGGGTTCCCAGCTGAGCCCCCACATACGGTGCAGCTAACGGGCCCAGGAGTTTCCCCGCATGGGGGGCACAGTCTGGGACATGGGGCAGCTCAGAATCCAAACTCGCCTTGTGTCCAATTTTGGCCCCCAGAGCCAAGCAAGCAGGGTCCCCAGGGGAGCCAGAAAACACCGATTTGGGTCCGAGTGATGTTAGTTTTGACTTTGGGGGGGGAAATCCCGGATTGTGGCCAGACGTGGCTTTTCAGTGTGACAGTGACGCCAGGGAGAGCGGGAACGACGGCAACAGCAAGGGGGAAGGTGGCCGAGGTGGAAAACATTTCACTTGGACCGATGCCCGGCTCCGCCCGTCTGTGCAGGGGCACCACCCGGCTCATCAAGGCTCCTGGGTGGGGGAGCTGATTGGCTGGCCCTGGCTGGTGTCAGCCACTTGCCAGGCACCTGGGGATGAGAGTCAGCAACTGTAGAGTATGAAGGGACAGTCCCACTGCGCTGGGGAGGGAGGGGCTGTGCTTTGCTAGCTGACCATGCCCTGCTCTTTCCACCCCTGCAGGTGCCTCTGAGGTCTGCCCGGACCTAATCTGCCCATCAAATGCCACGTGTGTGAACAGCACCCACTGCACCTGCCTGGATGGATTCCAGTCACATGGGGGTCGCTTCTTCACCGACACATTGGAGACCTGCGACGGTAATGGGGCTGCCACATCATCTGGGCGGGGGGGGGAGGTGGGCTGGACAGAGCTGGGCATTGGAGGGGGAGCAGCCAACCCCAACGCAAGGGTGAGCGCTGCCCTCCTGGGGCTCGAACTGGGATGCAAATGGTTAACCTGTTATTACTGGTTATGGGGCTGGAGCGCACCCCCTCCCCACCACCGCCGTTGAATGGGTTAAACATAACGATTAACCTGCAAACGGATGAGCCTGCATTTTACTTCCTTACTCCAGAGGAGGAGCCGGGCGAAAGCCGGGAGTCGGGCTGTGTGGGTTGGGCACTGGGTGGGGGCCCATCACACTGACCAGTCGGAATTAGGGACGTACAATCCCATTTAGTTAAATGTCACGTTTAAACACCTACCCTGGATCCCGTGGGCACGGGGCTGTTCCAGCCTGGCCGGGCCGCCATAAACCAGTTACTGGCAAACATCTCTCGGCACGGGTGATGTCAACCCAGGGCTGATGGAATTCGGCCCGTGGGCCGGATCTGGCCCTCCAAGCCACCGGATCCAGGCAGGCTCCCTGCTTTCCGCACCCACCCGCACGCCGCTGAGAAACGTGGCTGCCTGAGCCATTTCTCTTTCACAACTGTGAGCCCGGAGGGGAGGGGGGGAAGGTTTCATGAGCTGCCCCCACCCTCAGATCAGTCCCATTGGCCAGTTTCTGGCCAATTGGAGCTGCCTGTTTGAAAAGCACCAAGCCCCCTCCCCTCTGGCTCCTAGTTATTCACACACGCACACGCACACGCACACGGCCCCTGCAGCCTGTGCAGGGACGGGGCAGGCAGGGAGGCTGCCTCAGAAACATGCCGGGCTGCTGGCCAGGAGTCATCCAGCCCCTCCCTCCCCCAACCCTCTGCCCTCTACTCCTGCCCCCTTACCCCACATAACCCAAACCCTCTGCCCCATCCTGATCCCATCCCCTCCCAGAACCTGCACCTCAATCCTCTGCCCTAGGTCACAACCCAAACCTCTGCTTCCCTCCTGTACGCCAATACCCTGCCCCAGGTCACAACCCAAACGCCTGCACCCCAGTCCAGTGCCCCAGGACACAACTGCCTCCTTCACCCAACCTCCATCCCAGACCCCACATCTCCTCCATTAACATCATGGATGAGTGCGGCCTCGACCGCTTACAAAACCTTGGAGTGGCCTCCCATCAGAAATTATTGCCCACCCCTGTTAACCGATTACATCCCTAGTCTCAGTTCCCTGGGCCCCAATCAGCCCCTCGGTGTCCAGGGGCAGAGGGACCACAGATCCCCTGCCCAGAGGAGCAGAATGGGGCAGCCCCAGCTAAACCTTTCCTTTCCCCCATCCCCTGGCTGGGCTATATGGGGATGGGGGCCGGGGAGAGGCAGCTTGTCTGGTGCTTGGGGGGCTGGGGGCTCAGGGGCTGTGTCAGACAATCCAGCAGCACAAACGAGTAACTGAGAATCGGGGCCTCAGCCTGTAAGTGCTGAGGGGCCGGTCTCTGGTCCTGTCACCCAGCTCAGTGCAAGGGTGGGGGATACGGGGAACGTCTCCCTGCCCGGGACTGGACCGAGGGTCCCCTCTTGCCTTGCAGATATCGACGAGTGTCTGGGGCCCAACCCAGTGAACTGCGGGCCCGATGCCAAGTGCAACAACCTGCCTGGGAGTTTCTACTGCACCTGCGCTGATGGCTACGAGTCCAGCTCTGGGAAGGCCAGGTTCCTGAATGAGAGTGAGAACAGCTGCCGGGGTGAGCCTCCCCTACTCCCTCCTGCTGAGCTCCCTTCCCATATGCTCATTGCCAGCAAGGAGCCACCCCGGGGCTGCTGCCAGCTCTGGCGATGGCCCGTCAGCGAGGCTGAAATGAGATGTGACCCTCTCTTGGTCCCGCAGAGCAAGGGGGCAGAAGCAGAGCCTGGGGCCGGGCTCACCCCTGTGCCCAGGGCTTGGGGGTGGAATAGACCTCGGGGTAGAAACAGACCCAGGGAGCAAACTCCGCTTGCTGCAACGATGTGCTGGGAAGGGGGGAGGCCCCCAGGAACTGGGCTAAAGCAGGGGTAGGCAAAACATTTTGATGGGGGCCCACTCCAAGATGTTGATACATGATCAAGGGCTGCTTTCCATGGAGGAGATGTGGGGTCTGGGACGGAGGGTGGGTGCAGAAGGGTTCTCGGGATAGAGGACTGGAGGGTGGAGTCTAAGGCTAAGGTCTAAGACCATGTCTACACTAGGGAATTGTTTCAAAATAAGTTATTTTGAAATAACAACTCCCAAAATAAGTCTTTCGAAATAGCGCGTCCACGCTACAGGGAAGCCTCAAAACTAATCCGAGACAGGCTCCCGTAATGTGGAAGCACTGCCGGCTTAGAGCCCCAGGAGGCGCTGGGGAGTCATTACTCTGAATGACTCGGGGGAGTCGTTATTTCCAAATAGCAGCACTGGAGCGTCCGCACGACCGCGATTTGAAAAGAACTCTTTTGAAATGAGCGCTGTTCCTGGGGATGTTCAGTGGCGACTAATTTGCTAGTCGAGTAGTCGATGGAAACTAGTCGTTAGGGAAAGGAAGTGACAGCGCTCACTTCCCGGTCTCAGGACAACACCCCACCCACGCACCCACCCACTCTGCACTCTTAAAGGGACAGAGAGGAGCGGCACACAAAGACGCTGGCTCAATCTCTGGTCCCCTGCTGGGTCTCAGGACAACCTCCCCCTGCCGCCACTAGGCCTTTTTAAAGAGACAGAGTGGCGTCCCTTTAAAAATGCAGGGTGGCTTGTAGGGGGTGGAGCTTGTGCTGAGACCCACGGACCAACTGCTGCTGCTCTGTCCCTTTCAGGATGGGGGATGGCAGTGGCAGGAGGAGAGGGGGGAGTTGTCCTGAGAGCTGAGATTGAGACAGTGTCTTTGTGCACCGGCTCCTCTCTGTCCCTTTAAGAGTGCAGAGCAGGGGCGGTGAGGGGCGGATCGAGTAGTCAATAGTGCTACCTGATAAGCCCCTGCTTAGGGTAGCCGACTACTCGATTACTCCTTCACATCCCTAGTTATTCCTTGTGGAAAGCAGCACAGATTTCAAAATAACGGGCTTGGTAGTGTGGACGCTCTGCTTGTTATTTCAGAATAACTCCCCGGTGTAGAGCAGGGCTGAGATGGAGTTTGGAGGAGGAGGGGCTGTGACTTGGGGCAGGGGATTGGGGTTCAGGACCCAGCAGGGGTATTGGTGTAAGGATGTCAAGTATCATGTAATTGACTAATCAAATAGTTGATCCATTTTTGCATCAACTATTCAATTAGTTGTTAGCACGGCTCTTCCCCTTTGAAACGCCGCATTTCAAAGTGGCAGCACCACACAGAGCCCAGAGGTCAGCTGGGACTCCTGGCTGACCCCGGGCTCCGTGTGGTGCTGCCGCTTTGAAGTACCCCTCTTGTCCCCCCCATGCTGCCTGTATCAGTGGGAAGCAACTAGTCAGCTAGTCCTTAACATCCCTATATTAGTGCAGGGGAGGATTCTGGCCTAGGGGAGGGATAGAGCAGCAGGAGCAGGATCTCGGAAGGAATTGGGGTGCAGAAGGGGTTGGGGTACCAGAGGCAGGCTCTAGCCAGGCGCTTACCTAAGCAGCTCCCAGCCAGCAGGCCTCTGAGACAGGCTCTCTGCCTGCCAGCAGCGCCAGAACACTCCGCAGGGGCCATCAGCTGGAGAATCCTCCATAGCGCCGTGAGCACGGGCATGAACTCGGTGCGGTTCACCCCGTTCCCGACACTTGCCCCTTCTGCCGTGTGAGGGAGACCCTGGTGCATGTTTATCTCGAGTGCACCAGGCTACAGCCCCTCTTCCGGCTCCTCCAGAACCTCTTGTTGGGGTTCTGGCTACACTTCTTTCTTCACCGATTAATTTACACACGCCCTGTCCACGGCCCCATAAAGTCACGGGACCTCCTGGCCAACCTCCTCCTGGCTATGGACGCAACGGCCATTCACAAGACCAGAGCAGAGGTTGGCCGAGGAAGGGGCCCACTCCTGTATCTGTTCTCGTATCCGTTCTCCCAGGCAGAGTTCCGTTGGGCAGCGTCTGCTGGCTCTCTTGACATTCGAGGAGCAGTGGGCACTGTCCGGGGCTCTCTGCTCGGTGCCCTTGTCCGGTTTAGGGATGTTAAATTTCAATTAATTGAATACTCGATGCAATTTGCCCCGGGGCTGTTGCTGCACTTCAAAGGTGAAAGTGCTGCGGGGAGCACCGGGCCAGTGGGGGACTCAAGCAATTCCCCGCTGGCCCCGTGCTCCCTGCAGCATTTCAAAGCCGCACCCCACATGGAGACCGGGGTCAGCTGGGAACTCTGAGTCCCCAGCTGACCCCCGTGCTCCATGCGGTGCTGCCGCTTTAAAGTGCCCCTCCCCTGCCCCTCCTTGCTGCCTCTTTCTGATAGTCTGTTGACCTATCCGAGAAGCATTTGCTTATCAGATAGTCGACTAGTCGTTCACATCCCCCACCCGGTTCCCTCGTTTTAGCCCTTTGATCTCCACACCAGTCCCTGTTTTTTTCTTAATGTGTCCACGTAATCACTTGGGCTGTGTCTAGACTGGCATGATTTTGCGGAAATACTTTTAACGGAAAAATTTTTCCGTTAAAAGTATTTCCACAAAAGCGTTGTCTAGATAACACGGATGCTTTTGCAAAAAGTGCTTTTGCAAAAGCATCCGTGCCAGTCTAGATGCGATTTTGCTCAAGAAAGCCCCGATCGCCATTTTAGCCATTGGGGCTTTTTGTGCAAAACAGTTCTTCGCTGTCTACTGGCCCTCTTGCGCAAGTATTCTTGCGCAAAGAGGGCTTTTTCCAGCGGGAGCGTGAGTATTTGCGCAAGAAGCACTTATTTTGTACATTACAAAATCAGCGCTCTTGCGCAAATTCAAGCGGCCAGTGTAGACAGCTGTCAAGTTTTTCCTCAAAAGCAACTGCTTTTGCGCAAAATCTTGCCAGTCTAGACGCAGCCTTGGTGTTTGGGTTCTGTGGATCCTCCCTGTAGTCTGGGGGCAGATCCTTTAGATGTGGGCGGGCTTATGCCCACCCACCTGCCAAACAGCAATAGGAGCAGCTCCAGACCACTCAAAGCAGCTGGCTGTTCCATGGGGCGCTCTGTGCTGCAGGGGGAGGCTTCACTTGCTGCCCCTGCCCCCGGCAAAATCTCTCAGCTCCTATTAGCCAGAAACCAGCCATTGGGAGCAGAGAAATTGTGCTGCACCGACCTGAGCCCTGGCAAAATCTCTCAGCTCCCATTGGCTGGTTTTCTACCAATGGGAACTCAGAGGTTTTGTTGAGGGTAAGGCAGCATGTGAATTCCTCCCAAATGCAGAGAGCCACAGGGAGCTGCCAGCCCCTTTGAGCAACGCTGCTCCACACCGCAGGGGCGGCTGTGGCTGGATGAAAAGGCTTGTTGGGCTGGATCCTGCCCACCCCCGGGCTAAAGTGTTTGAATTTGCTCCTGGTTCTTTATTGCTTGAGCTCCCCCAGGGCCAGGCAGACGAGCTCCCCTCTGGCCACTAGGGGGGCAGCTGCTTCTTTGAGGGACCCTCCTACTGCCCCAAGCTCCCACATGGGCAGGGCTGTGAGGGGACACATGCTGTGACTGGCATCGCCAGCCCAGCCTAGGCTGCCCTGGGACACCGTGGCTCCCAGCAGCCTGGCACGGGGACACATGGGCATCTGCGGGGCAGCAGCCGTGCGCTCTGGGATGCGGTTAACTTTTCATCCTGTTCCCTGGAGGCTAAGGGAGTGAGGGGAAAGTACTCGCACCCCATGCATGCCTCTCACACCTGGCTGGCAAGCTCCCTTCACCAGGCAGGAGTGAAAGACATGCACGGATTTCGAGCACTTTCCCCTCACTCCCTTAGCGTCCAGGGAAGAGGATGAAAAGTGAACTGCATCCCGGAGCCCACGGCTGCTGCCCCCCAACACCCAAAATGGCCCCCTTGCATCAGAGCAGCCCAGGGTGGCCTCAATGTAGCTGAGTCAGGCCTGGGATTGTTCAGCTCCAGGGCCTGTTTGCCTGGGTCCCGTCACCCCACTCGGTACCAGTGGGGGATGCAGGAACGTCTCCCTGCCCGGGACTGGACCCAGCGTCCCCTGTTGCCTTGCAGATATCGACGAGTGTGTGAGGCCCAATCCAGTAACCTGCGGCCCCAACGTCACCTGCATCAACCAGCAGGGGGGTTACAACTGCACCTGCACCGATGGCTACAAGTCCAGCTCTGGGAAGGCCAGGTTCCCAAATGCGAGTGAGACCAGCTGCCGAGGTGAGCTCTCCCCTGCCCCCACCTGCCGAGCGCCCCACCCCACATGCTCGGTCCCAGCAAAGGGCCGCCCTAGGGCTGCTGCCAGCTCTGGCAATGGCCCATAAGCGAGGCTGAGATGAGACATGACCCTCCCCTGGTCCCACAGACCCTGAGGCCGGGCTCACCCCTGTGCCTGGTACTTGGGTGGGGAATAGACCTCGGGGTTAGAAACAGCCCCATGGAGCAAACTCCTTGTGCTGCAGCGATGCGCTGGGGAGAAGGAAGGGACCCCAGGAACTGGGCTAAAGCAGGGCTGGGCAGTCATTTCGGTGGGAGCCCACTTCATGATTTTGATAGTCAAGGACCACACTTTCTATGGAGGGGATGCCGGGTGTGGGATGGAGGTTGGGTGCAGAAGGGACCTCGGGGTGCAGGAGAGGGTGCGGGGCCTGAGAGGGACTCTGGGTGAAGGAGGGGTTGTGACCTAGGACAGGGCATTGCAGTGCAGGGCCCAGGAGGGGGTACGGGTGCAGGAGAGGGTTCTGGCCTGGGGGAGGAACGTAGGAGTGGATGCAGGAACTGGGAGGGACTTTGGGTGTGGGAGATGGTGCGGTATCAGAGGCAGGGTCCTGCCAGGTGGCACTTACATTAGCAGCTCCTGGCCAGAAGCCCTCTCAGGCTTCCCTGCCTGCCAGCAGCCCCAGACCTCTCAAAGCAGCTGGCAGTTCCATGGGGCTCTCTGCACTGCAGGAGGAGGCTTCGCTTGCTGCCCCTGCCCCTGCCCCTGCCCCTGCCCCTGGCAAAATCTTTCAGCTTCTAGTGGCCGGAAACCAGCCATTGGGAGCAGAGAAATTGTGCTGCATGGCCCCCGCCTTTAGCAAAATCTCTCAGCTCCCATTGGCTGGTTTCCTAGCAATAGGAGCTCAGAGATTTTGCAGTGGGTGGAGCAGCTCTGCAAGTCCCCCTCAACATGGAGAGCAACAGGGAGCAGCCAGCTACTTTGAGTGACATGGCTTCCTGCTGCAGGAGCAGCTGCGGCCTGATTAAAAGGCTTGTTGGGCTGGATCCTGCCCACCCCTGGGCTAAAGTGTTTTGAATTTGCTCCTGGTTCTTTATTGCTTGAGCTCCCCCAGAGCCAGGCAGACGAGCTCTCCTCTGGCCCCTAGGGGCGCACCTGCTACTTTGAGGGCCCCTCCCACTTACCCAAGCTCCCACATGGGCAGGACTGTGAGGGGGCACATGCTGTGACTGGCGTCGCCAGCCCAGCCCAGTCCAGGCTGCCCTGGGACACCCTGGCTCTCAGCGGCCTGGCATTGTCAAGCCTGGGACTGTTCAGCTCCAGGCTTGTCCAGCTTGTCTTGCAGCGATGTGCTGGGGAGAGAGAAAGGGTCCCAGGAACTGGGCAAAGCATTTTTTGTGGGGGGGCATTCCAATATTAATGGTCAAGTGCCACACTTTTCTATGGCACTGGTTCAGGATCTGGGGTGCAGAAGGGAGCTCAGGGTAGAGGACTGGGTGTGGGGCCTGAGAGGGAGTTGGGGTGAAGGAGGGGTTGTGACCTAGTGTAACCACCTCCAGGCGGATTTGAACTTGGGACCTCAGAAACTGACTATAGGAGCCTCTACTCTGAGCTAAAAGCCAGCTGACTCCTAGCCCATGCTGTAGAGGTCTCTTGATCGTAACTGTTGCTGTGGTCTAGGTACCAGTTGCAGTGCTCAGTAACCACACTAGGGCTATGTCTACACTGGCACGATCTTGCGCCAGAGATATGCAAATGAGGCTAAGCGTGGAATATCTCTGAGCCTCATTTGCATATCTAATGAGCCGCCATTTTTGCAGAAGAGGCTATTGCGCCAGAAGGAGCTGTCTACACTGCCCCTTCTTGCACAAGAAAAACCCTCTTGCGCAATGCTGCTACGCTGATTATTTTCAGGAATAACAGCATTGCGCAAGAGGGTTTTTCTTGCTTAAGAAGGGGCAGTGTAGACGCTCCTTCTGGAGCAAGAGCCTCTTCCGCAAAAATGGCGGCTCATTAGATATGCAAATGAGGCTCGGCGATATTCCATGCTTAGCCTCATTTGCATATCTCTGGCGCAAGATCGCGCCAGTGTAGCCATAGCCTAGGTGTGTGGGTTACACTAGCACAGGGCTTTGCGGTGCAGGGCCCAGGAGGGGGTATGGGTGCAGGAGGGGATTCTGACCCAGAGGAGGACCATAGGGACAGGTGTGGGTTCTGGAAGGGAGTTGGGAAGTGGGTGGGGTATCAGAGGCAGGCTGTGGACAGGAGGCGCTAACCTGATCCTCTCTCCCAGCCAGCAGTCCTCTCAGGCTTCCCTACCTGCCAACAGCCCCAGACCGCTCAAAGCAGCTGGCTGTTCCATGCAGCTCTCTGTGCTGGCCGGGGGCAGGGCTTCACACGCTGCCCCCACCGCAATCTCTCAGTTTCTATTGGCCGGAAACCAGCCATTGGGAGTTAAGAAATTGTGTTGCACTGATCCCGCCCATAGCAAAATCTCTCAGCTCCCATTGGCTGGTTTCCTACCAATAGGAACTGAGAGATTTTGCTGTGGGTGGGGCAGCATTTGATGTCTTCCCCAATCCCCTCAGCACAGGGAGCAGCCAGCCACTTTGAGCGATGCTGCTCCCTGCTGCAGGGGCGGCTGGGGCCGGATGAAAAGGCTCGTTGGGCTGGATCCTGCCCACCCCCGGGCTAAAGTGTTTGAATTTGCTCCTGGTTCTTTATTGCGTGAGCTCCCCTGGGGCCAGGCAGACGAGCTCCCCTCTGGCCCCTACAGGTGCAGCTGCTACTTTGAGGGACCCTCCTACTGCCCCAAACTCCCACATGGGCAGGGCTGTGAGGGGGCACATGCTGTGACTGGCATCGCCAGCCCAGGCTTCCCTGGGACACCCTGGCTCCCAGAGGCCTGGCACAGGGACACATGGGCGGGTTGGCTCTGCAGCACACGAGCAGCCCAGGGTGGCCTCAGTGAAGCTGAGTCAGGCCTGGGATTGTTCAGCTTCAGGCTCTGGTCACCCCACTCGGTACCAGGGGGGGATGCAGGAACGTCTCCCTACCCGGGACTGGACCCAGCGTCCCCTGTTGCCTTGCAGATATCGACAAGTGTACGAGGTTCATTGCAGTAACCTGCGGCCCCAAGGCCACCTGCACCAACCTGCCTGGGAGTTTCTACTGCGCCTGTGCTGATGGATACGTGTCCAGCTCTGGGAAAGCCAGGTTCCTGAACGCGAGTGAGACCAGCTGCCAGGGTGAGCTCCCCCTGCCCCACTTCCTTAGCCCCCTACTCCACGTGCTCATTCCCAGCAAAGGGCTGCTCCCGGGGCTGCTGCCAGCTCTGGCAATGGCCCATCAGCGAGGCTGAGATGAGACGTGACCCTCCCCTGGTCCCGCAGAGCCTGGGGCCGGGAGCAGAGCCTGGGGCCGGGTGCTTGGGCGGGGAATAGACCCCGGGTTAGAACCAGACCCAGGGAGCAAATTTCTTGTGCTGCAGCGATGGGCTGGGGAGAGGGGAGGGGCCTTGTGGACCCAACCCCAGCCTCTGGGCTGCTAGTGCCCCTCTGAGCGTGGGAAGGGGCCTCCATGAATGGGCCACAGAGATAGTCCTTCTGTGGCTGCCTCCATCTGCCAGTGCCCCCCGCCCCTCACCCTCCCTCACCAGCCAGCGGAGACTCACCCCCTCCCAGCTCCTGGCCCCAGCCCCCCAGCCTGGCTTCTCCTCCGGCCTTTGTCCTGCTTTGGGGCAGGTGTCACCTGGTCTCACCCCCTCCTGGGCTCAGTTACGAAGGGGGCCGGCCACTGAGCACGAGGGGGCTGTCAGACCGAAATTCCCATCACCACCCAGGCCTTAATGCAGTGTGCAGGGAAACTGAGGCACACACAGTCGAACGCACACGCAACAAAACAGGGAAAATAAAATCCCCAGTTCGTCACACGGGCCACGCCCCTGGTCTGCCCCCCACGGGCTGTGGGGAGGAGAGACTAGCCCCAGCAGGGGTCTGCCTGGCCATGCCCCGATCCACCCCTACTTCCGGCTGGGAGCTGAGCCCTTTCCAGCCCCACACTGCTAGGGAGGGCGGCAGGGGAGGGTGTTTCCTGTGGGGGCCATTACGCCCCGTTATGTGCTGGGAGGCCGGACCGGAGAAGGAGCCAGGGCTTTCCAAAGCCCTCGTTTGCCACGGTCAGCCGATAAGTGCGCTTTGTATCAAGTCCCAGCCGGCCTCCCGGGAAAGCGCCGGGGAGGGCAGAGCACGGGGCTGCAGAACTGGGAGATCTCGGGATCCTGTTCGTCCCAGCACTTCCCTGGCTGGGATCTTGCCCAGCCGGGCCTGTTCCCAGCCCCAGACCTCATGGGATAAGCGCAGCCTATGTCCTGGGGCAGGTCTAGGCACTAGGCACTTTAGAGATCGTGCAGTGGAATAGTCAAGTAGCCGCATGAAATCTTCACCGTTACTCGACTATTCGATAGTCCCCGGGGCTGGGGCTGGCAGCCAGTGAGCAGGATTTGAGCTCGGGATAGAGACTGCTTCATGTGGAGCCACCTGCATGCGTGCACATGTGCACACACATATGCACACCAGGAGCGCACACACACACACACGTGCTGCCCGATCTCAGAGGCAACAGCGTGGGAAGGGGGGCAGGCGTCGCCGGGGAGCTGGTGCTGGGGTGAATCAGCTTTTAAGTTGGTCCACCCAGCACCAGCTTTTCCCTGCCTCCCACCCCTGCTGCCTCTCTGGGAGGCAATGGGGAAGGGGAGCCCAGGTGGGTCCGGGCTCCAGCCTGCCCCCCTCACCCTCCATGCTGTTTCCTCTCTATCAGAGGTAGCAGCATGGGGGTTGGGGGGCAGGCAGCTCCAATGCTCACGGGGAGCCAGCTTCTAAGCCAGCTCCTCACAGGCCCTGGCTCCTGCTGCCCCCACCCCGCCCGCTGCCGCTGCTAGAGCAGTGAGGGAGGATGCACGTCATCGACAAGATTCACCGCTAAGCCCAGGGCGTACAGCCGTCTGCGCGCTCACATCCCTGCCCGGCACGAGGAGGAGTCGGGGCAGTGACCCCAGCCAGCATCCCGGGGGGCGCAGGGAGAGCTGCACTGGGAGCCACGTGGGGAGGTTCCCGAGGGCTTGTCCCGGAGGCCCCCGGCTTGTGCTCGCTGGCCAGTGTCCTCCCGAAGCGCACGGATAGCTCCCGGCCTGGAGCGACATCACACGGGCGGCTACCCTCCCTTACACCCAGTCCCCGAGCTCGGCAGGTCTGGACACCTAGGCCCCAAGGGAGTGCAGGGGAATGGGGCGGGGTCCCTTTAAGTAGGCTGCTTGCCCACGGGTGTCCAGAGGCTGCCCAGCTCGGAGACTGGGAGTCATGGGGAGACGAAGGGTAACCGCCCGTGTGACGTCGTTCCGGGCGGGGAGCTATCCGTGCGCTTCGGGAGGGCACTGGCCAGTGAGCACAGGGTGTTACAGGAACCAGGAGCAGTCAGTACAATCCACCTTGGGGATAGCCCAGCCCCCAGAGCCAGCTAGACTCCCTTCTCCCTAAGCCAGCCGAAAACTAAACTCACCCACCCAGCAACTGGTCCCAGCTCCGCCTCCTCCTTAGTCCTTCTTCCCCGGGCTCAGGGTGTCATCTGCTGTCACCTGGTCCTCAGGATGTGAGAGACTGATGTACTTCCCCAGTGAGTTGTGCCTGGCCGCCCCCTTCTCATCCAAATAGCCTTGCAGTGCCCAGGGAAACTGAGGCACACACACGTGCAGAGAGTTACTACAGAACAGCACAGGACAGTAGAATCCCACACAACACAACAAAGCAAACAGAGTGACTACAGGGACTAGAAGAGTGAAAACATCACCCCCTCCCCTTTGCTTTCTCTTCCTAGCCAGGCCCAGCATTCCCTCTCCCCCATCTCTTACTCCTCCTTTTCCATCCTTTCCCCAGAGCTCACTTCCTCCCTGCTGCTGAAGGGCCTCTCTCCCACAGACCAGGTGAGTGGGGCCCTGAGCCCAGGATGGGGGGAAGGAGGGAACGGACCCTGATTCCCCTTTTCACACCATGTTGCTTTTGTCTGATCGTGCCCAAGGACGATTCTGGAGCCAAACTCAGCCCTGGGCAAAGAGCCCCTGGCCAGTCAGGCCCCTGCAGGCCAGCCACGACCTTCCTAGGCACTGGCCCTTTGACCTGGGGCGATTCTCACCCTGCCGGATCAGCTGCTGCAACCCACGTCACCTGGTATCCTCCTTCCCTTGCAAATGCCGTGCCCCTCTCGGGGCCAGCCAGGGCATTACCCGTGCTCTTTCCAGCGCCCTGCGTCTGATCCGAGGGATCCTCTGCAGACGGAGTGTGGGGGGGAGCAAGGGAGGGGCTGTGATTCAGTGATCTCTGCTCCTGAACTAGGTTTGGGGTGTGTTTTGCAGACTTCCCTGAGACCTTTCTGCGAGAGTGCGCTTAAGAAGCAGGACGGTGGCACTGTGCTGGGGATGCTGCAGGTACTAAGCCAAAATCCGGGGCCTCATTGGGTTTGTTCCTAGTAGCAGGAGGAATCAACACTCTCAGAGCAACCTCAGGGCCGGACTGAGCCATTCCAGCGCCCCGGGCAGACAGTTCAATTGCACCCTGGGTTGGGGGAGGGCGAGTGCGCGGCTCCGCCCTCGCGCCAGCGCGCGTGCGGAGCTAGCGGTGGCAGGACACACGTGCCCGGCCTGGCCCGGCCCAGCCCGGCTACCGCCGCTGGCGCGCAACCCAGGTCTGCCCGGGGCGCCTGGCCATGCAGGGCCCCGCGGCCGCGGGGGGAAGGGCGCTGCTGGCCGGCGCTGCAGGGGTTAACGTGGCCACTGCCCCGGGTGGCCACTGCAGGGTGGCCGCTGGGAGCTGCTGCAGCCCGCGATCCGGGAGCCGGACTCATGGTGCCTGATGGCAGTGACGAGGGGTGCTGTGCGCCCCTTATTGCTGCCATCAGGCGCCCCCCATAGATTAGCGCCCCAGGCAGCTGCCCGGCTTGCCCATGCCTTATTCCGGCCCTGAGCAACCTATAGGGATGCAGCATCCCTAGCAGGGGATAAACAAACAGCAGTGCCCAGAAATCCCCACGCCTGCCTCTCCAGCGGCCTCTGTGCCCAAAGAGTCGTGTCTTCTAGGTTCCAAGGCCAGAAAGGACCATGGTGATTGAGCATCTAGTCTGACGGCCCAGGCAGCGAGAGAACTTTCCTTTCTGGGGTTGGTTGTGGAAAGCGGGCAGGACTAGAAATCTGGGCATGGGGAGTGGCAGTGGTCAGGCACAGCAGCGTTATTTCGGAATAACACCCATTATTCCAAACTTACTATGCGAGCGTCTGCACAGCTAGGTCGTTATTTCAAAATAATTTCAAAATAACGGGCGGCTTATTTTGGCATTTGTAAACCTCATTCCACGAGGAATAACGCCTCTTCCGAAATAGCTTTTTCGAAATAGCAGTTGTGTGGACGCTCCACTGTTGCTATTTCGACATAGCTTCTCCCCCGGGCTAGTCAAAGTAATGACTCCCCAGTGCTTCCTGGGGCTCTAAATTGAGGTAGCGTGTCCACATTAGGAGAGCCGGGCCTCAGACTAATTTCCAGGCTTCCCTGCGGTGTAGACGCTATTTCGGAGTATTTCTTCCAGAATAGTTTATTCAGAAAGAATCGTGGAGTGCAGACGTAGCCTAAGAGAACAAAAAAGTGCCACCGTGGCTTAACAGCCGAGTAGAAGAAGCAGTGGGAGATAAAAAGGCACGGTTTAAAAACTGGAAATTAAATCCTAGTGAGGAAAATAGAAAGGAGCATAAACTGTCAAATTAAGTGTAAAAATATAGTAAGTCAAAAAGGCATTTGAAGAACAGCTAGTCAAACACCCAACGTAATAGCCAAAAAAATGTTCAGTACGTCAGCCACAGGAAGCCAGCTCAACCACCAGTGGGGCCACCGGGCAATCGAGATGCGAAAGGAGCATTCAAAGCCGATGAGGAGAAACTAAATGAATGTTTTGCATTGTCTTCACGGCTGAGGACGTGAGGGAGATTCCCAAACCTGAGCCATTCTTCTAAAGTGACAAATCTGAGGAATTGTCCCAGACTGAGGTGTCATTAGAGGAGGTTTTGGAACAAAGTGATAAACTGAACAGTAACAAGGCCCCGGGACCAGAGTTCACCCAAGAGTTCTGAAAGGACTCAACTGCGAAATTGCAGAGCTATTAACTGTGGTTTGTAACCTATCCTTTAAATCAGCTTCTGTACCTAATGACTGGAAGATAGCGAACATGATGCCAATATTTAAAAAGGGCTCTAGAGGTGATCCTGGCAATTAACCTCCTTACCGGGCAAATTGATTGAAACTCTAGTAAAGAAGAGAATTGTCAGAAACATAGATGAACATAATTTGTTGGGGAAAAGTCAGCATGGATTCTGTAAAGGGAAATCCTGCCTCACCAGTCTACTAGATTTTCTTGAGGGCATCTACAAGCATGTGGACAAGGGGGATCCAGTGGACAGACTGTACTTAGATTTCCAGAAAGCCTTTGACAAGGTCCCTCCCCAAAGGCTCTGAAGCAAAGTGAGCTGCCATGAGAGGGAAGGGCCTCTCCTGGATCAGTAACTGGTTCAATTAAAAGATAGAAAACAAAGGGTCAGTTTTCAGAGTGGAGAGAGGTAACTAGTGGGGTCTCCTAAGGGGACCCATCGTATTCATCATATTCACAAATGACCTGGAGAAAGGAGTAAACAGCGAGGTGGCCAAATTTGCAGATGATACTAAACTGCTCAAGAGAGTTAAGTCCAAAGCAGATGGTGAAGAGCTTCAAAAGGATCTCGCAAAACTAGGTGATTGGCAACAAAAAAGCAGATGCATTTTAATGTTGATAAATGCAAAGTGATGCACATTGGAAAATATAATCCCAGTTATAGATCCAAAATGATGGGGACTAATTTAGCTATAACCACTAGAGAGAAATGAACAGGTAGCAGGTTTAAAACAAAGAAAAGGAAGTATTTCTTCACACAGCACAGTTAATGGGTGGAACTCCTTGCCAGAGGACCTTAACAGGGTTCAAAAAAGAACTAGATAAATTCATGGAGGTTAGATCCATCAGTGGCTATTAGCAGGATGGGCAGGGATGGTGTCCCTAGCCTCTGTTTGTTAGAAGCTGGGAATGGGCAACGGCTGGATGATTCCCTGTAGGCCACCCGGCATTGGCCACTGTCGGAAGACAGGACACGGGGCTAGACGGACCTTTGGTCAGACCCCATAGGGCCGTTCTTATGTTCTTACTGTGACACCAACTCTCCCCTCCCCCCACTGTCACCCCCCTTTGCCAGAATGTGCTGGTTGCTCTGGAGGAACAGATGAATGTGACTGGGCTGCAGAGCGAGAACATGGAGCGCAGCAGCCACAATTTTTCCACGGCGCTGTTGACCACGGTGGAGAAGCTGCTGGGAATGCTGGGTCAGACCCTGCCTGACAGCACCATCAACGTCACCTCCGCCAGGGGCACAGGTCAGCACCAGGCCCATGGGGCTCGTTATCCACAGCCAGCGCTCCTGCCTTGCTCCCACAGCGCCCCCTGCAGGGAGACAGGAGCTCCTCTGGCAGCCAATGCTCTGGGCCTGCTCCCCATAGTGCCCCCTGCATGGAGACTGGAGACCCCCCGCAGCCAGTGCTCCTTCCCTGCTCTCCACAGCGCCCCCTGCAGGGAGAGGCTGTGAGTGGAGTAGGTGGGAGCTTCCCTGTCCCCCGCAGCCAGGAAAGCAGCTGGCCCAGCTGCAGGTCCCTCGCCGCGTTCTCTGTTGTGAGCCCTGGCTGGCATTGTGGTTCCAGAACTGATGCTCAGGAAGGCTGAGAACCGGAGCCAGGAGGTCGTGCAGCTGCTGCAGAGCAAGACGCAGGTGAAATTAGAGTGGAACAAAGCCCAAGGGCAGCAGAAGGAAGGTAACTAGCCATGCCCTGTGCTGGGAGGGGCACAGCCAGGGCTCTGGGGGCACCACAGTGCCCTCTGGTGCCAGGCTGGGGTGTGCCTGGGGACGGGGCACGGCCAGTCTGCCCCATTTCCTGTCTCTGTCGCAGGCGTCACGCTGGTCGGGCTGCTGGCGTACCTGGGGATGGGCTCCATGCTGGAAGGTGCCACAGAGATGGAGGCGCCCGAGTGGGAAGAGATCCGGCATTACGGGAGCAGGGAGCGGGAGCTGGGGCGGCCCAGCTACCGGGTGCTGTCGCCCGTGGTGTCGGTCTTCGTCAACGACCCAGACGGCCAGGCCCTCAACCTCTCCATCAACATAAACTTCAACCACCCAGTGCCGGTGAGCCCCCGCGCTGGGTATGGGGGGGAGGAGCCTAGTAAGGCCCCATCCCAGCCAATGGGGGCATCCACCTCCCCCTCAGAGGCAAACTGAGGTCAGTGCCACCAGCCCAGCCAAGACACACACCCCCGACTTGCCTCCTGGGAGCCCGGGGATCCTGCCCTGTGCGGCCCCAGCCCTGCGCCTGCTCCTGCCCTGGTGCCCCCCGTGCATCAAGCCTCTCTCTCCCCAGGAGTACAAGCTTTTCCAGCGGATCCTCTGTGCCTACTGGAAGCCTACGAGACAGCTCTGGTCCACCCAGGGCTGCGTCCTGCTGGAGTCCAGTGGCTCCAGGACCCACTGCCAGTGCAACCACCTGACCAGCTTCGCTGTGCTCATGGCCTTCTATGAACTGGAGGTAGGTGCAGCCCTCGCAGGGCCGTGCAGGCTGGGGGCCGCTTCCCCCCCACTCTCCCCAGTGGAGCAGGAGTCACTCGCCGCCCCACTCCCCACCCGTGGCCAGGGCCCAGGAGCTGATCCAGGGCACAAGCAGCCCGTCTGCCCCACACTGTGTTACCAGGAGGCTTCCCCAGCAGCAGCGGCTGATCTGCCAGCACGCTGGCTGGGAAGCTGTGGGGTGGCCGGGGAGCAGTCCCCATCCCCATTGCACAGAAGGGGAAACTGAGGCAGGGTGAAATGTCTCAAAGAGAAAGGGAGGTGATATTGATGCAGGGAGTTAAACCCAAGAGTCCTGACCCTCATCCCCTCCTGCCTTGACCCCTGACCCTGCTCCCCACCCAGAGCAGGAGTAGGCCTGAGCTGTAGCACCTTGGCCACAACCATCTGTCCCCTCTAAACACAGCTCCCTGCCCGGGCAGGGACACTGCTCCAGGGGAACCCAGCCCCTCGCATGCCCAGGCACCCTCATCCCGCAGGGAGGTGCCAGGGGTCCCTCTTGGTGGGAGGCTTCCCACTGCACTAGGGCTGTGGGTCACCCCTTGGGGTGGGGCCAGGCTGCGCAGCATCAGCTTTACCCAGGCTGCTGGAGCCCCCAGGCTGCCCCGTATTGTCAGGCAAGCCTGGTAGCACCCACAGCCTGGCCCAGCTGCTGCCTGGCGTGTGGGGGGAGCTCTGACTAACCCCTCCCCTCCCGTGCAGGACTGGGGCCTGGACATCATCACCAAGGTGGGACTGGTGATCTCGCTGCTGTGTCTGCTGCTCTCCATCATCACCTTCCTCTTCTCCCGCGCCCTGCGGGGTTCTCGCACCACCATCCACCTGCACCTCTGCCTGGCCCTCTTCGTGGCCTACGCCTTGTTCCTCACCGGCATCTCCAGAACCGACAACAAGCCACTCCCCCGCCCCTGCCAGCACTGCTCTCCCCAGCTCCACCCCTCCCCCTGCCCCCTCAGCCCTGCCAGCCCCCAGCCCAGAGCAGAGCCCAGCTCCAGCCCGCCCGCCAGTGCCTGCTGCCGTGGCGGCTCCCGCTGGGTGGCCGGGCTGCTGACCTTGCCCCCCCTGCACTATTCTGCTGCTGTCCGTGCTGGATGTGCCTGGAGCTTGGCCTGGCTGGGCTGGTCTTCAAGCTCCTCATCGCCGCCTGATGTTCCTGCTGGGCACCGTGGGCCGCCCCGTGGGCATCTCCGCCGCTCAAGGGCGCTATGGCACCATGTGATAGTGAGTCCGGCGCACGCGGGCGGGGACGGGCGTTTAAGGGAACACGGCCCCATGTGATAGTGAGTCCGGCGCAAGGGTGGGGAGGAGAGACATGTAAGGGAACACGGCCCCAAGCGGGCTGGCGGGGAGGGAGGTGAGTGGAGCAGCTCAGCTGAGGGTGCCGCTGTTGCTGCTGCCAATGGGGGTGGGGCAGACCCTGCCTGCAGTGCCCCCCACCAATCCTCCCACCCCTCTCCCTACAGCTGCTGGCTCTCGCTGAAGGAGGAATTCATTTGGAGCTTCCTGGCACCCGTCTGCATCATCATAGCGGTAAACCTCCAGCTGGCCGACTGGCCAATCTTCCACCCCCAGCCCTGCCCCTGCCGGCACCTGGCTGGCCCCTGAGTTCCCAGCCACCTGACCCTCCGTTCCTCCCCTTCCCCCTGCCCCAGGGCAGCTGGGCCCTCGCCTGCAACCCCAGCATTTAGAATGGGGTCTCTACAGGGAGTGAGGCTTGACGGGTGCCCTGGCCCCACAGCCTGCCCCCCAGCACATCCCATAGCCCCACCCCCCCTCCTAACCCGGCTCTCCCCTGTTCCCCGGCAGGTCAATGCCATCATCTTCGTGGTCACCGTCTGGAAGCTGGCGCAGAAATTCACCGACATCAGCCCTGATATCAGCCAGCTGAAGAAGTTCAGGTGGGGGCAGGGACTTAGGGGAGGGGCCTTGTGGCTGAGGGGGGGCAAGGTCATGTGACTGGTTCCCCCTCCCTTACAGGGTGCTCACCCTCACGGCCATCGCCCAGCTCTGCATCCTGGGCATCACCTGGATGGTCGGCATGTTCCAGTTCAGCCAGCACACGCTGGTCGTCTCCTACGTCTTCACCATCCTCAACAGCTTCCAGGGGCTCTTCATCTTCCTGCTGCACTGTCTGCTCAAGCAACAGGCCAGTGCCCCACCCCCACCCCTTCCACAGCCAGTGCCCCCTGCTCCCCGACCCCTGCTGTACCCCACCGCATATACCACTGCACACCTGCTTCCATAGCCACTGCTTGCCTGCTGCGCCCCAGCCAGCGCTCAACCATGCTGCCCCCCACGCCTTGGCTATACCCTCCACTTCCTCCTGCCTCCCTCCACAGCCAATGCTCAACTCCTGTCCCATGGCAAACCTCCCCAGCCCATACACCTGCCCCCCACCCCACAGCACCTATTGCTGGGAGTTCCCCCCACAGCTGGGAGGGGGGGCTGAGAGCTGGCTCCTCCCCCTTCTCCCAGCTGAAGCCCCTGCCCCATGGGGTGACCAGCCTTCTCCTCTCTCCTGCCAGGTGAGGGACGAGTACCGCAGGTGGCTGTGCTGCGGCAGCTTCAAGCAACAAACCAAGTACTCCAAGTTTTCCAGCTCCATGTCCATCACGCGGGTAAGGGGGGTGCAGGCCCACGGCCCAGTCTCTGCACAATGGCACGAGAGCCTTCTACCCCGCAGCCCTCCCCGTCAGGTTTCCCACCCTCCTGCCCCTACGGCACCCAGCAAGCCCGGCCTGCTCCTGCTGGAGTAGAGGGGGAAAGGAAAAGGAGCCAAAGAACGAGGCTCCATGGTCCCAGCCATGGCGGGGAAGGAGCCTGGATCCCATTCACCCTTAGGGCCCCAGGACTAGGCTGGGGCGAGGGATGGGACGGGGTGGTGAGTCCCAGCCCCACAGTGCCCTGGTCTAACTGCCACGTTTTCCACCAGGGGCCCCAGCAGTCGCATGAGTCTGGCCTATAGCACGAGTGTGCCCTATAGCCCCTTTCCGGACATTGCAGCTTTGCACAGGAGAGAACCCGGCCTCCTGCCCCCAGCCCGGCACGACCACGGGCAGGCGAGACCAGCAACCCCTCGGGGCCGCCCGCCCCCTCCGGTGGCAGCGGCGGTGGGGAGGAGGAGGCAGCAGCGCCCGAGGCCCCGGCCCTGAGCCACACAGAGAATCTGGAGATCGAACTCATGTACAAGGCCCTGGAGGAGCCGCTGCTGCTGCAACGGGCTCAGTCCATCCTCTACCAGAGCGACCTCGAGGAGTCGGAGAGCTGCACGGCCGATCTGACCGAGGGCGGAGACGGCCAGGCCCCTTCCCCCAACAGGGACTCCTTGTACACCAGTATGACCAACCTGAGAGACTCCCCTTACCCGGACAGCAGCCCCGAGGCGGTTGGGGAAATCCTCCCTCACGCCCAAGCCATCAATGAAATCTGCTACACCAACCAGCCCGCCTTGGTGCCCCGCAGCCAGCTCCAAGCCTACTACCAGCTCCGGAGATATAGCACTGACGGCTACTTGGTTCAAGCCGGCTTAGAGGGCCCAGTGCCGGAGGGAGACGGTCAAATGCAGCTGGTCACCAGCCTCTGAAGGCTAGGAGCGGACTGAGGAGCCGCCCCGAGCTGCCGCCTCTCCCCCCACCTCATCCCACCTTCGCCAAAAGGAGCCCCTTCCCTCAGGCCATGGCCTGGAGTTTTTAATTTTTGCCCTGGGATGCTGAGAGAGAGAAGGGTGGGGGGCTGGAGAAGGACACAGGACTGAAAAGAGGAGATTTGCCGGAAAGAGCCGGTGTTAATCCCCTCAGGGAAGTGTGGCCGTGTTGGCTCTCTTCCTTCTGCCCACCTGGTGGAGATGGGAGGAGGAAAATGGGGCGTTCCTGCTTTTGTTTTGGAAGTAAAGAGGGAGGAGGGGTGGGAAGGAAGGAATGAAAAACACACTGGCCGGACGAAAGGATCTCGCTTTTTTAGCATTTTAAGGTCATCCCTCTTCAGTTTGGGTTTGGTTTTTACGTTTGTTTTGTGGGGACAAAAGATCACAAAGAAGCAGAGCAGGGAAACCAACTTTCTTTGTAACGTGTGTTAAAAACAGATCAGAACCGTGGAGAAAGGGCCGACTGGGCCTGTCTCAGAGGCCAAGAACGCCCCCAGATACTCACACCGGCACCCACGTCTAGGTCATCCCTGCTCCCCCACATGTGCACCTTGGCAATGTCAAACGGGGATCCGATCGGTCAGGAGAGAGAAGGGCAGGTGGAGCATCTTCTGATGGCCTCCACTTTCTTCTATACGAACTTTGCCAAAAAAATATATATGTATAGATATATAGAGAGCTATAAAGAGAGAGCTATATCTAGAGAGAGAGGTGGGGGTGGGGTTTTTTTGGGGTCTGGATAGAGATTATGTTGAATCCGGTGCTGACCTTCCAGTATTTGTCAGCCAGGGGGAAACTGAGGCATGGTGGGGAAGGGACTCTTAAAGTCACTCATCGACAGGGATTTGAGTTCCATTCTTTTTATGCCAAACCATCAGCAAAGTCTGCAGGAGACATGGGGAGAGGCCCTTTTTTTTTTCTTTCCAAAGCCTTCTCAGCCTCAGAGGAGGAGGAAGTGGCATTGAGGTGGCCATCTTTGATTTGGGTTTTGTTTTCCTTTGCTGGGGCCTTCCCCATCTTCACGGCAGAAATCAAAGAAAGCTCTGCTTTGGGAACTGGTGGAGAAGCCGAGCAGAGGGGTGCTTCCCGGGCTGTCGGTGTCATTGTTGAATCCACAGCCCCACTCTCTGCTGCCACTTCTGTCGAGATGCACGCACCGCTTTCCTACGGCTCGGAGGAAGTTTGGAAACTCCTGCAGCTCTTCCCCATCTGCGTTTTCCTACTCTGCTTTTATTTCCTCCTCTGAAGGCATGCAGAAGTCGGGTGCCTCATCGGAGCAGCTGTCTGAACCCATTTGGGTCAAGATGCTAGGGGGGGAGAA
Source organism: Rafetus swinhoei (assembly GCA_019425775.1). Taxonomy (NCBI): domain Eukaryota; kingdom Metazoa; phylum Chordata; order Testudines; family Trionychidae; genus Rafetus; species Rafetus swinhoei. The sequence goes on along the minus strand of JAFJHL010000157.1, from coordinate 358,685 downwards.
TGTGGGGGGACTCTTTGACACTTGAACCGTTTCCCCCTCAAAAATAAGTTGGATCATCTTTGAGCAAAAGAACAACAGAAACCCAAATGGCACTTTTTTTCTCTTTCTTTCAAAGGACAAAACAACAAAAAACAAAAATGTCTCCCTTTGAAGCACAACTCTGAATTCTCTCCCCCTCTTCTTCCCGAGAGAGACCATGGGAGCCAATATCACATGAAGACATCATTTCGCTGGGGGGGTGGGGCATAGGGTAGTCTGGTTAATTCGAGGGAGGCGGGCAGGGATAGAGATTGAAATGCTGTAAATATGAAATTTCAAGCAAACAAAAAAGGGGAATTGAATAATCCCTTGAAAAATGCAATGGGGATTTCAAACAAAATACAACCAATCAACCACAGTCCCAGGGAACAGCTTGTGTCCTGGATTTAAAATATATATCTATATCTCTATAGACATATAGATATATACTGAGCTCTGCTCCAGCCCCATTGACTGTTCGGGGGGGCAGGTGAAGGGAACAAGGAGACCCCCTCCACTTTTGATGAAGAGAAGGGAAAGGATCACAAAAACTAAGAGCAGATTTTTACAATAAAAAAAAAAGAAAAAAATAACTTTTTGGCACGATTTTTATGTAATATATACATATAATGCGTCATTTCTGTGACTTTCTCAACATTCCCTTTTCCTGCTGGATAGGGTACTTTTTTCATACATCTTGACATGAATCGGTCATTTTCTCACTCACTGCCACTGTGGAATTGTGGGTAAAAAAATTACTGTAAGACCCAAAGATGCTGTAACTGTAGGTTAGGAAAATTGTTTGAGGTTTATTTTGCTTTTTTCTGTCTGGGGCTGTTGGGTGTCAGGGGTTTTTAAGTCTGTGGTTATTTACTTGCATCCCTCTTGGCTGGAAGGCATTTGACGGGGTTGAGTTGAAGGGGCAGGTGGGCATGTGGTTTGGATTCATGGAGCGGAGAAGGGTTTTGCTTTCTGGTTCCTTTTCTCCCAGCCTGTGAAACCCCTAGAGTGTGTGTGAGAGATCATGGACGCTTTAGGAGTGTCCTGGGCTTCATCAGCTTGGATTTAGAAACTTACAAATTAGATAGAAGTGTGGAAACATAAGAGGCAGGATCCCTTGCTGGCACGGTTAGATGTTCCTCCATTGGTGTCCATGTAGCTGTGCTTACTGATACCCTGCTGGGCATGTGGCCTAAGGAGCTTGGGGCAATGAGGAAATTCAAGCTTCTACTCATAGTGACCAGTAACTGCCTGCATTGAACAGTAGGGAGGAGGTGAAAAGTGGGTGATATTACAGTGTTGCCCTTGCCAGTGATGTCTGGCCAGACCCTAGGCCAGCACAGGGCTGGATAGGCCCTGAAAGACTCTTTCCATCTCTAGTCTTCAGTGGGGGTAGATGGACCATCCACCAATGTCATTGCCCTGCCCCCATGCAGAGCAACCACCCCTTGACCCCCAGAGCCATTGCTGAGATCTGAGTGCCCATGAAATTCAGGGGGTTCAGTGCAGCCACCGTCCCACCTTGCAAATGTCACAGGCCGGGGCTGGCAGCTCCTGCCCAAGCCAAGTGGCCAACAGGACAGCTGAGGCCTGCAGGGAAACTGGGACACCAAGGGCTGCTTCTGTGGCCCCACTGGAGCTGTAGGCCAAGTCATGAACCCCTCCCGAATACTGCAACTTGCCCAGAGTCCATGTAGCTGCCCAGTCAGTAGCTCTGAGATATTTGAGTGTTTTATTCAGCAACCGATTTAGCCGGCTCTTGCCCCAGCCCCGCTGCTTCCTTTTGTTCCATGCCCAGCCAGATCCCTGGGCTCAGCAGAGCCTGAACCGAGGGGTGGAATAGGGTATCTTCTGCACAGTGCCTTTGCATTCCTGGGACAACACCACACAGCTTCTCTTGTCCACGGGGCCTTGGCCTGAGGCCAGCTCTGGCTTCTCTTGCACTGAGAAGAGTTATCCCCAGCCACCCCCAATGGGAACTGCCCCATCAATTTCTCCCCCTCCCCGTCCCCTGCATCTGGGAGCTGGGCTGGACTCTAGTTCCCACCCCAGGCCTATGCAACCTCCCCTGTACAGCTCCGGGACATTCCTGCCTGGGAACACGCATCTGCCCTTCCCTCTCACGCGTGCAGTGAGGCCAGGAGCTGAGCCGGGCTCAGCCCTGGTGGCCGGTGGGTTTTCCAGGTGCCGGGGGCTGTTGAAGCAGCAGGTTGTTTTCCTGGGGGCATTGGATGGTGGCCGTGTCGCTGCTGAGCTTGGCTCTGTGGGATGCTGCTCTCGTGTGGTCCAATGGCTGGATCCATTTGTGGGGAGGGGTGAACTCTGCACCGCCGGTTTGGGGGTTGGAAATTCCTCTGCTTAAACCCCCTCCCCACAGCCAGGCAAACCGAACAGCCTTATTCCCTCCCGGCCACATCTCCCGGTTCCTCCTCCAAGGGGCAGCCCTTCAGCAAGCCTAGCCCACCCCAAACCAAAGACAGACCCATCGGAGCGAGGGCCTGGCGGGCCCGGGTGCTGCCAATGGGCCTCGGGTTGGCAGGTTATCGCTAGGGTGAGAGGAGCACAGCCCGGCCCAAACAGGCCCCTCAGCAGCCCAGTGGCTGGGTGCCTTGGAACTGATCTCCATTAGCAGCAGCTGAATTACTGCATAACCCCGTCTTTGATCACCCCCAGTGCCCACTGCTGCCCTTCGGGAGGGGCACACGCCGAGCAAGCAGCCAGGGAGCAGAGTGGCTGCTGGGGGCTCGGAGCTCCTCTGGCCAAAGGGCTTCCCCGCCCGTCCCTTTCCCGCCAGAGCTGAAAGCTATTTGTGGGCAGGAGCCCAGACAGGGCAGTGATGGGCCCCTAACGTGCGCTCTCCAGTTAGCCCAGGCCCGAAGTCACTGTTCTCTGTCTCCATGCGGGATGTTCCAAGGGGTGCAGTCGTGTGTTGGTGTAGGGGGAAGGTCCCAGGACTGGGGTATCGCAGGGGATGACGTCGTGTGTCCATGGCGGGGAGGGGGTGTCCAAGGGCTGGTTTGTTGCAGGGGACGCAGTTGTGTGTCGGTACAGGGAGTCCCAGGGCTGGGGTGTTGCAGGGGCATGTGTCAGTGCAGGGAAGGAGGGTCCCAGGGCTGGTGTGTCATGGGGGTTCAGTCATGTCTCCATGAGAAGGCTCCCAGAGGCTGGGTATCACTGAGGAATACAGTCATGTCTCCGTGCGGGGAGGGGAGGGATCCCAGGGGCTGGTGTGTCGCAGGGGGTGCCGTTGTATTTTCTGTGAGGGTGACTAACATGGCTTCCTATCCAGCCCTGGAGGTGACTTAGTACCTCCCCTCCCCCCTTCTTTAGGTTTTTCTGGTGCCTGGGGGACCCTTGTCACTTGGCTGCTCGTGGGGGTGGCCCCAGCTCCCCGTCTCTGGGTGGGGGGCTGTACCTGGGGGCCTCTTTCAATAGGGCTCCTGCAATTCCCCAGCTCAGTGCATGTCACCACATCGCCCCCTGGTGGCGGGCAGGGACTTAACAGCCCCTGCTGACCCTCAGTGACATTTATCTGCCATGGGGCCTGGGGAGCAGGCGCTCTGGGGTGACGTCTCTGGCCGCAGTCCCAGTGATGCCAGCAGCATGGGCTGGGCTGGGGTCCATTATCTGCCCCCTCCACACAGAGACGCGCGGCTGAGGAGCCAGCTCTGAAGGGGGCGGGGGTCTATGGCCAGGGACAGGCCTTGCCTGGGCTCTGGTGGTTTGAATCTTGCTGTCTCTCTTTGGACATGGCTCTTCTCCTTTGTTGCGGGTGGGGGGGGGGCATTAGCCCTTCCCAGGGCAAATTCCAGGGAGATGGGGGCAGCGTATGAGAGGTGGATATTTGGGGGTGACCTCCCTTCAGCAGCCTCCTCACCTCTCCCTGTAGGCCCCACACCCGCCAGCCTTAGAATTCATGGGTGGTAGCTCTTGCTGGACACTCACCGTGGGGGGGATCTCTCGGCCCAGTTCAAGGGGTGTCCGTGGCCTTTTGCTCCCCCTCTCCTGCTGGTCCCAGCCGTGGGGAGCTCTCCCCCCCCCCAAACTTTGGGATTCATGTTACACACAGCACCTGGGCAAACTCCCAGCTCCAGCCTCCTTAATGCAGGGGCAGGTTCCCTCCCTCCTCTCCTCCCCATCCATCCTGCCCCCTTCACCCATGCTCCAAACCCCTTCCCCAGCCCTCTGCTGCAGTTGAACCCAGAGAGCCACAGAACCACCCCAGGCTCATGTGGCACATTTTGGGCAGAGGAGCGGCTCTGCTGCCCTCCCCACCACCAAATGAGCCTCCCAGAGCCATCCCCTCAAATACCTCTATTTATTTGGAAGGCAGAGCTTCAAACTCTCCAATCAGCTTCCAGCTCCACCCACCAATGAGAAGTCTCGGGCTCCTCCTTCCAGTGAAAGATCTCCTCTGTGATTGGCTAACTGCTAGCCAATGGCTAGGAAGATGTGCTTATTTGGTGACTCAGTTTCCCATGGGGTCATGGGCCAAGCTGGGATGGGGAAGCTGCAGCCCCACAGAATCCACAGCCCCACCAGCCATAGCGGGGATTAGAACCCACAACCTGCTGAGCCCAAAGCCACCTGTGCAAATTCTACATCCCGAGTAGGGGGCGGTGGTGCAGGCACCACTGCATTGCAGCAGGGTTGAGGGAGATGCCATTGCCTCTGGGCAAGGTTTCTCCAAACCTTCCCCACCAAGAGATGGCATGCAGGAGTGGGAGGGGTATTTAGTCACACTGCATGGCCAGGCACCCATGGGGGCTGACCTGGGGCCCTTCTGGTACCCCCCCATCTTGAACTGAGGGTACAGCTCTCCCAGCTGGGAGCTAGTAAAAGGTTTCCCTCATGAGCACATGATCCCTGTACCGGGTTCTGTGGGTTTAGCTCCCCCCTTTCCCGTCACACCCCTCTTTGGCCCAACCCCCATCACGTTACCCCTTCTCATGGGCTGCCGTTAGCTGGAGAGGAAGCAGCATCCCCGCTAGCTGCCCAGTAGGTGCCTGCAGCATAGCGCTGCTAGTTTGGCAGCTGGGGGTATGTTTACACTACAGAGTTTTGTTGGAAAAAACAGCCGTTTTCCCGACAAAACCTGAGTTACGTTCACACTGCAAGCACATTCTTCCAAAAGGAAATCGAAAGAACAGAGGGTTTTTCTGGCGTCTGTTATCCTCTTTCTACGAGGAAGAAGTCTTTTTCCGAAAGAGCTCTGTCAGAAAAAGGTGTGTGTGGACGGGGAAGAGGGAGTTCTTTCAGAAGAAGAGGAAGAGGAAAAAGCACAGGTGCCCTAGTGGCCATTCCGTCCATAGGAATCCCAGCTTACATGTGGGAGAGCGTCCATTCAGTGTAGACACTATCTTTTGAAAAAGATCGCTTTTTTTTTTGCGCTTCCTCTCTTTTGGAAGACGTTTTTTCTGAAGATCTCTTCCACAAAAAGTTTCTTCCGAAAGAAGCCTGCAGACTAGACGTAGCCTGGGTCTTGGGACTGGCCGTCCATGACAGCCACAGAGGAGGGACCTGTCCAGCTGATGGGGTGTGCAGCACCACTTGGTGGTGAGTAGGGCCACCCAAATACCAAATAACGAGCATCAAATCTACGGCAGCCCAAGTGAGATCGGGGCCCCCGTTGTACCAGGCACCACTCAAACCTTCAACAAGACCCACACACACACCTCAAGGACCTGACTCGCTAAACAGCCAAGCAGCGGGGAAGGGAAACTGAGGCACCGAGCAGGGTGGTGACTTGCCCAAGGTGACCCAGTAGGGCAAAGCTGGCAAGAGCACCCAGCCCAGTGCCTCCTCCAATTGCCCAGCCCCGGTTCCCCTTGCCACCCTGCCTGGAGCCGCAGCGCATCCTGGCTGGCTGGAGATGCCAGACGAGTCCCTGTGCCTTTAGACGTGACCTCGCCCGCACTCCGCGTCACCCCAAAACATGGGCCAGTGAGATCCTCAGGGCTGCACACTAAGGGCAACTACTTCCCTGGGGAACTCGGTTTCCTTGGTGCGCTAGGGCCTGTGCCGAACGCCGCCTTCTTCCTGTCTGCGCTTTCTCGTTCCTTCTTTCCTTTGTTTCTTCCTGCTCTCTGTCTCTCCTTGGAATTCCGTTGTTCTTCCTTCCTCTATTCAATATGCCAAACCAATTTTGGGTCGAGTGCATTAAACAGAACAAAAGACAACAAAAGAATTATAACAATAATGATGATGCAGATCATTTAAAAAAAGAACAAAAAATACAAAAATGGCAACTATTGTTGAGTTACAATTCAAACAATAAAGGAAACGAGTTCTTGGAACCAAGGGGCTGAGAGCCGGGTGTGGGGCCGGGGCGATTGAATGGTGCTGGGGGTAGGGTGATGCCAGGGGTGTGTGATTGGCTGTTGAGGTCTCATTCCTCCCCTACCCCTTTGTTCATTAGCCCCTTCTGGGTCAGCCCATCATTTGGGGAACCCCCCAGTGGTGGCCCCAGGAAGCTCCCAAGCCAGAGAGCAGCTCAGGATGGGTCATGGCCCACCATCCCCAAGACAGAATCCGCCTTTATGGCCACCACTGGGGAGAGCTGGCTATTGCCCCCACCAGGGGGCGCTGTGCACCAACACCCCTCAGTCTCCCCAGCCCATCTGGGGGGGGAGGGGTGGCTCCAGACACAGGCGGGCCCCAAACGTGGCCCTGAGGGGTCAGCGCCTGGCGTCACCTCAGCCTGGTTCCGGTTGCCAGAGGCCCTTTGGGAGCTGGCAGCCCTCAGGACCCCGCCCTGAATTCCTGGCGCCTTCTCCAAGGCCCAGGCAGACCCGGTGCCCGCCACGCAGACCATGGGGCTGCTGAGAGTCACAAGCCACAAACTCCTTTCCCACCAGTGTGATGCCCTGCCCCACCCAGCCCTGGGGCTGTATCAGAACCAGCACCCCTAGAGGGCAGGGCCTTGTGTCCCATCCCCAGCCCTGAGCCGGGCTGAGATTAGATGGAGGCGGAGGAGGCTGGGGTCAGGACTCCTGGGTTCTATCTCCTGCTCCTGGCCCCAGGGTCAGGCCTGGCTGGGAACCGGAGACTCCCAAGGAACTGGAGGCAGGGAGGAGCAGGCTGGGTGGGAAAGGCCTTTATCAGCTTCAGTGTCCTCATCCGCCTTCCCTCTGCCTGCCAGGAGATGGCAGCAAACCCAAGGAGCTGCCTGGCCCTGCCTGAGGGATGTGGGTGGAGGGGATGGCTGGACCAGACACCCCATCCTGGGCATTGCTCCGGTCTCAGCTGGCAGGAGCCAGGAGATATCGGGTGGGAAACTGCCTGGCCTGACAGGATGAGTGGGGAGAGGATGGCAGGTCTGTGTCCATCTGTCCTGCCTCCTAGATCCCAGACATGGGCTGAGCTGAGGTGCCCCCCTGGGTTTTGGGGAGCATTTGGAGTTGGGGAAGGTCTAGTCCCACTCTAACCACTAGACCTCCCTCCTCCAGCCTCACTGCTTTAACCACTAGATCCCTCTCCCCTCCCACAGCCAGAGACGGAGCCCAGGAGTCCTGATCCTTGCTGCTTCCGTGTCAGGCCCTGGCAGCTTTAGCGGCCAGGACTCAGGCCATGACGCTGACCAGGCCATCACAACGGCTGCGATGCTCTGAGGTCCCAGACCCATTCAGAGCATGGCCTAGGAGGGACTCAGGACCTTTGGGCTCAGTTCCTGGCTCTGCCACCAACTTCCCTGAGTGACCTTGGCTCAGTCCCTCTGCATTGCAGGTTCCCTTTGCCTGGTTTGATGGGAGTTCTTTGGGCAGGGACCGACCCTCACTGTGTGTCTGAGCAGCGCCTGGCTCAACGGGGCCCTAATGTCAGCCCGAGTGTGGGCAGCACCTGGAACGCCTGATCTCAGCCAGGCCCTGGGCAGCGCGCACGACACACCCTGATCTCAGTTCTCATTTGCCCCTGTCTGGGGAGACACTGCAGGGCTCTGGCTTTATGTGATCAATTGTACCTTGTAGCCATGTGCTGCGAGCTCGGCAGCTGGGCTGGGACCCGTCTAACCCCCCCTTGCAGTCTCCAGCTGGCGGGGTTATTTGTTTTCCTCATTTCCACACTGCTCTGTGTTGCCGCTTCCTGGCTGTGACGAGGTGGCTGCATCTCCGCACCGGGCGTGGGATCCCTGCATACACAGCCCCCGGCGCCCTGCCCCAGAGGCAGCTGCACCCCAGTGAGCTGAGAACTCGGCCCCCTGCAAAGAGCCAGAAGGGCTCCCAGGCACCGTGCCGGCGAGTTCACAATGTTCTGGCGAAGCGCTAACCCGCTGGGAGCAGCAGCGGCAGCTTCAGCCCCGCGGCCTGGGACAGCCCCGCGCTGAGTGGGCCAGGGGCAGCTCATTGTCACGCTCCTGCAGCTCCCAGCGCCCGGCCGTAACCCCGCTGGGGCCCTGATGGAGCGGCCAAGTTCCACCCGGCGGAGCCTGGCCCTGGCCCCCATCCCCACTGGACCAGCGCGAACTTCGCCTGCCATTGGCAGCACTGAAACCCGCTGGCTCCTTGGATGGAAAAATGAGACCCAGCCCCCCCCTTCGCCCGAGCTGCTGGCAGCCTGCATCTGTGCAGGGAATTGCACAATATTAACGGGGGAGGGGGCGCAGGGCCAGTGAGCCATGACATCACAGGGGACACCATGGGAGCAGCACAGCCATCCCTGATGGCTGCCGGCCTGCTGTTCTCTGTCTCACGCAGGAGAGCTTCAAATGCTGCCCAGCAGAGCACCCTCAGCGCCTACAGCCGACAGCATGTGTTTCCAGTGGTGGTGCACATCTGCACATGCGTTGGTGCACATAACATTTATTCTGCACATAGGTGGGAAAAATCAAAGGGAACACTGGCGTGATCCCCGTTGGGCTCCAGTCATTGTGGTGCAGCAGGTTCCCCAGCATTTGTGGCTCTCAGGAATCCCACGCACCCTAGTTCAGACCCCTTTCCCAAATCAGGGTCCAGGCATCCACCCACCTCCTCGGGATCACCCCACTGCTAGCTCGGGGCAGTTTCCCAAATTCCCCAGCTGGGAGCAGCACCGGGGCTGTTTCAGCACCAAGGATGCAGGAGTCTCAGCCTGCTCCTGCCCCATATGGACACCTGCCTCCATGAGCCATGCTGTCTCCATGGGGCTGCTGCCTGGGGCCTCCTTTGTCAGCCACAAAAGAAGCAGCATTGCAAAGTCAGACTCCTCTGTATCAACAGCCCTCTGGGCTACAGGGATCTTGTTGTGAGCCGTATAGGGCATATGGCACATAGGTGCTATTCTGACTCTGCCCAGAAGGGGGCAGACTCTCATGACCTCTTACACCCTGAGGGCATCGCAGCAGCTCATTGGGAGCCAGATCAGATCCAGCATGGGGAAAGTTCCCCACCCAGCTAAAAGAGCGCCTGACACCGTCTGTTATTCCCCTTCAAGTAAGACCTGCCTGACACGTGCCAGCCAGCTCGGGGGCAGGGTAGGAGTCAGGACTCCTGGGTCCTTTCTGCTGCTTTCTGAGCTCCCCGCCCCACCCCCGCCAACCAGCATCTTTCTCGCGTTTCCGCCAGGCAGGCAAAATCGCCAACTCAGCAAAAGAAAAAAATAATCTCTGAGCGGAAAAAGCTCTTGTGGGTGAAGTTGGCGTGACGCAGACGGGGACGGGGGCTCTGGGAACGGAGCAGGGGTGTGGAGGGCAGAGGAAAGATGGAAGCTCTGTACCTGTTTGTCCCTTCTTCACCAGTCACGTGCAGTGCAATTTCCTCTCTCACCACAGAAGGGGTCTGGGGCCAGTTTCTAGGCTGGTGTCAATGGGCATTGCTGCATTGAGGTCAATGGGCCAGTTTCTAGGCTGGTGTCAATGGGTGTAGCTGCTTTGGTGTCAATGGGCCTGATCCCTGGCTGGTGTCAATGGGTTCCATTGAACCTGGACTTCAAGTCAACAAGGGATTCTGCTCTACTCCTGTCTTACTACTTTGTACCATGTAGCTGTTAAACAGCCCCTGGACCGCACCCCAGCAGCAGCTGCATCTCAGCCCTGGGTGGCAGACCCCTGAGTTTATAGAATTTAATGTACGTTGTGATTCTTGCTGACAGACTCCCTCTGGTTGTATCGCATAGTCTGCGGCTCAGCAAGGTCACCACTCAGCCACGGTCGCATTTGTCCCAGAAGGCCCTCCAGCCTCCTGCCCAGAGGCGAGAGGAGCCCAGCCCGCAGCCGCGGGTTGGCTCCCGCTGCCAGCCAAGCCTGCGATCTGCGCGGTGTCTCAGAGCGCCCGGGTTGGCTGGGGTGCAGAAGGTGAGCGGTGCAGGGTGAAGCAGGTGGTGGTTAGGGACAAGAGCAGAGATATCCGTACCGACCAGGCAGGGGAAGCAGCAGGATGTGGTTCTGGGGTCTGTGCGCTGCCTCATGGAGCATGTGAAAACACCAGCTTAGCAAGCAGTCACTGACACCCTGGAGCTCTGGCCCCAGACTCTCCCCTCCCCTGAGCTGAATTTGGGGCTCCGGACCCAGATCCCCACCCACCTTAGGGGAAATGGAGCCCTGGGCACACCTGTATTTTGGCAGTGCCCCCATTGTCCCTGACCATAATGGGACCCCCAATGCCTGCACTGCCCCCTTCATCCCTAACCCCACGCTGAGCACCCTTCAGCCCAGCTCTGCACCCATCTGGGAAACTGAGCAGGGTGCAGGGAGCAGCTGGCCCCAGCACTGCTCCTCCCCCAACAGCCGTGAGGAGCAAGGGCAGGCTCCCTGCCTCCTTCTCCCCCCGCCAGGGGAGGGCAGAGAGCAGCAGCTCCTGGCTCAGGGCTTACAGCAGGGCCTGCGGAGGGAAGGGGCTGCACAGAGTGCTGGCAGTTGCTCCTCACTCCCCACCTTGCAGCCCCCCGTATGTCACTGCTCCCAGAAGCACATTCCTCCATCCGGAGGGAGCAAGGAGAAATCTGGGGGCCCCCACACGGTGCTCCCCTGCCAGCTGGGAGCATCAGCTGACTGCACTGGCAGCGCCGCTGCTGCACGGCGCCCCATTGACCACGGCACTCGTGGGCAGTCGCACAGGTGGCTCCCCAACCCCCGAACTGAATTCAGGGCTCCAGGCCCCGAGCTCCCACACCCGACCTGAACTTAGGGCTTTGGGTCCCATCCCCTCTCCTGCAGAGCTGACTTTGGGGTTCTGGATCCAGGCCGCCACCCCTCCCATGCCCCCCAGGTCCTGTGGCACAGTTAGGTGCCTGCACCAGGAGCTGCCTCTGCTGCTCCGGTCTGTGCTGCTGCCCAGCAGGAGGAGTGAAGGCCCTCCGGCAGTTACGGGGGCAGTGTAGAGGACAGCTCTGCAGGTGGGGTGGGGGTAGGAGGGCTGGGAGCAAGCAGGGCTCTCTGAGCTGCCTAGGCTACAGCTCTCTTGCCGTGGGCACCGCACGAGGCTCCCGCGCACCACGGCAATGGCCTGGGGCACAGATGTGGGTGCGCTGGGGCTTCCAGGCGTCTGTGCAGCTGAGGATGAGACCAGGGGCAGGGGCATGTGAAGGGCACATGGGTACTGGCATCCCAGGCAAGCTGCCAGGTGAAGAAGGCAACGCCCAGGGCAGTGCTTGGATGGGAGACCTCAGAGTAGAGCTGGGAGCAGGGGTGGGGGGACGGGGTCACTAGCAGTATTCCCTGTAGGCAGAGCACTTGGCGGCCACCCAGGAGACATTCAAATGCCACCCAGCTGATTAGCAGAGCGCCCACAGCCAGCAGCATGCGTTTCTACTGGTGGTGCGCGGCGCACATAGAGTCATAGAATCCTAGGGCTGGAAGAGACCTCAGTCATCAAGTCAGCCCCTGCCCAAGGCAGGACCAATCCCAACTAAATCAACCCAGCCAGGGCTTTGTCAAGCTGAGACTTAAACACCTCTAGGGATGGAGACTCCACCACCTCCCTAGGGAACCCATTCCAGTGCTTCCCCACCCTCCTAGGGAAATAGTTTTTCCTAATATCCAACCTAGACCTCCCCCACTGCAACTTGAGACCATTGCTCCTTGTTCTGCCATCCATCACTACTGAGAACAGCCTCTCTGCATCCTCTTTGGAACCTCCCTTTAGGAAGTTGAAGGCTGCTCTCAAATCCCCCCTCACTCTTCTCTTCTTCAGATTAAATAAACCCAAATCCCTCAGTCTCTCCTCATAGGTCATGTGCTCCAGCCCACTAATCATTTTGGTCGCCCTCCGCTGGACCCTCTCCAATGTGTCCACATCCTTTCTATAGTGGGGAGCCCAGAACTGGACACAATATTCCAGATGTGGCCTCACCAGAGCCGACTAAAGGGGAATAATCACTTCTCTGGATCTGCTGGCAATGCTCCTCCTAATGCATCCCAATATGCTACATTAGCCTTCTTGGCTACAAAGGCACACTGTTGACTCATATCCAGCTTCTTATCCACTGTAATCACCCGGTCCTTTTCTGCAGAACTGCTACTTAGCCATTCGGTCCCCAGCCTGTAACAGTGCTTGGGATTCTTCTGTCCCAAGTGCAGGACTTTACACTTGTCCTTGTTGAACCTCATCAGATTTCTTTTGGCCCAATCCTCTAATCTGTCTAGGTCACTCTGGACCCTATCCCTGCCCTCCAGCGTATCTACCTCTCCCTCTAGCTTAGTGTCATCTGCGAACTTTCTGAGGGTGCAATCCATCCCCTCATCCAGGTCATTAATAAGGATGTTGAACAAAACCGGTCCAAGAACAGATCATTGGGGCACTCCGCTAGAAACCGACCGCCAACCTGACATCAAGCCGTTGATCACTACCCGTTGGGCCTGACAGTCTAGCCAGCTTTCCATCCATCTTACAGTCCATTTGTCCAATCCATACTCCCTTAACTTGCTGGCAAGAATATTGTGGGAGACCATATCAAAAGCTTTGCTAAAGTAAAGGTATAGCACATCCACTGACTTTCCCATATCCACAGAGCCAGTTACCTCATCATAGAAGCTAATCAGATTGGTCAGGCACGACTTCCCCTTCGTGAATCCATGATGACTATTCCTGATCACTTTCCCCTCTTCCAAGTGCTTGAAAATGAATTCCTTGAGGATCCCCTCCAAGATTTTTTCCGGGGACTGAGGTAAGGCTGACTGGTCTGTAGTTCCCTGGATCGTCCTTCTTCCCTTTTTTAAAGATGGGCCCTACCTTTGCCTTTTTCCAATCATCCGGGATCTCTCCCAATCTTTCGCATACCTCAGTGCAAAATTTATTCCGCACATGGATGGAAAAAATTAGAGGGACCATGGATCACTAGGGGGCGCTTTCCCCTCACAGTCAGTGTTGGCACAGGGCAGGGGAGTTGTGGCTCTGGGCTTAGCACTGTGCTGTGTGGCTATGCCATCTCCTCATGGCACTGCTGTCGCCTGGTTCAGGAGACAGAGGCTATGTCTAGACTGCAGGCTTCTTTCGGAAGAGATCTTTGGAAGAGATCTTTGGAAAAATTTCTTCCAGTGAGCGTCCACACTGCAAAAGTGCATCAAAAAAGCGATCTGCTTTTTCAAAAGAGAGCGTCCAGAGTGAATGGACGCTCTCTCGCATGGAAGCTGTGATTCCTATGGACGGAGTGGCCGCCAGGGTAGCTGTGCTTTTTCCTCTTTCCTCTTCTTCCAAAAGAACTCCCTCTTCCCAGTCCACACACGCCTTTTTGCTAAAGAGCTCTTTCAGAAAAAGGCTTCTTCCTCATAGAATGAGGATTACCAATGCCAGAAAAACCCTTCTGTTCTTCAGATTTTCTTGTAGAAGAACGCGATTGCAGTGTGGACGTTCCTCAAGTTTTGTTGGAAAAATGGCCGTTTTCCGACAAAACTCTGTAAGCGTAGCCAGAGAACAGAAGGTCCTAATCTCCCTTTTTTAGACCAGTCCATAGTTCCCAGACTTTTATCAGGTCCCCTCCTATCTGTGTCCTTTCTAAGGGAAATTGCTAGAAAGAGCTGCGCTGATCCCCCTTCCAGAAGCATCAGCATCTCGGTGCTGGGGAAGGGCTCCCTATACGAACAGCCCCTGCGCCCCCACCCCGGAGGTGGGTGCATCTCAGCACCAGCTGATGCAATCCACGTGCGATTTATAATCCAGCCCCTTCTCTTGGACCTGTGGGTGCTTAGCACCACTGACAGATGAGCATTGAGCTGGGGGTGCCATGCTGTGCACCTCGAAAACCAAGGGCCACATTCTGACAACATACCTGCGCTCCTGTGCCTCAGTTTCCCCTGCTATTCCATGGGGCAGAGGGTTTTGTGTAGCTCTGGGGGTAGGAAGGGCTGAGAAGGCAGCTTGCCAGCAACATTGTGCTGCAGGGGGCCAAGAACAGCTGTGAATCCCTAATGGCTGGTGCAGCCCCCAGTTCTGTCCAGCTCCTCTGATTGGCTGCCCTTCTCCACTTCCCCCGCCTCCTCAGGAAGGGCAGCCAATCAGGGCTGTTGCTTTCTCTCCCCCACCCTACAAAGGTCAAGAGGAGGATTTTTGGTGGGGGAGTGGGTGCAATGGGCAATATTCTCGTTGGGCTGGAAGAACCCAGATGCTCAGGGCAGCTCCATTCCCCATGAGCAATAGATCAGTCCACTCTCCCCTATTCACCCCTTCACCTGTGAGCAATGGGTCAGTCCGCTCTCTCCTGCACCCCCACCCTCTCTATCCTTGTAGCCCCTGGCTGGGGAAGGGGATGGGGCAGGAGCCCCCGGCACTGCCAATATGGGGCTGGGACTCGGCCTAGAGCTATCTGAGGACAATGCTGGGATGAGACTAGGGTTGCCAGATGGTCCCCCAAAAAATACTGGACACATGGTATTTTGGTCAAGCGAAAAAAACCCCAACGCAGGCTAAAAATTTTTGTCAAGCAAAAACAAAAAAAGGAGCGCAGGATAATAAGTACTGCCTCTCCCAGCCACGCCCGCCCCTTCTGACGGGCCCAGACCAGCGATCGCGGCCCCTACCGGACAGCTCGGGATTTTTGCCTCCTGGCTGGGAAGAGCTCAGAAAGTACCGGACATTTTAGGTGTCCAGTATTTTCTGACTTTTTTTACCGGACAGGAGGTGAACATACCGAACCGTCCGGTTCAATCCCGGACACCTGGCAACCCGACACTGGCGGGGCCGTGTGGAGAGTGGCTGCAGTGCTGGAGGGTGGGTTTGAGGCCATGGCCACATGGTGAGCAGCTGGGGCCTGTTCTGGTGGCTGGGGATGGGGCCTGTGCCGTGGCCACATGATGGGTCCTGCTTTGGTGGGGGGCTGGGGCCTGCTCAGGAGAGGGGAGGGGGCTGGGGCCTGCCACTTGGCGAGAGGCTGGGACCTGCTGCGGCTCCATGGCAGGGGAGGCCGAGGCCTGCTGGGGCTGGGACCTGCTGCGGGAGAAGGGGACAGAAGCTGCTGCATGACGGGGACAGGATCTGCTCTGTCCGGCGGGCAGCTGCTCTGGCTGCCAGAGCTGAAGCTGCTCTGGCTGCCAGAGCTGAGTAAACTAATATGGGGAGGCGCAGGAGTCAGGGTTGGAGTGTATGAGGCGGGGATCCATATTTTTGGCAAAGCGGGAAATGTTTGATTTGTATATTTGTCATTTGCATATAATGAATGTGCAAATATGCAAATGCTGCCGATCCGCGCAAGTTTGCAAACGGGTTTGCTGGTCCCTGGGCTATAAAGGTTGGGAACACAGACACCGAGTAAATGGCTAGTAGGCCTCGGGGCCTGGCTGTTGCTGGCCCTGAGGCCCATGACATGAGGTTCACGCTGTGCTCTCTCTCTCACTTGCACCCTCTGGCTCCTTCTCTCTCACTCTGAGCGCAACTTCCTCAGCCCGATGGCCTTATAAATGCTGCTATTTCCAGCCTGGCCTGCGCAGGCCCCGCCCCCTCACCAGGGCCACACATTGGCGCCACGTGAAAGAGGAACTCCCTGGGCCGCTACCGCATACGTGGGTTGGAGGATCTGGCTGCAGGGTTAGTGCAATGGGGTAAACACACATTGCCACAAATGCTATCCTGTGACTTGCAACTGTGCAAGCCGGCTGGAGCTACAGCTGTGCAAACACAAGATGTTGCAAGTACAACTGGAGAGCTGTCAAGCACTAGTGCAACCCCATGCAAGCACCACGGGCTGCAAGTGGAACTAGAATCATGGCAGTAACGCTCTGCCACAGTGATAATTGGGTAACGCCAGCCATGCAAGCGCACAATGCAGAAAGTATAGTGGGGCAAACACCACACCCGGTGCAACAGCTCAACACCTGCACAAGCGCCGCGATGCTGCGTGTGCAGTAATCGTGTGCAGCTGCCACTGTACGTGCATGCTGTGGTCTGAGTGAGTCTACCACTGTGCAACACAGCACTGGAAGTAAAAATTGCACAACTGTGCAAGCACGCTATAGTGCAAGTGCAACCGTGCAAGCATCACACGCTGC
Source organism: Rafetus swinhoei (assembly GCA_019425775.1). Taxonomy (NCBI): domain Eukaryota; kingdom Metazoa; phylum Chordata; order Testudines; family Trionychidae; genus Rafetus; species Rafetus swinhoei. The sequence continues at coordinate 342,277 of JAFJHL010000157.1, read as the reverse complement.
AAATGCCCCTGGGGAACTGCAGCATGCAAGCCCCTGATGCTGAAAGGGCAATTGCACATGGGCTACCTTGGAAGCTGATTGCTGTGTGTGTAACTACAACCGAGCCAGTACCCTACGCTGAAAGTCTCCCAGGGGCAGTCCTGTTAGTTTGTATCTGCAAAAACAAGGAGGGGTCTTGTGGCACCTTAGAGCAGGGCCGGCTTTAGGAAGTGCGGGGCCCAATTCGAACAATTTCAACAGGGCCCCACAGCAATTTTTGTTGAGAAAAAAAAAAAAAAAAAAGCGGCACACAAAAATTCCCCCGCCAACACACACACACACATACCCTCCCATGGCGCAGGGAAACCCTGCACTAAACTCACACCTCCTGCAGTGCAGGCAGCTAGTCAAGTCAGGGTGGTAGATGGTCATTGGCAGCATTGGTGTTAAGATACAAATATCAAAAGGGAAATTGCTTTTGTAGCAGGTTAACCATTTACGATCCTTATTCAGGCCTGGGCATTGAGTCATGGATTTGAAAGGTGCCAGCCTGCTACGAAGAATTTCAAAACCCAGTTCCACAGGGAGAGAGCTGAACTGGAATTCATTTACAAATTCAATCCACTCAATTCAGGATTAAATAAGGATCTTTACTAGTTAACGTACGACAAAGGCAATGTCCCCTCTTTTGTTATTCACATCGCCACATCAAATGCTGGGAATGGATCACTTATACCCTGACTTGACTAGCCTCATTAGCACACTAGATACACCCCTGCCTCTGTAACTTCCACTCCAGCTCATCTGAAGAAGCGGCTCTTACTCACAAAAGCACATGATATAGTTTTGTTAAGTCTCTAAGGGCATGTCTACACTAGGAAATTATTTTGAAACAATAACTCCCGAAATAACTATTTTGAAATAGCGCATCCACAACACAGGGGCGCCTCAAAATTAGTCCGAAACAGGCTCCCTTAATGTGGGCGCACTACCTTGACTTAGAGCCCCAGGAAGCACTGGGAGTCATTACTGTGAATGCCTCTGAGAGTCGTTATTTGAAATAGCTGCAGCGGAGAGTCCACGACCGTGATTTTGAAACAAGCGGTATTCCTCATGGAAAGCAGGAGTTATTACAGTCATTCCTCATTTAACACTATAGATATGTGTCAGAAAATGATCGTGTTAAGTGAAAACGTGTTATGCGGGGTCAATTTTCCCATTGAAAATAATGGAAAAGGTGGGGGTTTCGTTTCCAGCAGTGGTGTCTGTTGGGACCGGGACATAAGGTTGGGGGGAGAAAGGGGACTGAGTTACACCAGGGAGGGGAGGAGTTTGACTCTGGGGAAGGGAAGGGGAGGAGAGTGGAGGGGCATTGGGTTGGGAGTATGCCCCTGTGATGGGTCTGCCAGGACCTGCACTGCGTCCGGCGAGGGAGGGTCACTGGGGAACGGCGCGGCGAGCGGCGAACCCTCTGCCGCTTTGCAGGAAGGCAGGGGAAGCCCCGCGCAACCACCGGCAATGGGCCGGCTAGGGAAACCATGTTATTTCGGGGACGGTCGTGTAATTCAAAAAAACGTTTCCTAAAAAAAAAAATTGTGCTATCGTGAAAACGTGTTAAGCGGGCATGTGGTAAATTGTGAAATAACCAGCCCCTTATTTCAAAATAACAGGCGTGGTTGTGAGGATGCTCCGCCTGTTATTTTGAAATAAGGGGAGTTATTCAGAAATAACTGCCTAGTGTAGACCAGGGCTAAGGTGCCACAGGATTACCGCTTGTTTTTAAAGTTACAGACTAACACAGCTCCCCCTCTGAGACCTAATAGATCTCTGAGTCTCCAAGGTGCCACGGGCCTGCTCGTTGATTTTTCACTGGAAGTGCAACTCTGCAAGCACAAAATGCCACCCCACTAGCACCGAGGTTACTGTGCAGCTGTAGATGTGCAAGCACAACAGGCTCGAGCCCATTGCTCCTGTGTCCCGTCCTTGGGCCCTGGCGGTGATTCTCGGCTGACCCCCTCTGCGCGCTCGCTTGAGCCCCACAAAGCAGCAGCCTTTTCCAGGCCATGTCGCCTGCTTGGGCCTTGTGGCCTAAGTTTGTCCCAGTGCATGGTGGGAAAATCTGGGTGACCATTGAGATTTACTTGCTCAGCTCCAGGGCAGATGGAAATGTTTCTGCAAAGCAGAAGCGCTCCAAGAGCGGGGGGAGGGGCAGAATGCCGCACCTCTGGATAGTCCATCGGGTGCCTGGGTGGGGTTTAGACCCTGCGTCGCCCACATCCCAGAAGAAGCTCAGATAAGGGCTCATCCTCCATGAGGCTTGTGCAGGACCCAGTTTGGGCTTGAAACTGGCTCAGGAGGCAAAGGGGCAGAGTCCCGTGGCCCTTATTTTAGAAGACTGTCTGGTTCGCAAGCTGCACTGGTGATTCTCTGAGGGTCTGAGGTGTGAATGCCGGGCCGGGGGACCCGCATGCAGCACGGAAACACAAACCTCCCCCTTCCTTTCATCCACAGGCAGCTGGATTTCAGGGGGCAGGTTTGCACAGCACCTAGCACCAGTCGTAGGTTCTAAATCTAGAGAGGACCCGCCTGGGACCATCTTGTCTGACCGCCTGCACAAACCAGGCCCTAGGACTTCTCTAGCTCCATTCCTATGGGGAATTGGAGCAGATCTGCTAGAAAAACTCGATTTAAAACTCCCCAGCGGCGGAGAATCTCGGTACGCTGTCCCAATGCTTTGTTCCGTGCACTGTTAACAATTTGCTCTTTAAGTCCTATCTGATTGTCGGGCGCATTATCAATGTTTTGTTCACTGTGTCCGGATGTACAGACCGCCATCAAGTTGTTCCATCTCCTTCTCTTTGTGGAGTTCTGGGTTCTTTGCCCAGCTCTGGAAGGGGAGTGTGGTATAGTGGTCAGAGCAGGAGGCAGCTGGACATCAGCAGTTGTAGACCCTACTCCTCTCCCAGCGCTGGTCTAGGACTGCATTTTTCAATAAATAAATAATACTGCTGCATGCAGTTACCCAGGTGTGAAATGGCCCTATCTGAGCATGACAGGGATGCACTCTGCGCCCCTCTATCTTTAATCTGTCTCAGCTTCCTGTAGAGATAAGGACTGCGTCTGCAAACCAGAGAGATGGGAACTCCCAGCCCATGTATTTACAGATCTTCCTTCAGATACAGTCAACACTGTACAGCGCTGGCTGTTTTTGGCCTCTCGACTTGGGCTGTCCCATGCCGCAGATGTGGCTCAAACGCCATGGGAGTGCAGGGCAGGGGCAGAGCAACCAGGCTATTTTATAAACCAGATTCTTCCCTTCCAGCAGCACAAAGGAGCAGGCAGGGATGGAGCCAACCTTGCGTCTCGCTGGGGGAGAAGGGGAAAAGCAATGGGCTGTGAGGTGGGGAGCAGTTACATAAGTCCCCTTGGGATTGTTCCCCGGTGTGCTGATCACGCTACTGACACCCACCTTCTTACAGCACCCTGTCCTGATGGGCCAGATCCTCTGGTCTCCCCCAGACAAGTTGGTGTAACTGCCCCCTTGAAGAGCAGCACAGACACGGAACCACTTCAGTTCTGGGAGGACTCAGTACTAGGGCACAATGTCCAGGAAACCAGCCCCCAAATGGGACAAACCCCCAAATAAATCCGTCTTTCTCTGTGTAAAAGATTTACACAGGGAAAGCCCATCAGGTAAGCCCCCCTTTACCAATGAAAGGGTATGTCTATACTAGCTCGTTAGTTCGAGCTAGGTAGGCAAATGAGGGCAAGTGGAGTTGCAAATGAAGCCCGGGATTTAAATATCCCGGGCTTCATTTGCATGTTCCCGGGAGCCGCCATTTTTAAATCCCCCTTAGTCTGAACTCCGTGCCCGCGGCTACACGCGGCATACGTGGAATGAGAAGTAACGGTAGCATTTTGCTAATTCGAAATAGTGCATCCATTCTGATTGGACGCTGGGTCGCATTTAAGGGCAGCTGAAACCTATTCTGGCAGGGCATCAGGTCAGTTGTTGCTTTGTGTGGCTGCTGTCTGAGGCTATCTGAGGCTCGTGCTTAAAGGAACCCCCCTGGACAGCCGGTTCTCAGCTTTTCCGCTTGCTTGCCTACCTCGCCGAGGGACAGCAAAGCGTTTTCCTCTGCGCCTGCCTGTGTCGGTGGTTCCCACTGGGGACACCGCCACAGTTGGCACCATGGAGCCAGAGCTCGCCCTGGGCATGCTGCTCCAGTTTTTGGACTTGCTGCTGCAAGCCAGCAATGGCTGGAGGCTGCCTTGCACCATCTGGTGCACGTCAGCCCCCAGCCTCTCCCCCTGGCCTCCTTGGGGGTCGTGGTGGAGCAGCAGCAGCGCCCGGATGCCAGCGTGCCCCACCGCATCTGGCGTCTGGACACCAGCAGTGACTGGTGGGACCTCATCGTCCTGGAGCACTGGGGAGACCAACAGTGGACCCAGAACTTCAGGATGAAGAAGGACACCTTCCTGGAGCTCTGCGAGTGGCTCGCCCCTGCTCTGCGGCGACGGGACACTCGCATGAGGCCCGCCATCCCCCTCCAGAAGCCTGTGGCCATCGCCCTGTGGAAGCTCTGCACGCCGGACAGCTACCGATCCGTCGGGAACCAGTTCGGTGTGGGGAGATCCACCATCAGAGCAGTGCTCATGCAGGTACGGCACTCACCGGCCACTGGGCTGGGGGGGAGGGGGGCTGCAAGGAGGGAATGGGCCGCCCCAGGGAAAAGCGGGGGGGGAGGAGGCGAAAGTGCCCCGCACGGGAGGGTTCGGTCTGTCCTGGCCGTACTACATGCCGCCCGCGGGGGTTGCTTCCGGGAGTGGGGCGCGGGGCAGTGCCAGGGAACGAACACTCCCAGCCACCCGGGCGCCCCAGTGATTCACGGTTTGCTTTGTCTCTCTGCAGGTGGTCAAGGCCATCAACCGGGTGCTGCTCCGCAGGGTGGTCCGCCTCGCCGACCGGACGCGGTCATCTGGGGTTCGGCACCTCGGCTTCCCCAACTGCGGGAGGGCCATCGACGGGACGCACATCCCCATCCGTGCCCTGGAACACCAGGCCTCCCAGTACATCAACCGCAAAGTACTTCTCCATCCTCCTGCAGGCCGTGTGTGACCACGGGGCCAGTTCATGGATATTAATGTGGGCTGGTCCGGCAAGGCACACGATGCCAGGGTGTTCCAGAACTCCTCCGTGTGCCAGAGGCTGCAGGCCGGGACCTTCTTCCCCGACCGCCACATCAGAGTCGGGGCGTGGACATGCCCGTCTGCCTGGTGGGGACGACGGACTACCCCACAGCCCTGGCTGATGAAGCCGTGCAGGGCACCTCAACCCCTCCCGGCAGGCCTTCAATGCCAGGCTCACCAGGGACCGCATCGTGGTCGAGGACCTTGGACGCCTGAAAGCCCGATTTAGATGCCTCCTCACCTGCCTCGACCTTGCCGAGCACAATATCCCTCCCGTGGTGGCAGCATGTTGTGTGCTGCACAATTTATGTGAGTGGAAGGGGGAGGCTTTCCTGCCAGCCTGGATGGCTGAGGCTGAGCGCATGGCTGGCCAGTACGTGCAGCTCCGCACCGACGCCGTCTGGGAGGCCCAGGGGGAGCCGTCCAGATCCGGGAAGCCCTGCGGGAGAGCTTCCAGGTGGAGGAGGACTGAACTCTCCCTGCATGCCCCACTGGGGCCTTCTTCCACCCTCCCCTCCTTCCCTTTCCCTCCTAACCCCCTTCCTAATGTCAAATAAACACACCTGTTTTGCCAACAAAAATCTCTCTTTATTGTACATAACTGGGGTGGGGAGGGAGGAGTGAGGGTGGGAGAGGGAGAGGGGAAACCTGGGAGGAGGGTGCTGGAAGGGGTGGAAGGGGAGGAAGGGAAGGAAAGCTCAGGGTTAGGGGTCCTGCTGGCTCTCCGTCTCGCAGCACTGCGGGTGCAGGGGCGTTGGGGAGTGGGTGTGGAGGGTGGGGCAGGAGGGACGGGGTGTGGAGGAAGCGGGAGGGGGAGCAGGGGTGGGAGGAGGAACGAGGCTGGGGCGGCCGCAGGGGCTGGAGCAGGAGGAGGCAGGAACCTGTCCACCAGGGTCTGGAGGTGACCTCTGAGGCACTCTGCTCCTCCAGCACCTCCAAGCTCCGCTGCCGCAGCCGCAGGTCCTCTCGGACCCAGTGGTCCTGGATGCGGAGCTGCTGCTCCAGTAGCCGCAGGTGCCACTGCTGGTAGTCCTCCAGGTTCCTGGTTCGCCTGCTGGCCCGGATGCGGGTGGCTGTTGCAGGCGGGGTGGTGCGCCCTGCAGTCCCAGGTGCTGCGGCTGTGGTGAAACAAGAGCAGTGGTCAGTTCTCCCTGGGGACATGGTGGGTGAAACCCAGCCCCTCTCTGCAAGGCGAGGTTGGCGTGTGGGGAACGGGCCAGGGCCCCTGCATGACACCCAGCTGCTGCTCCATGGTGAGCAAGGCCCAGGCGCACAGTCCCTGGGCTCCCTCTCCCTGCACCCACCACATACACATAAGGGGAGCATAATGGCACTCACATGTGGAGCCCTCCCGGCCTTGGGACACAGCCGATGTGCTCTGTGGGGTGCTTGGGGTTCTGCGTCCTGGGCAGGCTCCTGCAGGCTCCTGGATCTTGGCATCCTCCTCCTCCTCATCTGTGTCAGGGATGGGTCCCTCTGCCCCGGGGTTGATCACCACCCGGGGGCATGACTGCGTGAGCCCCAGGATGCAGTCCAGGGCCTCGAAGTGAGGGCATGCCTCGGGTCGGCCCCTGGCTGGGAGGCCCTGGAGTAGGCCTGCCGCAGGTCCTTAATTTGCAGCGGACCTGCTCCCGGGTCCGCATGTGGCCTCTGGTGGCCAGGCTGTCAGCCATGCGGCTGTAGACGGCCGCATTCCTGTGGCTAGTGCGGAGATCGTGTACGTTGGAGGCCTCCCCCCTAACCTCGATGAGGTCCACGATCTCTGCACTAGACCAGGCGGGCGCCCACCTCTTGCGGCCCCGGGCAGGCTCCTGGGAGCCGCCAGCCTGGTCCTGGGAAGAGGCGGAGGGCTGGGTGGCAGCGGGTGGCTGGCTCATGCCGTGCCAGGTGCAAGGTCTGCTGGCTGGGTGCTGGCAGGCTTGCAGCTGGCACAAGCACAGCCAGACCGTGCCCCTTTAAGGGCTCCGGGGCCGGGAGGGCAGAAGAGTTTCCTGGTTTGGCCCAGAGTGGACACCAGGGCAAGCTGGGTAGGGCTAGTCTCCAACTAGTTCGAATTAAGTGGCTACACAGCCCTTAATTCGAACTATAGTCGAACTAGGCGTTAGTCCTCGTAGAATGAGGTTTACCTAGTTCGAATTAAGCGCTCTGCTAGTTCGATTTAAATTCGAACTAGCGGTTTGCATGTGTAGCGCCTATGAAAGCCTATGTGTAGCGCCTTGTGGTGTAGACATACCCTAAGTTATTAAATTCAAATGAAAACACAAAGCTAGTTCTAATTAAATCAAGCTGAATATGAGTCAGCAGTGTGATGCTGTTGCAAAAAAAGCAAACATGATTCTGGGATGCATTAACAGGTGTGTTGTGAATAAGACACGAGAAGTCATTCCTCTGCTCTACCCTGAGCTAGTTAGGCCTCAGTTGGAGTATTGTGTCCAGTTCTGGATGTGGAGAAATTGGAGAAAGGATGTGGAGAAATTGGAGAGGGTCCAGAGAAGAGCAACAAGAATGATGAAAGGTCTAGAGAACATGACCTATGAAGGAAGGCTGAAAGAATTGGGTTTGTTTAGTTTAGGAAAGAGAAGATTGAGGGGGGGGACATGATAGCAGTTTTCAGGTATCTAAAAGGGTGTCATAAGGAGGAGGGAGAAAACTTGTTCATCTTGGCCTCTGGGGATAGAACAAGAAGCAATGGACTTAAACTGCAGCAAGGGAGGTTTAGGTTGGACATTAGGAAAAAGTTCCCTAACATTCAGGGTAGTCAAACACTGGAATAAATTGCCAAGGGAGGTTGTGGAATCCCCATCTCTGGAGATATTTAAGAGTAGGTTAGATAAATGTCTATCAGGGATGGTCTAGACAGTATTTGGTCCTGCCATGAGGGCAGGGGACTGGACTCGATGACCTCTTGAGGTCCCGTCCAGTCCTAGTATTCTATGATTCTATGAAATAAAAAACTTACTGCAAGCAGATTCTTACCCTAAAGAGCTATTCTTAGATCAGCCGTAGCCTTCAAGTCAGAGAAAAACTCTTTTACTCTGATTTGGGTCTCCTGCCCACTTTGGATCTTAGGGTCCATCTACACAGCAGGGCAAAAGTTGAATTAAGATACGCAACTTCAGCTATGTCAATTGTGTAGCTGAAGTCAAAATAGCTTAATTCGGCATTAGGCGCTGTCTACACAGCAGAAAGTCAAAGGAAGAACACTGTTCCTTTAACTTCCCTTACTCCTGGGCTATGTCTACACTATAGCCTCTTGCGCAAAAACATATGCAAATGAGGCGAAGCATGGAGTATTGCTGTGCCTCATTTGCATAATTAATGAGGCTCCATTTTTTCACAAAATCCCCCTCTTGCGCAAGAGCCGTTCTTCCTGAAAAAATGTGGAAGCCTCATTAATTATGCAAATGAGTCTCAGCAATATTCCACGCTTTGCCTCATTTGCATATTTCTTGTGCCAAATGGGTCCAGTATAGACATAGCCCTGGTGACGTGAGGATTATAGGAGTCCGAGTAAAAAGTCCTCCAACTCGACATTATTTCGACATAATGGCTTGCTGTGTAGATGTGCACTACGTTATTTCAAAGTAGCATCCGTTATTCCGAAATAACACTTCTGTGTAGACGTAAACCTTACTGGGCCAGGCTGTTCCCCAGACTAGCTGAAGACCAAGGGCTCATAGCTTCACATTGCTTAAACAAACTTTTCCCCAGGGCAGGAGCCTTTTGTTCTACACCCCCCTTACAAGGAAAAATACCAGGGTCAAAATGGAATTCAATACCTGCTGGTAAGGTCACATGTTTTCCTAGAACCAGCCACTGCTTAGACTTCCAGGACAAGCAAGACTGATTACAAGTTGTTAAGTTGAGCCCCGAAAATGGCTCCCATTAGCAGATTTAAAACTATAAGCAGTCTCATATTTCATCTTTCTAACTGCACATACAAGAATGATACATGCACCAAAACAGGATATACAGATCCAGGAGACTGTAACATGAACATGGATCGGTTACACAAGGTAATTCATCCAAAGCATCTTTGAGTTATGCATATTTATATTCATAAGCCAATTTTCATAAAGCAAGGGGGAACCTGTCAGGCTGATCTGGAGCTGCTGGGGTGTGTGTGTGTGTGTCTCTAGCAATTAGAGGGAGGAGGAGTTAGGACTTCTGGATTCTGTCACAGCCCCCTTCCCCTTCCCAAGCCAGGAATAGAACCTGGGACTCTGTCCTCACCCTCCCAACACACTCTCCTAACCCAGCAGACCCCCTACATATTTGTACCAAAAATGTAGAAGATGCAAGACACGAGCGGAGCCTGCTCCTGCCCATCTTGGAGAGAGATTGGGGGGGAATCCAATTTGCTGTTCTAATGTCCCAAGACTGCATCCCCCGCCCCATTTGTGGGATCCCCCCAGCTCCCCATGCGCTGGCCCCTGCTGCCTGAGGAAGGAGCCGGCACCCAACCTCCACAACAGTGGCGTGGCCAAGAGCCAGCGGCATGGTCCCAGGGCGACCACTTCCCCCAGAACAATAGCAGGAGCCCACAAGTGAGAGGTATTACCGGTTTGTCGGCCCTTTCGTTTCTCCTGAGCCTGGCCACTGTTCAGCTGCTGCAGACACTTCCTCGTGCCACACGGCTGATGTGCCATGAGAACAGGGCACATGGCCAGATGCCTCCCCAGCCTGGCGCCAGCGGCATGTCCTGTCGGAGTGCTGTCCCCAGTGCCCCATCCCCAGACACACCCCAGCCTGGCACCAGGGGGCGTGTGCTACAGGGGTGCTGCCCCCAATACCCCAAACACACCCCAGCCTGGCACCAGGGGGCACTGTGCTATAGGTGTGCTCCCTCCAGTGCCCCAGCTGCACCCCAGCCTGGCAACAGGGGCCGTGTGCTGCTGAGCTGCTGCCCCCAATGCCCTGGTCACGTGCCATCCCCTCTGCAGTCACTGGGGCTCCTGGATCAGGATCGGGCCCGTGGGGCAGGCCGCGGTGTTTGGAGCTCGTCTCTTATTACTCTGAGCCCGTCTTGCTCCAGCAAAGCGCGAGCCCCTGGGGCCTGTGGTTGGATTTCCTGGTTCCGGAGCAGTGGGGTTAGCACCGAATCCTCTTCCCTCCCCCGGGACCCGGGTCAGCTAGGGAAACCGATCCCCTTGGCAGGAAATCCCCGGGGCTGACAGGGGCTGGGAAGGGTTGAAGGAGCTTCCACAGAACAATGGCAGCTGGGAAACTGGGCACGGGCCCAGGGCACCCAGCCGCTCCCTTGGAGAGAGCTGGGCTGTTGAGGCATGGCCCCCAATCCCAGGGGAGGGGCTGGAGGCACAGGAGGTGGGGTGTATTTGTGGTGGGGTCAGAGTATACTTGTGGGGCTGCCAGAGCTGTGTTGTGGGGTGTATTGGTGAGAGGTGCACAGGGGGCTGGGTTGGGCCAGAGCTGCCCAGCACTAGAGGATTTTAGGAGGGGACTGTGACCCACAGCCCCGTTACTGCAGCCCTGCCCCATCTCTGCCAATGCCCTCAGTCCTGACCCACAGCCCCTGCTATCCCAGCCTGGGGCCCCTCAGCTGGACTACACCCCCCTTCACCCTCCTGCCACCAGCTGCTCTCACCCGCTGGTTCCTGTTTCTGCCGCGTAATGTTTCCATGAGGTCTCAGGCGGGCCGGGTGTCCCCACAGTGACGCAATCGCCTGGCTCCAGCCACAGAGCTCAGCAGCCTGACCTGAACATCCCACAGCCCAAAGGGCATGACTCTGCCAAGCAAGGGGCAGCCGGCTGGCAAGAGGAGGTGGGGGCCAGGACTGATGGTTTCTAGTCCCAGCTCGAGGAGGGACGTGGGGTCTAGTGGTTACAGCAGGGGGGACTTGGCCTCGGGCCTTGTGGGTTCTAGCTCTTTCTTTCCCTTCTCTCTGGCCTCACGAATAGGGGTCCCCTGAATGTCCTCATTGCCCCCTTTCAATATGGCAGCCCTTTGCACACCCTGAGGGGCCTTCCCTGCCCTCCTGTGGCAGGGAGTTCCCTGGTTCATGCCTGGCTGAAGGGCTTCACAGGCGGGGTGGGGTGCAGGCTGAGAGCTCCCTCCAGGCTCAGCTCGGCCCTGGGGAGGGGCTGCGTCTGAGATTGGAGGGGCTTGGATCTGGCCCGGCTGGGCTGGAGTGTGGGCAGCTCTTCAGCTGTTGTGCTCCAAGGGGAAAAGCAGCCCTGGCTGCCTGGACCCTGCTAATCTGGGCTCTGCGGCAAAGGGGGGCTGCATTCCAGGAGGCACAGGGGGGATAACAGGCTGAGCGGGGGGGGGCACAAACAGAGGGGGCTGCAGGGGGTGGAGATAAGCCTGGTACAGGCCCTGCTGGGTCATCTCTGGGGCCATCCCTGGGGCATGTGTTGGGGGGAGGGGTTGTCTCTGATCCAAAGGGCCCGCCAGGCCTGCAGGGTTTGGAACAGTGTCTGCTGGAGTGTCCCATTGGATCAGAGCCCAGCACTTCAGTCTCAAATGCAGCTATCCCCTTATACGCCCACCCCGCCCTCCCGGCCAGCCTCCCTCCCTCCACCTGCAGCATCCACCACCAGATCCACCCCACCCCCTTCCTCTTCTGTCTCCAGCCACCCGCCCCAGCCATTTAGCCACCCCCACACATGCCCATCCACCCCACCCCTTCCCCATCATCTCCTCCACCCCCTCCCAGCAATCTAGCCACCCCACGCACACCGCATCCACCCCAACCCACACCCCTCCCTCATCTTCTCCTCCAGCAATCGAGCTACCCCCACGCACCCCACTTCCTCCTTCAAGTGCTCCCCAGGCTCCCCTTGTGTCTCCCCTATTGCTAATCCCAGAAAGGGGGTCCTTTGCACCTGGGGCTTGGGCACATCCCCTGTGGAAGGCCTCTGGGCTCCTGATTGCCTCATGTTGGGGTGGGAGGAGCTGGGTAGATGGGACTCCCAAGCCTGGGGCCGGGGCTCAGCCCAGACCGGGCTCTGTCATTTAGTGGGAGCCCCTGGTTAAACTATTGCCAGCCCCTGCCCGTCCCAAGCTCCCCCCACCCACCCCAGGTTACCGCCCCATCGCTCCCCCCGCCTCTGCCACACCAGCCCTCTCGCTGCACCGAGACTAAACACACACACGCCCCCCCCTTCCTGGGCGGGGCCACCCCCCATATATCCGAGCCGGCCCTGAGCGCAGGAACGCGCCGCTCGCTGCTCCGGACTCTCCCGCCCCGAGCATGGACCCGGCTCGCCGCCTGCTGACCCTAGGTGAGCCCCCAGCCCCGCCGCTGTAAATCTGCTGGAGCGACTTCGCTGGGCACGGGCCCGATCCTGACGCCACTGGCTGTGGTGTAAATCCGCGGGGGCAGATCCCACCCCCTTTGGTGTATTTTGCTGCAGGGACTCCAAAGTGGAGTGACACCGATTTACAGCGGCTGCTTTCCCAAGTGGTGTGACCGCGGGAGGGCAGGATCCGGCTCAGCCAGTGCCGGCGGGGGCTGATTCTCCCCCAGCCCGGGGGAAACCTGGAGCAACCGAGTCTGCTCCCACATGTTTTCCCTTGTACGACTCCAGCGGAGTGAGGCTGGATCCCGTGCTGGTGTAAACGGGCCCGGGCCCCTTGTCTCTGGCGGGGATCTGTGGACTGTCCCCAGGGCAAAGGAGGGCTGGACGCGCTGCTCTCTGGCACAGGTTAGCCCAGGGAGCGGTGATCCTTTGGCACAGAGGCCAGCTGGTTGATCCAGGGGCCTGGGAAGTGAATCCAGGAGTCTTGACTCCCAGTCCTGCCCCCAACCAGACTCCCAGGGGCCAGGTTTGAAAGCCTCTTGGGGTGACCATGCCTGCCTCCCACCCCCACCCTGTTCTAACCTCCAAACCCCTCCTCGCTGGGACTAGAACCCAGGAGTCCTGACACCCAGAGCCACCCCCCAGCTCTAACCACTGCACCCTCTTTCCCCAGGCTACAGAAGCCAGGTTTGTGGAGCATTTTTCCAGGGCATAGGGGCTGGACTTTACACCGGGGAGGGAGCGGCATAGGGGCCAGGTTCCCTTTGGGGGTGAGCAGGCCTTGCATTCCCCTGAGGGAGTTGTTGGAGCGGAGGCCCCTCTATTGGAGTAGGGGCCTGTGCAGACTTGGTCTGATCCTTGAGGTGGGGGGCTCATCACCTGCAAGCTGCCTCTCTGCTGGGCTTTGGCTGGTGCTGGAGCATGGATCCACCTGGGAGCTGGGAGCTGCAGCAGCAGGACCTGGGTGCCTGGTGTCTCTGGGTGCAGGGGAGGCCAGATTCGGGGGTGGGGAGTTGACATGTACGTACCTTTGCCTGGTGTTAGATGCCTTCAGAGCTAACAGTGAACCCGGGACTTCTGGATTCTATCCCAGTGCAGGGAGAGGAGTGGGACCTAATGGTTAGAGCAGGGGAGGCTGGGAGTCAGGACTCCTAGACTATGTCTACACTGGCGGGTTATTGCGCAAGAACACGTCCACACTGCCATGTGCGAGATGTGCTTTTGCGCAAGAGCATCCATGGCAGTGTGGACGCCCTCTAGCGAAAGGAAGCTCTGATGGCCATTTTAGCCATAGGACTTTCTTGCACAAGAAACCCTGCCGCAAGGCCCACACTGCCCTCTTGCACAAGAGCTCTTGCACAAGAGAGCTTACACTTGTGAAAAAAGAGCCTAGCTCTTGCGCAAGACGCCCCCTCTTACCACGCCGTACTGTAAATCTTGTGCAAGAGCGGGCGGGCTGTGTGGACTCTCTGCGGGTTCTTGCGCAAGAACCCACCAGTGTAGACATAGCCCTAGGTTCCACTCTCAGTTCCAGGAGGACAGTGAGGTTGAGGGGTTAGAGCAGCAACTTCTGGGACAGGTCTTCTGGGTTCTAACCCCACAGTGGGAAAGGGTCAAGAATTCTCATCTAGGCAGGTGGGTGTACAAAGGGCTGGACCCTGTAGGGTGCACAGTGCCCCCCATCCTATGTCCCTGAGGAGGAGGAGGGGTGTGGCTCCTGGCCTATGATGCCAGCCAGCAGCGATTGTTTTCAGAAATATTTCCCTCCCCGTTTTGCCGAGTGCTTAGTAAAATGGAGCATTCCCTGCCCTGCCAGTCTAGCCACCCTGGCTGGGGGAGGAGAGGGCATCAGTGCTGCCTGAGATGGTGCCCGCCCCCCTTTCCAGAGCTTGGAGGGGCCAGACCTGTGCTCCTGGGATGAGAGATCTGGCGTGCAAAGTGCTGCGAGTTGCAGGCAGGCAACGCCATCTAGTCAACAGCGTCAGCACAAGCATCGGAACATCGAGGTTCTGGCGGCGCTGGGCCTCAGTTTCCCTACCTGCCTTTTGTCTCTGGAGACAGGGAGGCCTTTGGGGCAGAGGCTGCCTCTCGCTGTGGGTCGATGCCGCACCTGCTGCGATGGGGTCCCTAATCGTGGTTGGGGTCTGGGCACCCCCTAGCACGACAGTGGCCCTGACCCCAGTTAATGGGGAAGGGGGCTATGCAGCACCTTGCACCATAAAGCTTCAATCTCGGTCAGGACTGATAGTTGCTACCGTAATTCACTTAATAACGAGCATTCCCAGGTCAGGCAGAATCTGGGCCAACTGTCTTAGGAGCCTTGGTGTAGCTGTAGGTGCCAGATTAATATAAGTGCCCAAGTTTGGCCCAGGGGCTGGGTCCTGCACTGCATGTTCCAATGAAGCTCCCGTCCTGGCGAGCGCCGTCCTGCTGGCGTGAGGGCCCGTCGCTGCTGTTGTCATTGACGCTGCCTTAGATCCGTGTGGCACTGCCCAGCCAGTCGCTGCCGCATGGCACAGGTGCCTGAGTGCTTCATGGGCTGAGCAGGCATGGTGGAGCTCTGGGCTTAAGTCTCAGCTCTGGCACTGAGCGGCTCCGTGCCTCAGTTTCCCCAGTAGTACAGTGGGGCAAATGGTCTTTCATTTGCGTTGTCTGCTTGGGTCTCGATGCCCAGGTCTGTACGTGGCAGGCTTGGTACAATGGGACCCTGGCGCTACAGTGGTGTGAGTGCTACATACCAGCTGTGCCTTGTGGTTGGGTGCCAGCCGTTTGTTTGGTCAGTGCCTTTGTTTTTTGCTTTTAATGCCCTGGTTTCATAAAGGGGTTGGGGGAAGGGAGATAATGTGAAGCAAAGAGCCACGAACGGGGCCGGGAGCCAGGACTCCTGGGCTCTGTTCCCAGCTGCCGTTTGCCTTGAGACCATGAGTGAGCTGTTGCTCGGTGCCTCAGTTTCCCCACTGGTAAAATGGGGCTGGTGGCAGCTGTTTTCTCAGTAGGTGGAGCTGTGTAGGCCGTGATGCACTGTGGGGATGGGACCCAAGTGCCACCCACACGCTGATAGAGGGTTTGGTGGCGGCCGTGTCCGTGTGTCTCCCGTCATCGGCACGGCTGTAACTAGAGAACAGATGGAGCAAATGTGTCCTGACTATGGGCGTGGGTGGGAGCTGAGCTGACAGGACACAGGTCCCAGCGGCCACGGCTGTCTCCTTGGACTGTCTCCTCTTTGACAGGGGCCATCGTTCCACCCAGCGCCTGGCACAATGGGCTCCCAGGCCCAGACAAAGCGCTACCGTAATACACTTAATACTAATACCCGCCCTACTGCCCCAAGCCTGGAGGCACCGAGTCAAGCCCTTGAAAATCACAAGTGGCTTAAAAATCAAGACAGCTGGGTTAGCCGTGTTAGGCTCCTTGTGGTCTCTTAGTCACATTTCTGAGCTCCGCTCTGCTGTCAGGAGGGTTAGAAACTTGCCTTTCATGAGAGTCCAGAGCCTCGCGATCCCAGGAGTCCAGAAGCTGGGGGTTTAAGGAGCGGCGGGTGCTAAAATCACAGGTGTCGGCAGCGCCAGGCTCGGGGTGGGGGCCTCCAGGGCTGGGGCAGGGAGGCCTGGTGTCCTGGGAGGCGGCAGAGGAGTTCCTGGCAGGAGCCGGCGGGTTGGTGGGGAGGTGTTGCAGGCTGATTTGAAAGGAAGAGTAAACCCGAAAGGCAGGCACTGAGTTGTGAGGCCTGGGGAACTGACAAGTCTTTCTTCTCCTTCTCCTGCCAGAAACCCCCTCGCCTTGTGCCAGGGCAGAGTGAGCGTGTGTGTGTGTGTGGGGGGGAGGGGTTTAAAGTCTCCCCCTCAGCAGGGCAGGGTGGCCCCTGCTTGGCAGTGCGAGGGGGGCAGGAGCGGTGGATCGGGCCCCCGGGGGGATCAGGCCCCGGTGGTGGGTGGCGGGGGCTGGGCAGAAGTGCTGACCCAGTTCATGGGAAAGTCAGTTCTGGGTAACTCCGCAGGGTTACTCACTAGCAGTGAGATGGGGTGACGATAGCGATTCCTGGCAGGTGTGAATCGGCCGCTTGCTGTTGAGCTCAATAGGCCTAGGCTGGTTTACACCAAGGAGGGACTTGGCCCAGAAAGCCAGGTGTTAATTCCAAGAAGAGGGGGGCTGGGGCTGCTCTGAGAAGGGGACCGGTGTCTTATGGGAGAGCCAAGACTCCTGCGCTCTAGCCCCAGCTCTGGGAGAACAGTGTGGTCTAGTGGTTAGAGCAGGACTCCCAGGACAAAGCTGTGGTCTGAAACAGCAGCAAAGCTGAGCTCCTGGGGGGGAGGGAAGCAGAGGCAGGAAAAAGTGAAGTGAGTTTCCTTCCGCTTTAGAGGAGCCGGGACTTTCCCAGGGGAGGCTGAGAGGGAGACAGGGGTGCAGCACTAGCTGTTGGCTGCCCAGGCTGGGTGCATGGAGGGCACGCATCTGCTCAGCTGGGAATGCAGGGGGCGGAAGTCGCTGCTTGGCGCATGGCTGGGAATGTGGGAACGGGCTGCAGGGAAGCTGTTGCCTCCAGGGGCCAGCGAGCCTAGGAGGAGGGGCTGCCAGCGGAAGGAGGGGCAGAGACGTGCCAGCGGGGTTTCCCCGAGCTAGATGGGCTTTCACTCTGCATCAGTCACACGGCCTGGGCTTCCCAGGGGGGTGCATGTCCCAGGCAAGCAGCACCTCTCCGGGCACTTGGCCAGCCTGGGAGCTGCACATGTGTGGGGCAGGGGCTGGAGGAGGGGCAGGAGCAGGGCTCCTGTAAGCTGGTTGCTTGTGCAGCTGCTCAGGAGAGATTCCACTGCTGCCCAGCTGCTTTGCAGGGCACCCACAGCTAGGTTGGTGTTTCTGCTGGTGGTGCATGTGCTTCGGTGCACATCAGAAATTTATTCTGCACATGGCTGGAAAAGAATTAGGGGGAGCACAGGAGTCCTGGCTCCCAGCCTCCATTCTGTGCCCAGCTTGGGGATGGGAGTGGGGTCCAGGGAAGGGGATTGGGGGTGAAAGTGCTGCCCAGTCAGACTGGGAGAGGAGGTTGCACCAGGGCCTGAATCTAGCTGTGTGAGCTGATGAAAGATGATTCTGCCTTGTGTGGGCGTCACTCCAGTGAGGCCAGATCCCAGCTGGTGTAAACTGGCTGCTGCTTCTTTGGAGTCCATGGGGCTGGATCCCATTACTCCTGTCGATTTCATGCACTTACCCCGATTGCCAGAGCCCGACCCATCCCCTGGGCTCTGCCGTCCTGGCTGAGATCCGTGGGCACAAGGTGCTGACCCCGCCGTGCGAGTTTCTCCTGGTGACTAACCCGGTCAGGAATGAATCGCCAGGATATTTCCTGCCTCCAGCTGCCGCCTTTATTTCAGGAGCCTGCCTGGGTATTAATAGGAGACCAGGGCGGGTTTGGTCAGCCGGGATCTGGCTCTGCCCACGCAGCCAGCGGTTCGCTGGGCGGGAAGGAAAGCGTCGGGCGGGGGGAGGTCTCCATTGTTATCCGTGGGAGCCCAGCTCCCTCGAAATCCAGAGTCACTTCACCCGGCTTCACTAACCGGCGTCTGGCTGGCACGTCACCCTCTGATCCCTTCAGATGCAGAAACTCCAAGCCCCCCCGTTGTCCTGCGTGCTGCATGGGCCCTGCCCCACAACTAAGGGCCCCCTTTGCGGTGAGCAGACACCTCAGAGAGACAGCCCCAGCCCGGAAGAGCTCACAAGCCACACCGAGAAGGTGCGGGAGGGGAAACTGAGGCACAGAGAAGGAAACTCCCCACAAGCCCGTCACAGGGCTCGACCCCAGAGTCGTGTAGCCAGGCTGCCAGGCCAGCTTGCCTCTGGCCAGCCCTGTCTGAGGGTCCTGGTTAGCCTAGAATCCCTCGGGGGCAGCCGTGCTCAGTCCGGGCCCCTAAATGAATGGCTCCTCCCACGTTCCCCGGGTTGAAAAGGAGCCCGGAGTCCGGTCCCCAGCAGATGCAAAGTGACCCCCCGGCTCCGATGAAGCTCTGCTGAGTGACACCGGCTGGGAACCTGCTCCATGAGGGACCCCAGCTGGGCGCCTCGCCAAGGGCCACCTGCCATCTGGTTGCTTTCAAAGGCTGCCCCCCCACACTGCCCCTCCCCAGCCAAATGGGGTGGTTTCCCAAGCACAATGCCCCGTTCACAGCAGCTTTCCTGGCTCTGTGGCCGAGTGACAGACCCGCACAAACACTGCAGGGACCAACCGGGGAAGTTTGCGGCACAGTTGGGGGGGGAGGATGAAATGGCTGCAGTGCAAAGGGCGGGCAATGGTATCCAGATGCAGATTGTAAAAGGTCCTAGGGCCGAATCCCCAGCACGTCAGCCGCCTCCTGCCCCCGTGGGCCCCTTGTCAGAGCTCGTTGGGCGGCTTCCCCAGCGAGTCACCAAGGGGCCCGTCCCCCACGAACACCCCATGGCTAGAGCAGGCAGGACTCCTCGGCTCTGTCCCCAGCTCCGAGACGGGTGGGGGGATCTAGTGGGTTAGAGCAGGGTGGGGCCGGGAGTCTGGACTCTGACACGTTGAGTGACCCGCCTGCTCCTCTGGGCCTCAGTTTCCCCACTTGTGCAATGGGAAGAATGGTGTTGGTGCTCCATGGGTGGCGTCAGGGAGGCTGGGCAAAGCTCCCTGGGGCCCGGCTGGAGACCTGGAAGTGTCTGGCAGGGGCACCCCGGGCACGGGGTTGGGGGGGATCCCCAGTTTTGCGCGCTGGGAAACAAGGTCACCTGCTTGGCTCGTACCTCTAGGCCACCCGTCTACCTTCTGTTGTGTAGGGGGCAGGCAAGCCACGGCCCGCAGGCTGCGTCCAGCCCGGGGCGTAATCCAGCTCCCGAACGCCATTGCCCTGCTGCGGCTGGGGTTGCATGCATGGCCCGCCACACAGCCCGTGCCCAGATGTGGCCTCCAGGCCAAGAACATTCCCCACCCTTGGGGTAGTGACTAGAGCAGCGTTCCTCAGACTCGCCGCCGTGGCTGAGCCAGTGGTGGATTTAGTCCCCAAAGCCTGGGCAGAGTTTGGGGGTGCAAAGTAGCGGCCCCTCCCTGCCGCGCTCACCTGCCGCCCTTGAGTAGTGTTACGGAGAGTGCAGGCTCCGGGCAGCACCTCTGGAGACATGTGGGGCCGGTGTGGGGGAGGTGGCTGCAGCGTTCGGTCACCCGGTGCTCCCCCGGGCAGCTCCTACCACCCAGCCAGGGCATGCGAGCCTGGGACACCACAGGCAGCTGGTGAGTTCCTGCCCCACTTTCCCTGGGGGACTCTCACTGAAGGGCCACGGGAGGCAGGAACAGAGTGACAGGGTCATCAGAACAGGAGGAGCTGCTGGCCACACTCTGAGGGGAGACCCCTGGGCCAGAGGCACTGCCCATCACCAGGCCCCCAGCCTCGTTAGGCCACGTGCCACTCAGATCAGGTGTCCCCCCTTGTGCCAGGCATTGTGGGTCCCTTTAAAAATGTGCCCGCCTTACAGAGCTCACAATCTAAGGAGAGATGGGTGGAAAGGGAAACTGAGGCACAGAGAGGGGCGTGACTTGCGCAAGGTCACCCAGCAGGCCAGCAGCAGAGTTGGGAATGGGACCCAGGTGTCCTGACTTCCTGGCCAGTGCCCGGGCCATGCTGCCATGCTAACTCCGTCCTTGCCGGGCGCGCTGTCGGGGTCAGGGCCCCGGTGCCCGCTGCGCAGGAAGCCGTATAGGAATTTCCTGACCTCGACCAAGTAGGACTGCTAACAAAGGCAACAGCGGTGGCTCCGGAAAGCCCAGCCCCGTGTGGCAGTGCAGCCAGAGGGCAGCGAGTGGAGAGGGATTAACGGGGTTAGAGGCCTGCAGATGGCTCGGGAAAGGTGCCTAGTGGGGCTGTGAGCGAGGGGCCCGGGCAAAGCGACAGCATGTCCCGGCTGGCCCCAGAGCCGACCATTTCCTGGAGTCCTGGGCAAAGTCTGATCCCTTCCTTGGCCCCAGGGTGTCCTTGCACACCTGGGCACTGGCACCAGCGGCCCTTGCACCAATCCCTGAATGCTGGGTGTCCTTGCACACTTGGGCACTAGTACCAGCATCCCTCGCACCAGTCCCTGCATACTGGGTGTCCTTGCACACCTGGGCACTAGCATCAGTGTCTCTCACATCAATGCCTGGGCATTAGGTGTCCTCGCACACCCGGCTACTAGTGCTAGGGTTCCCCACAACAGCTACCACAATGCCAAACTCCCTAGTGCCAGGGTGTCCAACACACTACCCCCAGCCACCTGTGGCTATTTGGCCGGTTGAGTGTGGCTAGTTTGCTACACTCTAGGGGCTCCTGCTTCAGACCTGGTTGGACCCCCTGGCCCTAGTAGGACGGGATCTGTGCTGAGCACTTGTCTCTAGACCATGGGGCCACATCCGAGGTCTGGGCCGTGCTAGCAACCTGCCCCCCGCCAGCCCCCTAACGGCTCAGGCCTTTCGACATCTCTGAGTCATGCCCTTCAGAGAAGGGGGGGAAGTGGCCAGCAGATATGTGGCCTTGTGAAAAGGGAACCGATAACACCCCCTAGTTACCACCCGGATGTTTTCACAACAGCGCCAATTTGCTTCCCCGATCCCATGGCTGGCCTTACTCCCACGGAGCCGGGGGGGCCGGCTCCCGCTGGGGCGACGGCCTCGCTGCACTGGCACGGGAAACTACCGGCCCCCAGCCACGCTGAGCCTGGGCAGGTCTCTCTCTCTTGCACTGGGTGTGTTACGGTCGCAGCAATGGCCCCCCACAGAATGGGGGGGCTGGTGCACCAGGTGCTGCGTGGACCCTGCCCACGTTCTGGCCTCGCCGTGCCGGGCGCACCTAGACAGCCCTTGCCCCGGAGAGCCAGAGAAAGGGGCAGAGACTTTTCTTAAATCGGTGGGAGTCGGGCCTTATCGCTGTGTCCAACTGGGGAAACTGAGGCATGGCTGGGGGACGTGTCCTGTCCGGGGACTCTGTGGAAGAACAGAGAACTGAATGCTGATCTCCTGAGTCCCAGCCCAGCCTTAATCCCCAGACCAACCTGCTGCTCTGTCCTTCCCCTTGGGCAAAATTCACAGCAGGGTGCTCTGTAACCGCGGCTCACTACTTTCCAGACTTCCCTGCCCCTCTCAGGAGCCGGCCCTTGCGAAGCCCACGTGTCACCTCACTCTGAAACCTTCAGCTCACACCCTGAGACATAGAAGTGTCCCAGCACACGCTTACGGACACATTGCTGGCTTCCCCGGTTGTCCCATTTCATTATAGAACCAGATCTAAGCCGTGTTCCCTATAAGCAGGGCGCTTGTGCGGCCACCCAGGACAGATTCAAATGCCGTCTAGCTGATTGGCAGCACCCACAGCCGGCAGCATATGTTTCTGCTGGTGGTGCACATCTGGCTATGCCTCAGTGCGCCCAATAAAATGTATTCTGCACACGGGAGAAAAAAAATTAGCAGGAACACAGAGCCACCTAAACAAGTCATTGTCCATATGGAGTTTTAGTTGGTACTGGCTTTGCTGGTGCTGTTTATATCGCCTGTTGTAAAACCAGGTGAGTCTCTAGAGCAGCAGAAGTTGTGCCCTGGGCTCAGAACACAGCTCCGGAAGCCCCAGGAGGTGAGGGTCCCGCTCTGCTCGGGCTGGCGAGGTCCCGGCTGGAGTCCCGTGTCCAGGGGTGGGCGCCGCGCTTAGGGAAGTCGTGGACACGTGGCAGAGAGGCACAAAGATGGCCCGAGGTTTAGCAAACGGGGCCCGTGGGGCGAGGTTAGAGCTGGGCAGGGCCGGTCTGAGGACGGACACCCGAGGGGAGCTGAGAACGGTCTCCCAGCGTGGGAAGGGGCTATTACAAAGAGCAGGGGGGTTCACTGCTCTCCACGGGCCCCGTGGGACCTTCCTACCTGCCCGCTGGCCGGGAGGGGGGTGGCCATTTTGGCCGGGATGTCAGAGGCAAGCAGGTGGGGCGGGGGGGGGGGGGAGAGATACTTGCAGGTGGAAGAGGAGGCTGTGGCATCCCCGTCCCTGGGGGGCTTCAGCACTGGCTGCCCAAGTCCCCACCGGGAGGTGCAGAGATGAGTCCGGCCTCGGTGCAGGGGCCCGGACCAGCCCTGCCTGCCTGACTGCATGAGAGTGAGGGCCCCGGGAACGCCGTAGCCCCTTTGCCAAACGCCCCGCGCTGGTCCCAGCAAGCAGCCACTGGGCTGGAATTTAAGCAGCAGCTGGGCCAAGCTCCAAGCTGCATCTCCGGGCCTGGGTCGCAGGCGGGCCGGGCAGAGACGGGGCAGCCATGGCCGCCGGGCCCCGGCCCCCAGCGCCCCCTTTGGACTCTTGGCAGCCTCGGGAGAACTTGGCTGGCGTCTCCAGCCCCATCCGGGAGCAGCGCCCACTGCCAGGGCCCCTAGTGCGTCAGGGGGAAGGAACACCCGGGGGGGGCGGATTCCAGAGGAAACCGCGGCTGAGCCCTCCTGAGAAACGAGGAGCAGCTAAATCAATCCAGCTGGGCCGGCTGCCTCTGGGGGGCTGCGGGCTGGGAATGGGGGGGGGGGAAGCCTCCCTCCCCTCCGGCTCTGTCATCTTAACCCATTGTGGCCCAGGAGGCTCCCTTCTCCTGAGGCCAGAGCCGCCGGCTGTTCCTTCGAGGCCGGCTCTGGTTGCTCCCCAGAGACTGTGTCCTGCGCAGAGCAGAACACCCACCCCAGGCCTCCCCTGCAGGTCTCTGCTGCTGGTGCCATGGGGCAGGATGGGGGCTCCTGAGGGCGAGGGGAGGGGTGCCTGGCTAGCTGCTCTCTGTTGACCCCCCCGCTTTACTTTAATGTTCCTTTCCCCCTTCTACTCCCTGGGAAAATGTTCGTGGTCCTCGGGCAGCGGCTGCTGGCCAAGGCGTGGGGGGAGCGGATGGGACAAAGGCTCAGTTATTCTGAGCCATTCCCGGGGGAGGGAGGGGCATGGCTCATTGCCCCTCCCACCCCATGGCCCTGGAGCCCCAGGGGAGCCGGAGTGTGTGGGGGTGGCAGACCGGGCAGGGGGGTGCTGGACCGTACCCAGGGAGCGCAGGAGGTAGGACGAGTCCCCGTCGGGGCTGGGGGTGTTAGCTCCAGTGTGGCTATACTGGGTCCAGAGAGCCGGGCGGGGGGCAGTTCGGAGCTAGGGAACAGGGGAGGCAGGCTGGACCCAGGGGGTAGGTCAGAGGCTGAGGGGCCATGTTGGGCCCCATGAGCAGGGGGGGCAGTTTGGGGTTCAGCTGGGAATCCAGGGTCAAGGGGTCGAGGAGGAATCGGGGGGGTGTTTAGGTCTCAGCTGAGGTTGTTCCATGATTCACAGCTTCCCGGCATGGCGGTGGGGAGGGGGGCAGCGCTCACAGTGGTCACTGCCTGGCTTCTGCCACCTGATGGGGCAACCCGGGGTAGCCCAATACCCTGGCTCCTGCCAGCCGCACGGGGCTCCTGCCAGTGCTGGTGCAGCAGCAAGCCCTGGTTAAAATGCTGGAGTATTTTTATTGCAGCCTGGGGCTGTCACAGCAGGGGGCGCTGTGGGGAGTGGGGCAGAAGCACTGGCTGGGGAGCACCCAGCTGCACCTCCCAGCAGGGGGCGCTGAGGGCAGGGGGTTCTGGGTGAGCAGTACTCTGGCAGGGAGGGCCGATTCCCTGCTAAGAGGGCTGCTCTGGGGCTGGGTGGGTGGGGCTGGGCTGCATGGGGGATTTTGGCCACATCCGGGGGGTGGGGGTGTAGCAGGGGCAGGGCCCCAGGACTGCGTCTCTGTGGCAGAGTCAGGGCAGCTCCTTGCACACAGGAAGGCTTGAAGGATTCTCCCCCCGCTTCAGCCTGGCTGGTGTTTGAGCAGCTGGGCGGGTCCTAGGGGCTCCTTGTTCACACACCTCAGATGTGGGAACATCCATGTCTGTGCCGGCACACGAGTGGGTGACACATGTGAGTGCCCGTGCGTGGGTGTGAGCGCACCGGTATGCATATCTGTACTTGTGCACAAACGTGTGTGTGCATGCTGGAGTGTGTGTGCGTGTGCACACCAGCCTGTGCGATGCATGTGCAGGGCGTGTGTGTAATTGGCACTAGGGGAAGTCTCAGGACATGGACTCAGGGGTGCAGTTTAGTGCAGGGACGTGTGTGCAGAACCCTTCCGATTGGAGCCGGTCTCAGGGGGGCACCAGTGGACCAGGTGTCCTCGGGCACATTGGGGAGGCAAAGGGATTTGCCCCCCCGGCAGAAATGGGCAGTGCCCAGATCCTTCTCATTGTTGGGGGGGGCAACATTGAAAGCTCCCCAACTCAGAACCCCCTCCCCTTCCCTCTCCCAAATGAGGGACCAGCCCCAGCCCAGGCATGGACACTGGGTCTGTGGCCTTGGTGTGGGGGCAGGGGTGCCCCCTGGAGGCTGAGGCTGAGGCTGTGCAGTGCTGCTCTGTGGGGACACAGATTCCATGGGGGTGGGGCTGGCCTGGGCTGGCCTGGCCTTGGGGATCAGGTCCCTTGTGCTCCAGACTTAGCCCACCATGCTGCAGACCAAACATGGCTGACAGGCATCTTAGGTAATGGGTTCGGCCCTGCTGCCTAGCTGGGGAGCAGGACTCCTGGGTTCTGCCCAAGCTCTGGGATGAGGGGAATGGGGGCTAGTGGTTACAGCACAGGCTGGGAGCCAGGACTCCTGGCTTTTAACCACGCAGCGAGGGGAGCAGGGTCTAGTGGTTAGAGTGGGGCCTGGCTGCCAGGACTCGTGGGTTCTAGTCCTACCTCTGCCCTCACGCCCATGGGCCACCTCAGGAGAAAGGCCTCCATCTGGGGTGGGGTTTGCCCTAGCAAGGCTGGGGCAGCCTGGCCAACGGGCCCTGCTGACACCCCGGTTACAGGGAGCCCCAGCGGCCAATGTCTCCCCTCTCCGGGCAGGACCAAGCCTTGTGCTTTTAACGGGAGGGGCGGTCACCCCGGGACCCGGCAGCGTCTCCATCACGTGCAGCGGAGCCGGCTGTGCGCTCTGCAGCCGGGCGCTGGCTCCATCCCCAGCTAGGGGCTGGGTGCAGGAACCGCTGGGTCAGTCTCTGGCCTCCTCCTCCAGGGAGTGTCCGGGGGAGACAGAGCAGCGCTGAATTTCAAAGCAGCTCCCTTCCGAGGGGGGCCAGCGGGGTTCCTCAGCCTGCGGGCTTCCCCTTTTCACAGCCCCCATCCCGTTCTTTGCACCAGCCTGTGGTCGGTGGCTCTGAGCAACGGCCTGTAAATAAACACCAGCAGGAGGTGGCCGATCCGGGGCAAGAACCGAGCGCAAAGCGGATTGAAAGCAGCCTGCGTTGTCTCTCTGCCCCATCCCCCTCCTCGTTCCCCCCAGGCACTGACTTCAGGAGAGTCATTGCCCGCCTGTGCCTCAGTTTCCCCATCTGTGAAGTGAGGAGAATGTGCCTCCCTTGGTCTATTGCCATGAACCTTTTGGCTCCCAGACCGGCTCTCCGTGTCCGGGCAGCGTCCAGCGCAGCGGGGCCCTGAGCTCGGGCGGCGCCTGGCACAACAAGGGCACCGATCTCAGTCTTCGTCTGCGCAGCACCTGGCACGATGGAGGATCCTGCTCTTTGTGGCTCTGAAACCCAGTACGAGACCCTGTTGTCCAGGCCCAAAGGCCAGTTCCCCCTGGAACCCAGGATCCCAGCCGGGGCTGATTTCCCAGCGTGCCAGGCATGGGTCGGCAGATTGGCAGGTCCGGAGGGGCTGGGGGTGCGTGTGGCTGAGTGGCGCTTAGTCCTGCCCATGGTGCCTGACCCTGTCTCTTTGCCTTCCAGGGCTCTGCATCGCCCTCCGCCTGTGCGGCATCATGGACCAGAGCAACAGCCTGTTAGGTAAGGCCAGCTCCCCCGGCCGGCCTTCCTGAGCGCCTGGCTCTCCGGCTGCAGCCCCTGCCAGTCCCTTTCCCCTGGCTCTGGGGAGCTGGGAGCAGCCCCTTGGCCTGGGCGCCTTGGGACGGGTTTTACAGCACGGCAGGTACATGCAGGGGAGAGGAGAAGGTGCCCGGTGTAGCCCTCACTCTCCCTTCCCGGCCCCGTGGCCAGCGGAGAACAGACACCGTGGCTGGGGCTGATCCCCTCTGTAGTAAGGAGGTTAAAATGTGGTAACTGACTAGTCGACTAGTCTATAGGCACTTTCGCATTCCTCCTTTGAAATGTACAAAAGCCACCACTGATCCCAGGCTCCATGGCTTTGAAATGTACAAGAGCCCACACTGGGGACTCTTGTGCATTTTATTGGATAGTCAACTAGTGTTTAACATCCTTACTCTGTAGCCAAGAGTCTGGGGCTGGCCCCAATCAAAGCCCCCGATGGCTCAACCGTTAGTAGCATTCAAGCCCCACCATCTGCAGATGTCTCCCAGCCACCCCCCCAGAAAACCTGGGGCTGAACTGACCCTGGGACTCATGCACACAGAGGGGGCTTGTCTTAGGGATCCAGCCTGTGCACCCTGAGCCCAGCTCTGCTGCAAATCCCAAGAGGGTATTCGGACAAATTCCATTGACCCCCCAGGGCCACCCAGTGCTGCACACCAGGGTTCCCTCTAAGCTGCGCACCTTCGCGGTCATTCACTAAAAACTGTAAGTCCTCCACGTCATTTTAAGAGCCACGCAGCAGCATTCACCGCTCACCTTCCTGCTGGGACAGAAGGGGAGTGGCAGCAGCGGTGGCAGCAGCCAGTGGCCTGGTGGGTTCCTGGTGGTGGGCAGATGCCCTTTTGCTGCCTGGAGCCAGGGCGCATGAGGTGAGGCTGCTCCAGCTGGAACAGGCCTCATGTGGCTGCCGCTTTACTCCAGCTGGAGCTGGGGCCATCCATGGTGCTATTTTTAGTATCGCTGTCCCGCAAGGACCAGGACCATGGTATTAAAAATAGCACAGTGGGCAGCTTCTGCTTCAGTCCCAGCACATGGTCCTGTCCCGGGAGCAGCTGGATCTGGAACCGTGGTACTAAAAATAGCACCATGGTCCGGGCTCCAGCCCCTACAAACTGCTTTCCACGTGAAAGGCAGAAGGTGAAGGAAGGGTCAGGGAGAAAACTAAGGAAAAGGTGCATGAGGAGAGGGAGAGGCTTGTGCTGAGGTGGGAGGCACGGCAGCAGAAGAGAAGGGGAAGGCACCAACAGGCAGGGTGGAGGAGAGACAAATGCTGAGGTCCAAGAGGAGGCAATGAGGAAAAGGGCAGAAGGGGGGAAGGGGGGGAGAGGGTGATGTTGGGAGAGGAAAGGGGAGGAGCTATGGGGGCAAGGGAGCGGAAGAGGAGAGGGGAGGAGTGGATGCCCAGACAAGAGGCATTGAAAGGAGGGGAAGGCATGAGGAAGGCAGGGGATGGAGCAAGTCATGTGTGAGGGCACAGAGGGGCATGAGAGGAACTGGGGCAAAGGGGGTGGGCACCAGGGAGAAAGTGGGCAGGGAGGGCAGGGGCAGTGAGGGAAGGTGGGTAAGGGAAGGTGCAGGTGCCAAGGGATTGTGGGCAGTAGCAGAAGGCAGACATGTGGAGGGGCAGGACGGGCACCAGAGGAGAGAGGCAGGGCAGGTGGGCAGAGGGAGGTGTTAGGCGAGGGCATGGGGAAGGGTAGCTACAGATAATCAGAGTGGGGCTAGAGGAGGGGTGGGCACAGGGGAAGAGAAGGGCTGGTGCAGGGGGAGGGGCAGGTCCCAGGAGGGCTGAGGGGAACGAGAAGGGCAGGAGCCAGGACAGCAGGGCCGGGTGAGGGGTGGGGGGCAGCAGGCACCAGGGGAGCAGATGGGGCGAGGGGGGAGGGGAGGAGACATGGCACAGAGGGCAAAGGGAGAGGGTTATAAGATATTTATTAATAACGTGGGTGCCACGGTGGCACGTCCGAACAAGCCACATGGACTCAATACTGGTGCACAAGACAAAACTTCCTCTGTTCATGGGTGGAAAAACCATAGAGGGAACCCTGCTGTCCGTCCCCCCCACCCCCTCCTGGCTCTGTCTGCTCCCATCCCAAGCCCTGCAGCCAGCAAAGCTGCTCTGGGATCCCGTCCCCCATGCTGGTTAGAGGGATTGTTCCCAGCTGAGCCCCCACATACGGTGCAGCTAACGGGCCCAGGAGCTTCCCCGGGTGGGGGGCACATTCTGGGACATGGGGCAGCTCAGGATCCAAACTCGCCTTGTGTCTGATCCTGGCCCCCAGAGCCGAGCAGGCAGGGTCCCCAGGGAGCCAGAAAACACCGATTTGGGTCTGAGCAATGTTAGTTTTGACTTTGGGGGGGGGTGAAAAAATCCCGGATTGTGGCCGGACGCGGATTTTCAGTGTGACAGTGACTCCAGGGAGAGCGGGAAAGATGGCAACAGCAAGGGGGAAAGTGGTCGAGGTGGAAAACGTTTCACTTGGACCGATGCCCGGCTCCGCCCGTCTGTGCAGGAGCACCACCCGGCTCATCAAGGCTCCTGGGCGGAGGAGCTGGTTGGCCGGTCCTGGCTGATGTCATCCGCTTGCCAGGCACCCGGGGATGAGAGTCAGCAACCGAAGTGTATGAAGGAACAGTCCCACTGCGCTGGGGACGTGGGGGCTGTGCTTTGCTAGCTGACCATGCCCTGCTCTTCCCACCCCTGCAGGTGCCTCTGAGGTCTGCCCGGACCTAATCTGCCCATCAAATGCCACGTGTGTGAACGGCACCCACTGCGCCTGCCTGGATGGATTCCAGTCACATGGGGGTCGCTTCTTCAACGACCCATTGGAGACCTGCGACGGTAACAGGGCTGCCACATTATCTGGGGCATGGGGCTGGACAGAGTCGGGCATTGGAGGGGGAGCAGCCAACCCCAATGCAAGGGTGAGCTCTGCCCTCCTGGGGCTCAAACCGAGATGCAAATGGTTAACCCGTTACCGATGGTGCTTACTGGGTTTGGGGCTGGAGCGCACCTGCCCCCTATTGAATGGGTTAAACATAACGATTAACCTGCAAACGGATGAGCCGGGATTTTACTTCCTTACTCCAGAGGAGGAGCGGGAGCGAAAGCCGGGAGTCGGGCTGTGTGGGTTGGGCACTGGGTGGGGGCCCATCACACTGACCAGTCAGAATTAGGGATGTACAATCCCATTTAGTTAACCGTCGTGTTTAAACACCTACCCAGGATCCTGTGGGCACGGGGCTGCTCCAGCGTGGCTGGGCCGCCATAAACCAGTTACTGGCAAACATCTCTCAGTACGGGTGATGTCAACCCAGGGCTGACAAAATATGGCCCGTGGGCCGGATCTGGCTCTCCAAGCCACCAGATCCAGCCCATGGACACAGTGAGGAGTCCCAGGCAGACTCCCTGCTTGCCGCACCCACCCGCACGCCACTGAGAAACGTGGCTGCCTGAGCCATTTCTCTTTCACAACTGTGAGCCCGGAGGGGAGGGGGGAAGGTTTCATGAGCTGCCCCAACCCCCAGATCAATCCCATTGGCCAGTTTCTGGCCAATTGGAGCTGCCTGTTTGAAAAGCACCAAGCCCCCTCCCCTCTGGCTCCTAGTTATTCACAGACACGCACACGGCCCCTGCAGCCTGTGCAGGGACGGGGCAGGCAGGGAGGCTGCCTCAGAAACATGCCGGGCTGCTGGCCAGGAGTCATCCAGCCCCTCCCTCCCCCTAACCCTCTGCCCTCTACTCCTGCCCCTTACCCCACATAACCCAAACCCTCTGCCCCATCCTGATCCCATCCCCCTCCCAGAACCTGCACCTCAATCCTCTGCCCTAGGTCACAACCCAAACCTCTGCTTCCCCTCCTGTACGCCAATACCCTGCCCCAGGTCACAACCCAAACGCCTGCACCCCAGTCCAGTGCCCCAGGACACAACTGCCTCCTTCACCCAACCTCCATCCCAGACCCCACATCTCCTCCATTAACATCATGGATGAGTGCGGCCCTCGACCGCTTACCAAAACCTGGAGTGGCCCCTCCCATCAGAAATTATTGCCCACCCCTCTGTTAACTGATTACATCCCTAGTCTCAGTCCCTGCCTGGGCCCCAATCAGCCCCTCGGTGTCTAGGGGCAGAGTCGCCCTACAGAGCCCTGCCTAGAGGAGCAGAATGGGGCAGCCCCAGCTAAACCTTTCCCCTCCCCTATTCCCTCCCCCATCCAGCAGCACAAATGAGTAATTGAGAATCGGGGCCTCAGCCTGTAACTGTTGAGGGGCCCGGTCCCTGGTCCTGTCTCCCAGCTCAGTGTGAAAGGTGTGGGGGGGAGGGGATATGAGGAACGTCTCCCTGCCCAGGACTGGACCAAGCGTCCCCTCTTGCCTTGAAGATATCGATGAGTGTCTGGGGCCCAATCCAGTAAACTGCGGGCCCGATGCCAGATGCAACAACCTGCCTGGGAGTTTCTACTGCACCTGCGCCGATGGCTACGAGTCCAGCTCTGGGAAGGCCAGGTTCCCAAATGCGAGTGAGAACAGCTGCCAGGGTGAGCTCTCCCCTTCCCCCGCCTGCTGAGCCCCCTTTCCATGTGCTCTGTCCCAGCAAGGGGCCACCCCGGGGCTGCTGCCTGCTCTGGCAATGGCCCATCAGCGAGGCCGAGATGAGACGTGACCCTCCCTTGTCCTGCAGAGCAATGGGGCAGGAGCAGAGCCTGGGGCTGGGCTCACCCCTGTGCCCAGCGCCTGGGGGTGGAATAGACCTCGGGGTTAGAAACAGACCCAAGGAGCAAACTCCTCGTGCTGCAGCGATGCGCTGGGAGGGGGAAGGGCCCCCAGGAACTGGGTTAAAGCAGGAGTAGGCAAAACATTTTGATGGGGGCCCACTCCAAGATGTTGATGCTGCTTTCCATGGAGGAGATGTGGGGTCTGGGACGGAGGGTGGGTGCAGAAGGGTTCTCGGGATAGAGGACTGGAGGGTGGAGTCTAAGGCTAAGGTCAAAGGCTGTGTCTACACTACAGAATTGTTTCAAAATACATTATTTTGAAATAATAACTCCCAAAATAACTCATTCGAAATAGCGCGTCCACGCTACAGGGAAGCCTCAAAACTCGTCCGATGCAGGCTCCCCTAATGTGGACGCGCTGCCGGCTTAGAGCCCCAGGAGGCGCTGGGGAGTCATTACTCTGAATGACTCGGGGGAGTTGTTATTTCCATATAGCAGCCCTGGAGCGTCCACACGACCGCGATTTGAAAAGAACTCTTTTGAAATGAGCGCTATTCCTGGGGATGTTCGGTGGCGACTAATTTGCTAGTCGAGTAGTCGATGGAAACTAGTCGTTAGGGAAAGGCAGTGACAGCGCTCACTTCCCGGTCTCAGGACAACACCCCACCCACGCACCCACCCGCTCTGCACTCTTAAAGGGACAGAGAGGAGCGGCACACAAAGACGCTGGCTCAATCTCTGGTCCACTGCTGGGTCTCAGGACAACCTCCCCCTGCCGCCACTAGGCCTTTTTAAAGAGACAGAGCGGCATCCCTTTAAAAATGCAGGGTGGCTTGTGGGGGGCGGAGCTTGTGCTGAGATCCACGGACCAACTGCTGCTGCTCTGTCCCTTTCAGGATGGGGGATGGCAGTGGCGGGGGTGGGCGTTGTCCTGAGATCTGAGATTGAGACAGTGTCTTTGTGCACCTGCTCCTCTCTGTCCCTTTAAGAGTGCAGAGCAGGGGCGGTGAGGGGCAGATCGAGTAGTCGATAGTGCTACCTGATAAGCCCCTGCTTAGGTAGCCGACTACTCGATTACTCCTTCACATCCCTAGTTATTCCTTGTGGAAAGCAGCACAGATTTCAAAATAACGGGCTTGGTAGTGTGGACGCTCCGCTTGTTATTTCAGAATAACTCCCCGGTGTAGCGCAGGGCTGAGAGGGAGTTTGGGGGAGGAGGGGCTGTGACTCGGGACAGAGGATTGGGGTGCAGGGCCCAGGAGGGGTATTGGTGTAAGGATGTTAAGTATCGTGTAATTGACTAATTGAATAGTTGATGCATTTTTGCTTTGACTATTCTATTAGTTGATAGGGCGGCTCTGCCCCTTTGAAACGCCGCATTTCAAAGTGGCAGCACCACACAGAGCCCAGGGGTCAGCTGGGGACTCCCTGGCTGACCCTGGCCTCAGTGTGGTGCTGCCGCTTTGAAGTATCCCCCTTCTCACCCACATGCTGCCTGTATCGGTGGGAAGCAACTAGTCAGCTAGTCCTTAACATCCCTATATTAGTGCAGGGGAGGATTCTGGCCTAGAGGAGGGATAGAGCAGCAGGTGCAGGATCTGGGAAGGAATTGGGGTGCAGAAGGGGTTGGGGTATCAGAGGCAGGCTCTAGCAGGTGGCTCTTACCTAAGCAGCTCCCAGCCAGCAGGCCTCTGAGACAGGCTCTCTGCCTGCCAGCAGCGCCAGAACACTCCGCAGGGGACATCAGCTGGAGAATCCTCCACAGTGCTCTGAGCAGGAGCATGTACTTGGTGTGGTTCACCCCGTTCCCGACACTTGCCCCTTCTGCGGTGTGAGGGAGACCCTGGAGCATGTTCATCTCAAGTGCACCAGGCTACAGCCCCTCTTCCGGCTCCTCTAGAACCTCTTGTTGGGGTTCTGGCTGCACTTCTCCCCTCACCGATTAATTTACGCACACCCCGTCCACGGCCCCACAAAGTCACGGGACCTCCTGGCCAACCTTCCTCCTGGCTATGGACGCAACGGCCATTCACAAGACCAGAGCAGAGGTTGGCCGAGGGAGGGGCCCGCTCCTGTATCCATTCACATATCCATTCTCCCAGGCAGAGTTCCGCTGGGCGGCGTCCACTGGTTCGCTCGACCTTCGAGGGCAGTGGGCGCTGTCCGGGGTTCTCTGCTCGGTGCCCTTGTCCGGTTTAGGGATGTTAAATTTTGATTAATTGACTAATCGAATAGCTTAGGCACCTCAATCCTCTGCCCTAGGTCACAACCCAAACCCCTGCTTCCCCTCCTGCACCCCAATACCCTGCCCCAGGTCACAACCCAAACGCCTGCACCCCAGTCCAGTGCCCCAGGACACAACTGCCTCCTTCACCCAACCTCCATCCCAGACCCCACATCTCCTCCGTTAACATCATGGATGAGTGCGGCCCTCGACCACTTACCAAAACCTGGGAGTGGCCCCTCCCATCAGAAATTATTGCCCACCCCTCTGTTAAGCGATTGCATCCCTAGTCTCAATCCCTGCCTGGGCCCCAATCAGCCCCTCGGTGTCTAGGGGCAGAGGGACCCCACAGATCCCTGCCTAAAGGAGCAGAATGTGGCAGCCCCAGCTAAACATTTCCCCTCCCCCATCCCCTGGCTGGGCTATATGGGGATGGGGGCCGGGGAGAGGCAGCTTGTCTGGTGCTTGGGGGGCTGGGGGCTCAGGGGGCTGTGTCAGACAATCCAGCAGCACAAATGAGTAATCGAGAATCAGGGCCTCAGCCTGTAAGTGCTGAGGGGCCCGGTCCCTGGTCCTGTCACCCAGCTCAGTGGGAGGGTGGGGGATACGGGGAACGTCTCCCTGCCCAGGACTGGACCGAGCGTCCCCTCTTGCCTTGCAGATATCGACGAGTGTCTGGGGCCCAACCCAGTGAACTGCGGGCCCGATGCCAACTGCAACAACCTGCCTGGGAGTTTCTACTGCACCTGCGCCGATGGCTACGAGGCCAGCCCTGGGAAGGCCAGGTTCCCGAATGCGAGTGAGACCAGCTGCCGGGGTGAGCTCTCCCCTACCCCCGTCTGCTGAGTCCCCTTCCCACATGCTCATTCCCAGCAAGGGGCCACCCCAGGGCTGCTGCCTGCTCTGGCAATGGCCCATCAGCGAGACCGAGATGAGACGTGACCCTCCCCTGGCCCCGCAGAGCAAGGGGGCAGGAGCAGAGCCTGGGGCCAGGCTCACCCCTGTGCCCAGCGCTTGGGAGTGGAATAGACCCTGGGGTTAGAAACAGACCCACGGAGCAAACTCCTCGTGCTGCAGCGATGCGCTGGGAGGGGGAAGGGCCCCCAGGAACTGGGCTAAAGCAGGAGTAGGCAAAACATTTTGATGGGGGCCCACTCCAAGATGTTGATAAATGATTACGGGCTGCCTTCCATGGAGGAGATGTGGGGTCTGGGACGGAGGGTGGGTGCAGATGGGTTCTCGGGATAGAGGACTGGAGGGTGGAGTCTAAGGCTAAGGCCTAAGACTGTGTCTACACTAGGGGAATTGTTTCAAAATAAGTTATTTTGAAATAATAACTCCCAAAACAACCATTTCAAAATAGCACAGGGAAGCCTCAAAACTAGTCGGAGGCAGGCTCCCCTAATGTGGACGCACTGCCGGCTTAGAGCCCCAGGAGGCGCTGGGGAGTCCTTACTCTGAATGACTCGGGGGGAGTCGTTATTTCCAAATAGCAGCACTGGAGCGTCCGCACGACCGCGATTTGAAAAGAACTCTTTTGAAATGAGCGCTGTTCCTGAGGATGTTCAGTGGCGATTAATTTGCTAGTTGAGTTAGTCAATGGAATTTCCATCGACTAGTCGTTAGGGAAAGGCAGTGACAGCGCTCACTTCCCGGTCTCAGGACAACACCCCACCCACGCACCCACCCGCTCTGCACTCTTAAAGGGACAGAGAGGAGCGGCACACAAAGATGCTGGCTCCATCTCTGGTCCCCTGCTGGGTCTCAGGGCAACTCCCCTCCCCCTGCCGCCACTCGGCCTTTTTAAAGAGACAGAGCGGCGTCCCTTTAAAAATGCAGGGTGGCTTGTGGGGGGCGGAGCTTGTGCTGAGAGCCAGGGACCAGCTGGTGCTGCTCTGTCCCTTTCAGAATGGGGGATGGCAGTGGCGGTGGGAGTGGGGTGTTGTCCTGAGATTGAGGCAGTGTCTTTGAGTGCCGGCTCCTCTCTGTTCCTGTAAGAGTGCAGAGCAGGGAAGGGGGGAGCAACTAGTTCCTAACATCCCTATATTAGTGCAGGGGAGGATTCTGGCCTGGGGCGGGATAGGGGAGCAGGTGCAGGATCTGGGAAGTAATTGGGGTGCAGAAGGGGTTGGGGTACCAGAGGCAGGCTCTAGCCAGGTGGCGCTTACCTAAGCAGCCCCCAGCCAGCAGGCCTCTGAGACTGGCGCTGCTGGCAGGCAGAGAGCCTGAACACTGGCGAATCCTCTATGACGCTGCGAGCACGGGCGTGTACTCGGCGCGGTTCACCCCGTTCCTGACACTTGCCCCTTCTGCGGTGTGAGGGAGACCCTGGTGCACATTTATCTCGAGTGCACCAGGCTACAGCCCCTCTTCCAGCTCCTCCAGAACCTTGTTGGGGTTTTGGCTGCACTTCTCCCCTCACCGATTAATTTACACACACCCCATCCACGGCCCCACAAAGTTACGGGATCTCCTGGTCAACCTCCTCCTGGCTATGGACACTACGGCCATTCACAACACCAGAGCAGAGGTTGGCCGAGGAAGGGGCCCGCTCCTGTATCCGTTCACGTATCTGTTCCCAAAGGCAGAGTTCCGCTGGGCGGCGTCCGCTGGCTCTCTCGACCTTCGAGGGGTAGTGGGCGCTGTCCGGGGCTCTCTGCTCGGTGCCCTTGTCCGGTTAAGGGATGTTACATTTCGATTAATTGACTAATCGACTAGTTGATGCAATTTGCCCTGGAGCTGTTGCTACACTTCAAAGGCGAAAGCGCTGCAGGGAGCACCGGGCCAGTGGGGGACTCAAGCAATTCCCCGCTGGCCCCGTGCTCCCTACAGCATTTCAAAGCTGCACCCCACATGGATGTTTGGGTTCCCCATAGCCTGGGGGGAGATCCTTTAAATGTGCCTGCCAAACAGCAATAGGAGCAGCCCCAGACCATTCAAAGCAGCTGTTCCATGGGGCGCTCTGTGCTGCAGGGGGAGGCTTCGCTTGCTGCCTCTGCCCCTGGCAAAATCTCTCGACTTCTATTGGCCTGGCGCAGGGACACATGGACATCTGGGGGTGCAGCAGCCGTGCGCTCCGGGACACAGTTCACTTTTCATCCTGTTCCCCAGACGCTAAGGGAGGGAGGGAGGGGAAAGTGCTCGCACCCCGTGCATGTGTCTCACATCTGGCAGGCAAGCTCCCTTCACCAGGCAGCTATGAGAGGCCTGCATGGGGTGCGAGCACTTTCCCCTCACTCCCTTAGCCTCCAGGTAACAGGATGAAAAGTGAACTGCATCCCGGAGCCCACGGCTGCTGCCCCCCAACACCCAAAATGGCCCCCTCGCATCAGAGCAGCCCAGGGTGGCCTCAATGTAGCTGAGTCAGGCCTGGGATTGTGCAGCTCCAGGGCCTGTTTGCCTGGGTCCCGTCACCCCACTCAGAGCTGGTGGAGAACGAAGGAACGTCTCCCTGCCCGGGACTGGACCCAGCGTCCCCTGTTGCCTTGCAGATATCGACGAGTGTGCGAGGCCCATTGCAGTAACCTGCGGCCCCAACGCCACCTGCACCAACCTGCCTGGGAATTACAGCTGCACCTGCACTGATGGCTACGAGTCCAGCTCTGGGAAAGCCAAGTTCCTGAATGCGAGTGAGAACAGCTGCCGGGGTGAGCTCTCCTTGCCCGCACCTGCCGAGCCCCCCATCCAACATGCTCATTCCCAGCAAGGGGCCGCCCTGGGGCAGCTGCTGGCTCTGGCAATGGCCCCTCAGCGAGGCTGAGATGAGACATGACCCTCCCCTCGCCCTGCAGAGCAAGGGGGCAGGAGCAGAGCCTGGGGCCGGGCTCACCCCTGTGCCCAGCGCTTGGGAGTGGAATAGACCCCAGGGTTAGAAACAGACCCATGGAGCAAACTCCTCGTGCTGCAGCGATGTGCTGGGAGGGAGAAGGGGCCCCAGGAACTGGCTAAAGCAGGGCTGGGCAGTCATTTTTGGTGGGGGCCCACTTCATGATTTTGATAGTCAAGAGCCGCACTTTCTAAGGTGGGGATGCCGGGTGTGGGATGGAGGTTGGGTGCAGAAGGGAGCTCGGGGTGCAGGACTGGGGTGCAGGAGAGGGTGCGGGGCCTGAGAGGGACTCTGGGTGAAGGAGGGGTTGTGACCTAGGACAGGGCATTGCAGTGCAGGGCCCAGGAGGGGCGGTGCAGGAGAGGGTTCTGGCCTGGGGGAGGAACGTAGAAGTGGGTGCAGGAACTGGGAAGGACTTTGGGTGTGGGAGATGGTGAGGTATCAGAGGCAGGCTCTGGCCAGGTGACACATTAGCAGCTCCTGGCCAGAAGCCCTCTCAGGCTTCCCTGCCTGCCAGCAGCCCCAGATCGCTCAAAGCAGCTGGGTGTCCCATGGGGCTCCCTGTGCAGCAGGAGGAGGCTTCTGCTCCGCCCCAGGAAAATATTTCAGCTTCTATTGGCCAGAAACCAGCCATTGGGAGCTGAGAAATTGTGTTGTACTGCCCCACCCCAGCAAAATCTCTCAGCTCCCATTGGCTGGTTTCTAGCAATAGGAGCTGAGAGATTTTGTTCGGGTGGGGCAGCGTGTGAAGTCTCCCGTCTCCAGCGCAGAGACCCATGGGGAGTTACCAGCCCCTTTGGGTGACACTGCTCCTGCTGCAGGGGTGGTTGCCGGCCAGACTAAAAGGCTTTTCGGGCTGGATCCTGCCCCTGGGCTAAAGTGTTCCTGAATTTGCCCCTGTTACCCTATTGCTTGAGCTCCCCCAAGGCCAGGCAGCCGATCTCCCCTCTGGCCCCTAGGGGGGCAGCTGCCAGTTTGAGGGACCCTCCTACTGCCCCAAGCTCCCACATGGGCAGGGCTGTGAGGGGGCACATGCTGTGACTGGTCTCGCCAGCCCAGCCCAGGCTTCCCTAGGACACTCTGGCTCCCAGCGGCCTGGTGCAGGGACACGTGGGCAGCCCAGCTCTGCAGCACACGAGGAGCCCAGGGCGGCTGCAGCGTAGCTGAGTCAGGCCTGGGATTGTTCAGCTCCAGGCTCTGGTTGCCTGGGTCCCGTGACCCCACTCAGAGCTGGTGGAACGAAGGAACGTCTCCCTGCCCGGGACTGGACCCAGCGTCCCCTCTTGCCTTGCAGATATCGACGAGTGTGCGAGGCCCATTGCAGTAACCTGCGGCCCCAATGCCACCTGCACCAACCTGCCTGGGAATTACAGCTGCACCTGCGCTGATGGCTACGAGTCCAGCTCTGGGAAAGCCAAGTTCCTGAATGCGAGTGAGAACAGCTGCCGGGGTGAGCTCTCCCTGCCCGCACCTGCCGAGCCCCCCATCCAACATGCTCATTCCCAGCAAAGGGCCGCCCTGGGGCAGCTGCCGGCTCTGGCAATGGCCCCTCAGCGAGGCTGAGATGAGACATGACCCTCCCCTCGCCCTGCAGAGCAAGGGGGCAGGAGCAGAGCCTGGGGCCGGGCTCACCCCTGTGCCCAGCGCTTGGGGGTGGAATAGACCCTGGGGTTAGAAACAGCCCCATGGAGCAAACTCCTCCTGCTGCAGCGATGTGCTGGGAGGGGGAAGGGGCCCCAGGAACTGGCTAAAGCAGGGCTGGGCAGTCATTTTTGGTGGGGGCCCACTTCATGATTTTGATAGTCAAGAGCCGCACTTTCTAAGGTGGGGATGCCGGGTGTGGGATGGAGGTTGGGTGCAGAAGGGAGCTCGGGGTGCAGGACTGGGGTGCAGGAGAGGGTGCGGGGCCTGAGAGGGACTCTGGGTGAAGGAGGGGTTGTGACTTAGGACAGGGCATTGCAGTGCAGAGCCCGGGGGGGGTATGGGTGCAGGAGAGGGTTCTGGCCTGGGGGAGGAACGTAGAAGTGGGTGCAGGAACTGGGAAGGACTTTGGGTGTGGGAGATGGTGAGGTATCAGAGGCAGGCTCTGGCCACGTGACACATTAGCAGCTCCTGGCCAGAAGCCCTCTCAGGCTTCCCTGCCTGCCAGCAGCCCCAGATCGCTCAAAGCAGCTGGGTGTCCCATGGTGCTCCCTGCACTGGAGGGGGAGGCTTCGCTTGCTGCTCCCACCCCCAGGAAAATATTTCAGCTTCTATTGGCCAGAAACCAGCCATTGGGAGCTGAGAAATTGTGCTGTACTGCCCCCACCCCAGCAAAATCTCTCAGCTCCCATTGGCTGGTTTCCTAGCAATAGGAGCTGAGAGATTTTGTTCGGGTGGGGCAGCGTGTGAAGTCTCCCCGTCTCCAGCGCAGAGAGCCATGGGGAATTACCAGCCCCTTTGGGTGACACTGCTTCCTGCTGCAGGGGTGGTTGCCGGCCAGACTAAAAGGCTTTTCGGGCTGGATCCTGCCCCTGGGCTAAAGTGTTCCTGAATTTGCCCCTGTTACCCTATTGGAGCTCCCCAAGGCCAGGCAGCCGATCTCCTCTGGCCCCTAGGGGGGCAGCTGCCAGTTTGAGGGACCCTCCTACTGCCCCAAGCTCCCACATGGGCAAGGCTGTGAGGGGGCACATGCTGTGACTGGTCTCGCCAGCCCAGCCCAGGCTTCCCTAGGACACTCTGGCTCCCAGCGGCCTGGTGCAGGGACACGTGGGCGGCCCAGCTGTGCAGCACATGAGCAGCCCAGGGCGGCTGCAGCGTAGCTGAGTCAGGCCTGGGATTGTGCAGCTCCAGGCTCTGGTTGCCTGGGTCCCGTGACCCCACTCAGAGCTGGTGGAACGAAGGAACGTCTCCCTGCCTGGGACTGGACCCAGCATCCCCTCTTGCCTTGCAGATATCGACGAGTGTGCGAGGCCCATTGCAGTAACCTGCGGCCCCAAGGCCAACTGCACCAACCTGCCTGGGAATTACAGCTGCACCTGCCCTGATGGCTACGAGTCCAGCTCTGGGAAAGCCAAGTTCCTGAATGCGAGTGAGAACAGCTGCCGGGGTGAGCTCTCCCCTGCCCCCACCTGCTGAGCCCCCCATCCAACATGCTCATTCCCAGCAAGGGGCCGTCCTGGGGCAGCTGCCGGCTGTGGCAATGGCCCCTCAGCGAGGCTGAGATGAGACATGACCCTCCCCTCGCCCCGCAGAGCAAGGGGGCAGGAGCAGAGCCTGGGGCCGGGCTCACCCCTGTGCCCAGCGCATGGGGGTGGAATAGACCAGCCCAGCCCAGGCTTCCTAGGACACCCTGGCTCCCAGCAGCCTGGCACGAGGACACATGGGCGGGTTGGCTCTGCAGCTGAGCCAGGCCTGGGATTGTTTGGCTCTGGTTGCCTGGGTCCCGTCACCCCATTCGGTACCAGTGGGGGATGCAGGAACGTCTCCCTGCCCAAGACTGGACCCAGCGTCCCCTGTTGCCTTGCAGATATCAACGAGTGTGCGAGGCCCATTGCAGAAACCTGCGGCCCCAACGCCACCTGCACCAACCTGCCTGGGAGTTTCTACTGCACCTGTGTTGCGGGCTACGTGTCCAGCTCTAGGAAAGCCAGGTTCAGGCCTGCGAATGAGACCAGCTGCCATAGTGAGCTCCCCCTGCCCCACCGCCTTAGCCCCCTACTCCATGTGCTCATTCCCAGCAAAGGGCTGCTCCCGGGGCTGCTGCCAGCTCTGGCAATGGCCCGTCAGCGAGGCTGAGATGAGACGTGACCCTCCCCTGGTCCTGCAGAGCCTGGGGCCGGGAGCAGAGCCTGGGGCTGGGTGCTTGGGTGGGGAATAGACCCCGGGTTAGAACCAGACCCAGGGAGCA
Organism: Rafetus swinhoei; assembly: GCA_019425775.1. NCBI lineage: Eukaryota > Metazoa > Chordata > Testudines > Trionychidae > Rafetus > Rafetus swinhoei. The sequence continues at coordinate 301,326 of JAFJHL010000157.1, read as the reverse complement.
AACGCCTTGTGCCGCAGCGATGGGCTGGGGAGAGTAGAGGGGCCTTGTGGACCCAGCCCCCAGCCTCTGGGCTGCTAGTGGCCTCTGAGCGTGGGAAGGGGCCTCCATGTGTGGGCCACGGAGATAGTCCTGTGCGCCTTGCCCCATGGCCCTGGGAGGAGGGAGCGCCACAGCCCAGTGCGCCTGAGCCCTGGCCCAGTCTGCCCCCAGGGCAGGGCACCACCACCGCAGCCACAGCCCCTCAGGGTGCAGCGTGGCTGCAGGACCCTAAAGCAGGTCCACAGCCGCTGGGTCAGCCCCTTCTTTGGCTGCCTCCACCTGCCAGTGGCCCCCGCTCCTCCCCTTCCCTCACTCCCTCCCAGCTCCTGGCCCCAGCCCCCCAGCCTGGCTTCTCCTCCGGCCTTTGTCCTGCTTTGGGGCAGGTGACACCTGGTCTCACCCCCTCCTGGGCCCCTGCCCCCCAGGTGGTCGGCCCCTTTCGTAACTATCAGACCGAAATTCCCATCACCACGCAGGCCTTAATGCAGTGTGCAGGGAAACTGAGGCGCACACAGTCAAACTCCCACGCAACAAAACAGGGAAAATAAAATCTCCAGTTTGTCACATGGGCCATGCCCCTGGTCTGCCCCCCACGGGCTGTGGGGAGGAGAGACTAGCCCCATCAGGGGTCTGCCTGGCCATGCCCCGATCCACCCCTCCTTCCAGCTGGGAGCTGAGCCCTTTCCAGCCCCACACTGCTGGGGAGGGTGTTTCCTGTGGGGGCCATTACGCCCCGTTATGTGCTGGGGAGGTTGGACCGGAGAAGGAGCCAGGGCTTTCCAAAGCCCTCGTTTGCCACGGTCAGCCGATAAGTGCGCTTTGTATCAAGTCCCAGCCAGCCCCTCCTGGGGAAAGCGTCGGGGAGGGCAGAGCACGGGGCTGCAGAACTGGGAGATCTCGGGATCCTGTTCGTCCCAGCACTTCCCCTGGCTGGGATCTTGCCCAGCCGGGCCTGTTCCCAGCCCCAGACCTCATGGGATAAGCACAGCCCATGTCCTGGGGCAGGTCTAGGCACTAGGCATGTTAGAGATCGTGCAGTGGAATAGTCACGTAGCCGCATGAAATCTTCACCGTTACTCGACTATTCGATAGTCCCCGGGGGCGGGGCCGGCAGCCAGTGAGCTCCCAGCCCCCTGCCACCCTGTGCTGCTGTCTCTGTGTCAGAGGCAGCAGCACGGGGTGCCAGGTGGGAGTGGTCCGTGAGGGGAGCCAGTTTAAAATCCAGCTCCCCACGAAGACCAGCTGCCTGCTGCCCCACGCTGCTGCCACTGACACAGGATTTGAGCTCCCTGGGGATAGAGACTGCTTCATGGGAGCCTCCCCTGCACGCGTGCACACGTGCGCACACATCCACGCATGCGCGCACACACATACACACGTGTGCAAACACACACACACGTGCAGCACTGCTGCCTCTAATAGAGGCAACAGCGTGGGGAGGGGGGCAGGCGTCGCCGCGGAGCTGGTGCTGGGGTGAATCAGCTTTTAAGTTGGTCCACCCAGCACCAGCTTTTCCCTGCCTCCCACCCCCGCTGCCTCTCTAGGGGTATGTCTACACTGCATGGCTCCGTCGACGGAGCCATGTAGATTACCTTTGTAGACATAGGAAAATGAAGCGGCGATTTAAATAATCGCCGCTTCATTTAAATTAAAATGGCTGCCGCGCTGAGCCGATCAGCTGTTCGGCGGCACAGCACTGTAGTGTGGACGCTCCCTGGTCGACATCAAAGGCATTTGTCGACCTCCCTGGTATGCCTCGTGGGATGCCTTTGATGTCAACCAGGGAGCGTCCACACTACAGCGCTGTGCTGCCAAACAGCTGATTGGCTCAGCACGGCAGCCATTTTAATTTAAATGAAGCGGCGATTATTTAAATCGCCGCTTCATTTTCCTATGTCTACAAAGGTAATCTACATGGCTCCGTCAACGGAGCCATGTAGTGTAGATATACCCTAGGAGGCAGTGGGGAAGGGGAGCCCAGGTGGGTCCGGGCTCCAGCCTGCCCCCCTCACCCTCCATGCTGTTTCCTCTCTATCAGAGGCAGCAGCATGGGGGGTGAGCGGCTGGCGGCTCCAATGCTCATGGGGAGCCAGCTTCTAAGCCAGCTCCTCACAGGCCCTGGCTCCTGCTGCCCCCCCACCCCGCCCCGCTGCCTCTGCTACAGCAGTTGGGGAGGGATGCACGTCGTGGACAAGATTCACCGCTAAGCCCAGGGCATGCAGCCGTCTGCGCGCTCACATCCCTGCCCGGCACGAGGAGGAGTTGGGGCAGTGACCCCAGCCAGCATCCCGGGGGGCGCACGGAGAGCTGCACTGGGAGCCATGTGGGGAGGTTCTCGAGGGCTTGTCCCGGAGGCCCCCGGCTTGTGCTTGCTGGCCAGTGTCCTCCCGAAGCGCACGGATAGCTCCCGGCCTGGAGCGACATCACACGGGCGGCTACCCTCCCTTACACCCAGTCCCCGAGCTCGGCAGGTCTGGACACCTGGGCCCCAAGGGAGTGCAGGGGAATGGGGCAGGGTCCCTTTAAGTAGGCTGCTTGCCCACGGGTGTCCAGAGGCTGCCGAGCTCGGAGATGGGGAGACGGAGGGTAACCGCCCGTGTGACGTCGTTCCGGGCGGAGCTATCCGTGCGGTTCGGGAGGGCACTGGCCAGTGAGCACAGGGTGTTACAGGAACCAGGAGCAGTCAGTACAATCCACCTTGGGGATAGCCCAGCCCCCAGAGCCAGCTAGACTCCCTTCTCCCTAAGCCAGCCAAAAACTAAACTCACCCACCCAGCAACTGGTCCCATCCCCGCCTCACTTTAGTCCGGCTTCTCCCGGGGCCCAGGGTGTTATCTGCTCTCACCTGGTCCTCAGGATGTGAGAGACTGATGTACTTCCCCAGTGAGTTGTGCCTGGACGCCCCCTTCTCATCCAAATAGCCTTGCAGTGCCCAGGGAAACTGAGGCACACACACGCAGAGAGTTAATACAGAACAGCACAGGACAGTAGAATCCCACACAACACAACAAAGCAAACAGAGTGACTACAGGGACTAGAAGAGTGAAAACATCACCCCCTCCCCCTTCGCTTTCCCTTCCTAGCCAGGCCCAGCATTCCCTCCCCATCTCTTACTCTTCCTTTTCCATCCTTTCCCCAGATCTCACTTGCTCCCTGCTGCTGGAGGGCCTCTCTCCCACAGACCAGGTGAGTGGGGCCCGGAGCCCGGGATGGGGGGAAGGAGGGGACGGACCCCGATTCCCCTTTTCACACCACATTGCTTTTGTCTGATCGCGCCCAAGGACGATTCTGGAGCGAAACTCAGCCCTGGGCAAAGAGCCCCTGGCCAGTCAGGCCCCTGCAGGCCAGCCACCACCTTCCTAGGCACTGGCCCTTTGACCCGGGGCGATTCTCACCCTGCCGGATCAGCTGCTACAATGCACCTCACCTGGTATCCTCCTTCCCTTGCAAATGCCGTGCCCCCCTCGGGGCCAGCCAGGGCATTACCCGTGCTCTTTCCAGCGCCTTGCGTCTGATCCGAGGGATCCTCTGCAGACAGAGTGTGGTGGTGGGAGGCAAGGGAGGGGCTGTGAGTCGGTGATCTCTGCTCCTGAACTAGGTTTGGGGTGTGTTTTGCAGACTACCCTGAGACTTTTCTGTGAGAGTGCGCTTAAGAAGCAGGATGGCAGCACAGTGACGGGGATGCTGCAGGTACTAAGCCAAAATCCGGGGCCTCATTGGGTTTGTTCCTAGTAGCAGGAGGAATCAACACTCTCAGAGCAGCCTCAGGGCTGGACTGAGCCATTCCGATGCCCCAGGCAGACAGTTTAATTGCGACCTGGGTTGGGGAAGGGTGAGTGCATGGTTCCGCCCTCGCGCCGGCACGTGTGGGAGGGCGTGCGGAGCTGGCGGTGGCAGGACACACGTGCCCGGCCTGGCCTGGCCCGGCCCAGCCCGGCTACCGCCGCTGGCGCGCAGCCCAGGTCTGTCCGGTGCACCTGGCCATGCAGGGCCCTGCGGCCGCGGGGGGAAGGGCGCTGCTGGCCGGCGCTGCAGGGATTAACGTGGCCACTGCCCCGGGTGGCCACTGCAGGGTGGCCGCTGGGAGCTGCTGCAGCCTGCGATCCGGGAGCCGGACTCATGGTGCCTGATGGCAGTGACGAGGGGCGCTGTGCGCCCCTTACTGCTGCCATCAGGCGTCCCCCGTAGATTAGCATCCCAGGCAGCTGCCCGGCTAGCCCATGCCTTATTCCAGCCCTGAGCAATCTATAGGGATGCAGCATCCCTAGCAGGGGATAAACAAACAGCAGTGCCCAGAAATCCCCACGCCTGCCTCTCCAGCGGCCTCTGTGCCCAAAGAGTCGTGTCTTCTAGGTTCCAAGGCCAGAAAGGACCATGGTGATTGAGCATCTAGTCTGACGGCCCAGGCAGCGAGAGAACGTGTCTTTCCTTTCTGGGGGGTTGGTTGTGGGAAAGCGGGGCAGGACTAGAAATCTAGGCATGGGGGAGTGGCAGGGGTCAGGCACAGCAGCGTTATTTCGGAATAACACCCATTATTCCAAACTTACTATGCGAGCGTCTGCACAGCTAGGTTGTTATTTCAAAATAATTTCAAAATAACGGGCGGCTTATTTTAGCATTTGTAAACCTCATTCCACGAGGAATAATGCCTCTTCCGAAATAGCTATTTCGAAACAGCAGTCGTGTGGACGCTCCACTGTTGCTATTTCAACATAGCTTCTGCCCTGGGCTAGTCAAAGTAATGACTCCCCAGTGCTTCCTGGGGCTCTAAATTGAGGTAGCCTGTCCACATTAGGAGAGCCGGCCTCAGACTAATTTCCAGGCTTCCCTGCAGTGTAGACACTATTTCGGAGTATTTCTTCCAGAATAGTTTATTCAGAAACAATCGTGGAGTGCAGACATAACCTAAGAGAACAAAAAAGTGCCACCGTGGCTTAAGAGCCGAGTAGAAGAAGCAGTGGGAGATAAAAAGGCTCGGTTTAAAAACTGGAAATTAAATCCTAGTGAGGAAAATAGAAAGGAGCATAAACTGTCAAATTAAGTGTAAAAATATAGTAAGTCAAAAAAGGCATTTGAAGAACAGCTAGTCAAACACTCAACGTAGTAGCCAAAAAAATGTTCAGTACGTCAGCCACAGGAAGCCAGCTCAACCACCAGTGGGGCCACCGGGCAATCGAGATGCGAAAGGAGCATTCAAAGCCGATGAGGAGAAACTAAATGAATGTTTTGCATTGTCTTCACGGCTGAGGACGTGAGGGGAGATTCCCAAACCTGAGCCATTCTTCTAAAGTGACAAATCTGAGGAATTGTCCCAGACTGAGGTGTCATTAGAGGAGGTTTTGGAACAAAGTGATAAACTGAACAGTAACAAGGCCCCGGGACCAGCTGGCATTCACCCAAGAGTTCTGAAAGGACTCAACTGCGAAATTGCAGAGCTATTAACTGTGGTTTGTGACCTATCCTTTAAATCAGCTTCTGTACCTAATGACTAGAAGATAGCGAACATGATGCCAATATTTAAAAAGGGCTCTAGAGGTGATCCTGGCAATTAACCTCCTTACCGGGCAAATTGATTGAAACTCTAGTAAAGAAGAGAATTGTCCGAAACATAGATGAACATAATTTGTTGGGGAAAAGTCAGCATGGATTCTGTAAAGGGAAATCCTGCCTCACCAGTTTACTAGATTTTCTTGAGGGCGTCTACAAGCATGTGGACAAGGGGGATCCAGTGGACAGACTGTACTTAGATTTCCAGAAAGCCTTTGACAAGGTCCCTCCCAAAGGCTCTGAAGCAAAGTGAGCTGCCATGAGAGGAAGGGCCTCTCCTGGATCAGTAACTGGTTCAATTAAAAGATAGAAAACAAAGGGTCAGTTTTCAGAGTGGAGAGAGGTAACTAGTGGGGTCTCCTAAGGGGACCCATCGTATTCATCATATTCACAAATGACCTGGAGAAAGGAGTAAACAGCGAGGTGGCCAAATTTGCAGATGATACTAAACTGCTCAAGAGAGTTAAGTCCAAAGCAGATGGTGAAGAGCTTCAAAAGGATCTCAAAACTAGGTGATTGGCAACAAAAAGCAGATGCATTTTAATGTTGATAAATGCAAAGTGATGCACATTGGAAAATATAATCCCAGTTATAGATCCACAATGATGGGGACTAATTTAGCTATAACCACTCGAGAGAAATGAACAGGTAGCAGGTTTAAAACAAAAAAAGAAAGTATTTCTTCACACAGCACAGTTAATGGGTGGAACTCCTTGCCAGAGGACCTTAACAGGGTTCAAAAAAGAACTAGATAAATTCATGGAGGTTAGATCCATCAGTGGCTATTAGCAGGATGGGCAGGGATGGTGTCCCTCGCCTCTGTTTGTTAGAAGCTGGGAATGGGCAACGGCTGGATGATTCCCTGTAGGCCACCCGGCATTGGCCACTGTCGGAAGACAGGACACGGGGCTAGACCTTTGGTCAGACCCCATAGGGCCGTTCTTATGTTCTTACTGTGACACCAACACTCCCCTCCCCCCACTGTCACCCCCCTTTGCCAGAATGTGCTGGTTGCTCTGGAGGAACAGATGAATGTGACTGGGCTGCAGGCGAGAACATGAGCGCAGCAGCCACAATTTTTCCACGGCGCTGTTGACCACGGTGGAGAAGCTGCTGGGAATGCTGGGTCAGACCCTGCCTGACAGCACCATCAACGTCACCTCCGCCAGTGGCACAGGTCAGCACCGGGCCAGTGGGGCTCATTATCCACAGCCAGCGCTCCTGCCTTGCTCCCACAGCGCCCCCTGCAGGGAGACAGGAGCTCCTCTCATAGCCAATGATCCGGGCCTGCTCCCCATAGCGCCCCTGCAGGGAGACAGGAGCTCTCACCCACAGCCAGTGCTCTGGGCCTGCTCCCCACAGCGCCCCCTGCAGGGAGACAGGAGCCCTCACCCACAGCCAGTTCTCCTTCCCTGCTCCCCACCGCGCCCCCTGCAGGGAGATGGGAGCTTCTCTCGCAGCCAACGCTCTCTCCCCGCATAGCGTCCCCTGCATGGAGACTGGAGCCCCCCTGCAGCCAGTGCTCCTTCCCTGCTTTCCACAGCGCCCCCTGCAGGGAGAGGCTGTGACTAGAGGAGGTGGGAGCTTCCCTGTCCCCCGCAGCCAGGAAAGCAGCTGGCCCAGCTGCAGGTCCCTCGCCGCGTTCTCTGTTGTGAGCCCTGGCTGGCATTGTGGTTCCAGAACTGATGCTCAGGAAGGCTGAGAACCGGAGCCAGGAGGTCGTGCAGCTGCTGCAGAGCAAGACGCAGGTGAAATTAAAGTGGAACAAAGCCCAAAGGCAGCAGAAGGAAGGTAACTGACCGTGCCCTGTGCTGGGATGGGCACAGCCAGGGCTCTGGGGGCATCACAATGCCCTCTGGTGCCAGGCTGGGGTGTGCCTGCGGACGGGGCACGGCCCATCTGCCCCATTTCCTGTCTCTGTCCCAGGCGTCACACTGGTCGGGCTGCTGGCGTACCTGGGGATGGGCTCCATGCTCGAAGGTGCCACAGAGATAGAGGCGCCGGAGTGGAAAGAGATCCAGCACAACGGAGCAGGGAGCGGGAGCGGGGGCAGCTCAGCTACCGGGTGCTGTCGCCCGTGGTGTCGGTCTTCGTCAATGACCCAGACGGCCAGGCCCTCAACCTCTCCATCAACATAAACTTCAGCCACCCAGTGCCGGTGAGCCCCCGCGCTGGGCATGGGGGGAGGAGCCTAGTAAGGCCCCATCCCAGCCATTGGGGGCATCCACCTCCCCCTCAGAGGCAAACTGACATCAGTGCCACCAGCCCAGCCAAGACACCCTCCCCCGACCTGCCTCCTGCCCTGTGCGGCCCCAGCCCTGCGCCTGCTCCTGCTCTGGTGCCCCCCGTGCATCAAGCCCCTCTCTCCCCAGGAGTACAAGCTTTTCCAGCGGATCCTCTGTGCCTACTGGAAGCCTACGAGACAGCTCTGGTCCACCCAGGGCTGCGTCCTGCTGGAGTCCAGTGGCTCCAGGACCCACTGCCAGTGCAACCACCTGACCAGCTTCGCTGTGCTCATGGCCTTCTATGAGCTGGAGGTAGGTGCAGCTTTCGCAGGGCCGCGCAGGCTGGGGGCCGCTTCCCTCCACTCTCCCCAGTGGAGCAGGAGTCACTCACCTCCCCCACCCCACTCCCCACCCGTGGCCAGGGCCCCACTCCCCACCCGTGGCCAGGGCCCAAGTGCTGATCCAGGGCACAAGCAGCCCGTCTGCCCCACACCGTGGTACAAGGAGGCTTCCCCAGCAGCAGCGGCTGATCTGCCGGCACGCTGGCTGGGAAGCTGTGGGGTGGCCGGGGAGCAGTCCCCATCCCCATTGCACAGAAGGGGAAACTGAGGCAGGGTGAAATGTCTCAAAGAGAAAGGGAGGTGATATTGATGCAGGGAGTTAAACCCAAGAGTCCTGACCCTCATCCCCTCTCTGCCTTGACCCCTGACCCTGCTCCCCACCCAGAGCAGGAGTAGGCCTGAGCTGTAGCACCTTGGCCACAACCATCTGTCCCCTCTAAACACAGCTCCCTGCCTGGGCAGGGACACTGCTCAAGGGGAACCCAGCCCCTCGCATGCCCAGGCACCCTCATCCCGCAGGGAGGTGCCAGGGGTCCCTCTTGGTGGGAGGCTTCCCACTGCACTAGGGCTGCGGGTCACCCCTTGGGGTGGGGCCAGGCTGCGCAGCATCAGCTATACCCAGGCTGCTGGAGCCCCCAGGCTGCCCCGTATTGTCAGATGAGCCTGGTAGCACCCACAGCCTGGCCCGGCTGCTGCCTGGCGTGTGGGGGGAGCTCTGACTAACCCCTCCCCTCCCGTGCAGGACTGGGGCCTGGACATCATCACCAAGGTGGGGCTGGTGATCTCGCTGCTGTGTCTGCTGCTCTCCATCATCACCTTCCTCTTCTCCCGCGCCCTGCAGGGCCCTCGCACCACCATCCACCTGCACCTCTGCCTGGCCCTCTTCGTGGCCTATGCCTTGTTCCTCACCGGCATCTCCAGAACCAACGACAAGGTAGCGGACCCCTAGCCGGTTAGGGGCCCCGCAGCCCCCCCAGCCCGGAGCTCCCCTCCCAGCCCCCACTTCCACTGGCGCCTCCTGCTTGGAGCTCCCCTCCTACCAGGCAGACTCCAGCCCCTGCCTCCCCACAGCGCCCCCCTGCTGTCAAGGGCTGGAGTAGCCCAGAGCCCAGCCCTGACAGTGCCCGCTCCCCATTGGCTGCAGGTGGCGTGCGCTGTGGTGGCCGGGCTCCTGCACTATTTCCTGCTGACCGCCTTCTGCTGGATGTGCCTGGAGGGCTTGGAGCTGTACCTGCTGGTCGTGCGGGTCTTCAAGCCCCAGGGCCTCAAGCGCCGCTACATGTTCCTGCTGGGCTACGGCGTGCCGGCCGTCCTCGTGGGCATCTCCGCCGCCTCGTACAGCAAGGGCTATGGCACCATGCGATAGTGAGTCCAGCGCACGTGGGCGGGGGCGGGCGTGTAAGGGAACACGGCCCCATGTGATAGTGAGTCCGGCACACGCACGGGCGTGTAAGGGAACACGGCACCATGCGACTGAGTCCGGCAGGGGGTGGAGCGAGCTCAGCTGAGGGTGCCGCTGTTGCTGCTGCCAATGGGGTGGGGCAGACCCTGCCTGCAGTGCCCCCCACCAATCCTCCCACCCCTCTCCCTACAGCTGCTGGCTCTCGCTGAAGAAGCAATTCATTTGGAGCTTCCTGGCACCCGTCTGCATCATCATAGCGGTAAACCTCCAGCTGGCCGACTGGCCAATCTTCCACCCCCAGCCCTGCCCCCTGCCGGCACCTGGCTGGCCCCTGAGTTCCCAGCCACCTGACCCTCCGTTCCTCCCCTTCCCCCTGCCCCAGGGCAGCTGGGCCCTCGCCTGCAACCCCAGCATTTAGAATGGGGTCTCTACAGGGAGGGAGGCTTGACGGGTGCCCTGGCCCCACAGCCTGGCCCCCAGCACATCCCATAGCCCCACCCCCCCTCCTAACCCGGCTCTCCCCTGTTCCCCGGCAGGTCAATGCCATCATCTTCGTGGTCACCATCTGGAAGCTGGCGCAGAAATTCACCGACATCAGCCCGATATCAGCCAGCTGAAGAAGTTCAGGTGGGGCAGGGACTTGGCCCCAGGGCAGCAGAGACCTGGCAGGGCCCTGCTGGCCCCTGGATGGGGGCATATGAATAGTGGGCTGTCCCAGGCCAAGGCGGGGCCTGGGAAGGTGGGGGCTGTGTGAGGGAAACAGCAGTCACATGGCTGGGAGGAGGGGCTCAGTTGGGGGGCGAGGCCCCAGGAGTGATGGGGTAGGGCCCCAAGGAGGGAGAAACTCGGGGGAGGGACCCTGAGGTGGGCGGAGTCTCAGGGAAGGGGAGGGGCCTTGTGGCTGGGAGGGCAGGGTCATATGACTGGTTCCCCCCCCTACAGGGTGCTCACCCTCACGGCCATCGCCCAGCTCTGCATCCTGGGCATCACCTGGATGGTCGGCATGTTCCAGTTCAGCCATCACACGCTGGTCTTCTCCTACGTCTTCACCGTCCTCAACAGCTTCCAGGGGCTCTTCATCTTCCTGCTGCACTGTCTGCTCAAGCAACAGGCCAGTGCCCCACCCCCACCCCTTCCACAGCCAGTGCCCCCTGCTCCCCGACCCCTGCTGTACCCCACCACATATAGCACCTCCCCTTCCATAGCCACTGCTTGCGTACTGCGCCCCCCCCAGCCAGCGCTCAACCATGCTGCCCCCCCAGCCTTGGCTATACCCTCCACTTCCCTTCCTGCCTCCCTCCACAGCCAATGCTCAACCCCTGTCCCATGGCAAACCTCCCCAGCCCATACACCTGCCCCCCACCCCACAGCACCTATTGCTGGGTGTTCCCCCCACAGCTGGGTGGGAGGGCTGACAGCTGGCTCCTCCCCCTTCTCCCAGCTGAAGCTCCTGCCCCATGGGGTGACCAGCCTTCTCCTCTCTCCTGCCAGGTGAGGGATGAGTACCGCCGGTGGCTGTGCTGCGGCAGCAAGAAACCAACCAAGTACTCCGAGTTTTCCAGCTCCATGTCCACCACGCGGGTAAGGGGGGCACAGCCCATGGCCCAGTCTCTGCACAATGGCACGAGAGCCGTCCCCCTCAGGTTTCCCAGCCTCCTGCCCCTACGGCACCCAGCAAGCCCGGCCTGCTCCTGCTGGAGTAGAGGGGGAAAGGAAAAGGAGCCAAAGAACGAGGCTCCATGGTCCCAGCCATGGGGGAAGGAGCCTGGATCCCATTCACCCTTAGGGCCCCCAGGGACTAGGCTGGGGCGAGGGGATGGGGGGTGAGTCCCAGCCCCACAGTGCCCTGGTCTAACTGCCACGTTTTCCACCAGGGGCCCCAGCAGTCGCATGAGTCTGGCCTATAGCACGAGTGTGCCCTATAGCCCCTTTCCGGACATCGCAGCTTTGCGCAGGAGAGAACCCGGGCTCCTGCCCCCAGCCCGGCACGACCGCGGGCAGGCGCCCATCTCGCAGCTGGCATGACAGCGCCACGTGGCTGCCGGGACTGGCCACATGCAGACGCTTCGACGGTCGCCCAGCCGAACCTGCCAGGCAAAAGGGGGTCACAATTACACAGCCCAGCCCCCCCAACCCCAGCACTGCCCGTGTGCTGGGAGCTCACCTGGCCTGCCTGCTGCGGCCCCGATGCGACCTACGCTAGGCACGGGGGCGCCTGCCCCCTCGGTACGAACACGGGCTGCGTGCAATAGACACGGAGGTGAGCATGGGCCGGGCCCGCCCTGCCACGGAGACGGCTGCCAGAGGAATCCAGCCAGCAGCAAGGAGCCCGCCCAGAAAGGGTCCCACACCCCACTGGGTCTGCAGCATGAGCCATGGCCCTGGGCTGCGAGGGGACGACGCGGCTTGAGCGGGAGGCAAGCGGCCCCCAGAACTCTGCTGTCTCTGTCTCTCACTTGGGTTTGTTTTTATCTTATAAACATGATTAAAATTATACTTTTTGTGACAAAACTGGCTGCTCGGTGCGGCCACTGGAGAGCGAGCCTAGGGCTCCCGCTCTGGGCCCCTCCAATCATGCACTGGGGGGGCAGCTGGGCACATCTGGACCCTCCGGCCACCCAGCTGCAGCAAAGCCCAGGCCCCCCTAGCCAAACAGCCCAGCTCCATGTGGGAAGGGGCAGGGCTGAGGCCCTGCCAAAGAGCCACGCCCATTTCCAGTGGGACTCAGTCTCACTCGTCAGCCCCTGGCCTGACAAGCCCATTATCAAAGCACCTCTAGCCCAGGGGTCTCCCTGTTTGTTACTGTGGGTGCTAAATCACAGCACCCCGGCCCCCCAAAAAGAACTGTCTGCAGTTCACTGGGGCCAGGAGCAGAGACCCTGCCATGCAGCCCAATCTAGCCTCACGGTGTGGGGCTGTGCAGTGGGACCCCTGCCACCAGGCCAGGAGTGGAGCACCCAGTGTAGACCAGCAGGCTGGACTTAGGGGAGAGGGGGCAGAGCCCCTGGTTAAAAGTGGGGGTGCTACTGCACCCCAGCAAACCCCTAGTTCCCAGGGACCCCCAAGTCTACCCCAGGACCCACTCTCCTGCCCGCAGAAGTGCTGGGGCAGGCTGCAAGCTGTTGTCTCCCCTGCAGAGCGGGGGGCCTTGAATCTTTCTGGGCATAGCCGAGCGGCAGCAGGCTGCAAGCGGAGCACGGCTGCTACAGAGCAAGTCACCCTTCCCGGGCCCTGCCACCAGGCCTGAGCGAGCTCCTGCACCCTGGCCCACGGGGCGGGTTTGCTAATCCCTTTGCCTTCCGGAGGGGCCTTCCAGCCCCACCCCCAGAACTGCACGGGCGAGCAGCAGTCACACCAATGGCAGTGAAATAAACCTGCCTCCCCCTAGCTGGGCTTTCCGCCGCCGCCCGCGACAGCACCACACTGGGAGCACCGCTCCGGCCGACTGTCCGCCACCACCCAGCACCTCTCCCGCCATCGCTGCTCCCTCAGATAGACTCACCCGCCCCCATCACACCCAACTTCCCCTCTCAGAGCTGGGGTCGGACCCCGCAGTCCTGAGTCCCTGTGTCTCAGAGAGACCAGTTCTCCTTGGAAAGTGTTTAATCGTTAACGGAAGCAGCTGCCGGGGGACAGCCGTAGCTGCTTTCCAGACCAGTTTACAGTATGCGATGAGGTATTTTTAAAAAATTTAATTAGGAACTACCGTACGGGCACTATTACACACACAATGAATTCAAATCTCTGTCCGCCTATCAAAAAAGCTATCCCTCCCCCCACAGGCACTTGGTCATAAAACGTTTTATTTGAAACACTCAAACACACACCTACAGGTTTAAAAACTGCATAAAAAATGGAATACCCGTGATCTGGCTTAGAAAGAGTTAAAAGCAACACCCATGCTGGTTCTGGGCAGGGGAGTCCAATCCAGTTATCGGCTCTGTTCAACTGTAAGAGAAAGAGACTGTTAATCCCACTACTGCCACCAGAGGACTCGACCCGTAGAGTTCTACTCTGTGACCTGACTCAGACTCCCCACTATCACTAGGGGGCTTCACCACCTAGCACTGGTCCCTAGAACAGCAGCACAGCAGCCAGCACAGCCGCCACCCCTGATTCAAAAGGGGGCTGTGGAGGAAATGCATGTGGCTGCTGCTGTTCCACAAGCATCTGAGATCAGGATAGGCCCCACTTCCTGCAGAGCCTAAGCCACACACCCCTCACCACTGCATCTGAGCACCCCATGTAAGATCTGCTCCCAGTCATGGCTGGTTATTTCTCCCTCCCCCCGAGGGCACAGGGCTCCCCAGATGGACAGGACTGTGCCTGAATCCATCCCCCCCTGCTCCCTGCGGAGAGGGTGGGACCTGCCTGGGGAGGTCTGCCCCATGGGAGGGCAGAGAAAGGGATGAGGGCTGCCCCGGGCAGGTACGTACTGTACGTGGAAATGTCGATCTCCTCAGGCAGCTCGGCCACGTTCACCTCAAAACGATCCTGCACCTCGTTGAGGATCTTGGCGTCGCCCTCGTCCGACACAAAGGTGACGGCCAGGCCCTTCGTGCCGAAGCGCCCAGCACGCGCCACCTGCAATGAGGAGCTATCAGGAGCGGAGCCTCCTGGAGCCACGCCCACCATCTCAGAGACAGGCACGTCATGGGGCTGGCAGGGCAATGGACTCCTGGGTGTCTGCAGGGAGGTCCCCCGCAGGAACATTGCAACCATGTGGGAACCTAGCAGCATTGGGTCTGAGGACAGCGCCCAGCTGGAGGCCAGGAGAGGCTGTGGCAGTTCTGTGACCCATCCTAGGCGAAGCAGCTGGGGGTGGCACAGCAGCAGCTCTGGGGGTCCCAGGATCAGCAGGGGCCCTCCCTGACCAGTGAACCAGCTTCTTTAGCCTGGCCAAAGAGCCCCCCACTTCCATACCCCCACAGATCAAACCCATCCCTGAGCAGCAGAGCCATGCAGCCCAGGGATGAGTTTGATCTGCAGGCGTGGCGAGCCAGGGCACCTCTGCCTCAACCCACACCTTCCAGCAGCAGAAAACCAGCCAGGCCTCGGGGGCCGGGCACCAACAATGGGCAGAGCCTGGGGACAACGAGGCTCCCCGTGATGTGCCCAGGCAGACGGGCACAGGGTCAGCCCACACCCTGCCCCCAGTGCTGGTAGGCCCCAGCGCTCCCCAAGCAGAGGTGCAGGCCCTTCCCCCAGGGCCAGACCCCTCCTGGCCGCAGGGCTCACCCGATGCAGGTAGGTGTCCGAGTCCTCGGGCATGTCGTAGTTGAAGACGATGTTGACGCGCTCAATGTCCATCCCCCGGCCGAACAGGTTGGTGGCCACCAGGATGCGGCGCTGGAAATCCTTAAACTGCTGGTACCGGGACAGCCTGGGGGGAGAATCGCACCTTAGCCCCCAGCCCTGCTCCGGCCACTAGGGCCCGCTCTCTTCCCAAGGCCTGGTGCCAGCAGGAACCAATCCAGGAGAGCCAAGTCGCTAGCCAGGCCAAGCCCCTGGCAGCCCAGGGCCCTGCACCCACCTCTCCTCCTGCGCCATGCCCCGGTGGATGGCGATGGCCGGGAAGTTCTGCTCCACCAGCAGCTGGGCCAGCGCCATGCAGCGCTGCACCGACTTGACGAAGATCACCACCTGGGGGAGGGGCGGAGGGTTAGTACGCAGCACCCCACAGACCCTGCTCCCGCTCAGGCAGCTTCCCTACCCCCATTCCTAGGGTCAGCCCCTAGGTCAACCCCTGCCCTACCCCTACTGCTCCCACAGACTTGTGTCCACGTGCGGAGCAAATTTTGTTACGTGCAATAGGGATGTAAAATCCTGGTTAATACATTAACTGATCAAAGGTGGTACTGGAGCGTCCCTGCCCGCAGCGCACCCCACAGGACTGGAACAGCCCCCTGCCCGTGGAGAGGAGAGATGTGGTGAGGGGGGGCTACTCCAGCCCCCACCAGTTAACCATTCACATCCCTAGTGTGCATGGTTGGAGCCCTCAGGCAAGGGCAATGCAGGGACAGAGCTCACTGGAGCTCAGGGCTCCACCCAGGGGGAGGAAGCAGCAGTGCATGAAGCTGCCCCCCCCTCCGGAAGGGCTGGCCAAAACAGGCTTTAGGCCAGGACCCCCTTAGCCTGGAGCTGCAGCCCCTGAAGCCCTTTTCCTAATCCAGGCCTGCTGGGGCTGGTGGAGCACGCCCCTCCCCCAGGTGCAACTGCACCCTGCTGGGGCCAGAGGGGAGGTGCGCTGCTGTGGCCAGGGGAGACGACCATGGCAGCTCCATGCTCAGCACCACTGAGCCCCTCCCTAGGCAACTGCATGGCTGTGCAGCGTGGAGGGAACCCTGCCTGCCCCCCTCTGCCCAGCCAGCCTGCTACATGCCCCACACCTGCTGTGGGAGCCCAAAGGGGGCATCCTGCCCTGGTCTCCCATCCGGGGTGTCACCCCTCCCCCCACATGCAGCGCTGCCGGAGGACGAGGCTCCCCCCACTCCAGGATCTCACGGCGGCCTAGCTCTGCAGGTGACTTGGGCAAGGATCCGTAGCCTGGCCCGTGTCACAGCCAATCGCTGACCGCCAGAACCCAGGAGTCCTGCTCTAACCACTGCTCCCCGCTCCCCTCCTGGCACAGGGACCCCAGGCCTCACCTGGTTGAATTCCAGCACGTCCAGCAGGTCAAAGAGCTTGCGGTTCTTCTCGCTGTCCTTCAGCTTCACGTAGTACTGCTGCAGACCGTGCAGCGTCAGCTTGGTCTCGTCGTCCACAAACACCTCCATGGGCTGGGGGGAGGGAGGGACTCAGCCACACTCCCACCGCCAAGGGGCTTCCCCCACCCTGCGGGGGCCACATGAGCGTAACCAGCCCTGCCCCCACCCCAGTCTAAACCCTGCATTCCCAGCAAGGGCTCCACAACCTGAGCCCGGAAGGAGTTCCCTCTGACAGCAGCCGTAGTAGAGCCTTACCCTGCCCTCACGCCCAGCCACTAGAGGCGGTCAAAGCTCCGCCCCAGCATGGGTCAGAATCCCCCTACAGCAGTGCCTGCCTCGCCCAGGCTATGCATATGCCAGGAGCCCAGATGCTGCCAGGCGTGAGCCCCCACTGGGCTCCCAGGGACTGAGCGTGAAGGAGCCAGGAACCCCAGACCAGCTGGCCCCTTCCAGGCTGCCTCCTGCTCAGTGCAAGGGAGCTGGCTGGGGTCCCCCACTAAGCCAGCAGGTGCTGGATGAGTTGTGGGCAGCCAGGCTGGGAATGTGGAGTCCGGCCAGGGGCAGGCTGGGTCTGAGGGTTGCTCTCCTTGGCCAGGCTGGGACTGAGGATTGCTCTCTTTGGAGGGACAAGGCCCATGGAGGGGGGTAGGCAACTCACGTCCTGCATGAACTTCCTGCAGACGGGCCGGATCTCCTTGCTGAGAGTGGCGCTGAACATCATGCACTGCTTCTCGTGGGGCGTGAGCCGGAAGATCTCCTGCACGTCCCGCCGCATGTCTGTGGAGAGGGAGGGGTCACTGCACAGGGACAGCAGAGGGACCACTCGGGGGAAGGGGCTGGGATCCATGCCCAGAACCAGCCTGCTGGGGTCACACCTCGAGGCCCCCCAGACCAGAGCCAGCGAGGCACCCTTACTCCCACCTCTAGGTCGCTCAATCCCAGACTGATCCTGCTACACTGAGTGTCTGCCTCCCTTTGCCCTGCCCCGCCTACAAGACCTGGGGTCACCCCCAGACATACCGGCCTAGGCTTCAAACCAGTGGGACCCAGGGACACACAGCTGAGCTGCTCCAGGCCTGATCCTGTTAGGCAGAAGCAGTGGGCCTGACCTGGAGGAAGGAGGTGCTCTTTACCCAGGCAGGTGTAGTAGGTTCTTACCCTGGTATGTAGTCCCAGCTCTGGGAGGGGAGTAGGGATAGAACCCAGCCCTCCCTGCTCTGACCACTAGACCCCACTCCCCTCCCAGGGCTGGGAGTCCAGCCCAGGAGTCACTGAATTGCTAGACCATGCAGACAGCCCCTTCAGCTCAGGTGCCCCAGGCATGCTGAGCCCTCCCCACCCCACCCACCCCAGCCCAGCCCACCCCACCTCTCACCGAGCTGCTCCAGCATCTTGTCGCACTCGTCCAGCACGAAGTGCTTGACGCTGCGCAGGTTGAGGCTCTTGTTGCGCACCAGGGCCAGGATGCGGCCCGGGGTCCCCACCACAATGTGGGGGCAGTTCTTCTTTAGCACCTCCTCGTCCTTCTTGATGGAGAGGCCCCCGAAGAACACTGCCACCTGCACGGGGCCGGGGGAACAGCAGGGTCAGCAGCCAGGCAGTGAGCCCCAAGCACCTAGCATACCTGGGG
Organism: Rafetus swinhoei; assembly: GCA_019425775.1. Taxonomy (NCBI): domain Eukaryota; kingdom Metazoa; phylum Chordata; order Testudines; family Trionychidae; genus Rafetus; species Rafetus swinhoei. Next base: position 283,435 of record JAFJHL010000157.1, on the reverse strand, counting down.
CTAGGAGAGCGCCTCCCCCTTTCGGTGGGGGGAAACTGAGGCAGAGGGACCGGGACTTGTCCAAAGGCAGGTTAGTGGCAGAGCCTAGACTAGAATTAAGGAGTCCTGACTTCCAACCCCCACTCCGCTCCCAGAGCCGGGAGAGAACCCAGGCGTCCTGACCCACCCCACATGATCCGAGAGAGAAGATGGGTTCTACAGCTTCCACGTTCCACCCCTCACGCCCTGCAGCCAGGCCAAACAGCACTCCAGCTCCACAGGGGAGCCAGCCTCATCCACTGAGGGCACCCGAGGTGCTGGGGAGGGGCTCCCCTCGACGCCAGGCAGCGCAGGGGGCCAGGAGATGGGATCACCTTGACGCTGGGCATGTACTTGGAGAAGCGCTCGTACTCCTTGCTGATCTGGGACGCCAGCTCCCGTGTGTGGCACATCACCAGCACGGATACCTGGGGGGGGGGGGGGGGAAGGAAGGGGAGAGAGAAGAGACGGGGGTCACCTCAGCACCCCATGAGACATCCTGCCCCTCCAGGGATGCAGCCCAACACCCCTATCAAGGAACACCCCTCCTGGGGAGACACCTCCCCCCTCTTCCCCAAATCTTGGGGAACAGGTGCCCCCCTCTTTGCCCCTTCCCAGATCTTTCATCCCTGTGGAGACCAGACTAAGCTAAAGCATCAGGGGTCCATGTCCCCTTCCCTGACCTTCTCTTGGAGCCCAGGACGTCTCTTCATCAAGTCTACCCCACACCTGGATAAGCGGCCCCAGGCCCCTTCCCACGTGGAATGGGGCAGAGAGGGGGCTACTCCCTTCCCCCAGCAAATCCCACACCCCAAACCCATACCTGCCCATCCACCGGCTCAATCTGCTGCAGCGTGGCCAGCACGAAGACGGCCGTCTTGCCCATGCCCGACTTGGCCTGGCACAGCACGTCCATGCCCAGGATGGCCTGCGGGATGCACTCGTGCTGCACTGCGAGGGGAGGGCAGACACACGACAGTTAGATGGGGCGCAGCATGTTGAGAGGAGAACCAGGAGTCCTGACTCCCAGCCCGCTGCTCAAACCACTAAACCCATCCCCCTCCAGCACTGAGACCCCACCCCCAGCGGCACCCCTTAGTGCTGCACTGGGGCTGACACGGAGTGCCAAGGAGAGCACTCCCTGCTTCCCCAATGCAGACAGGCCTGACAGACTAGTCGACTAGTCACACTCCCACCCTTGCTGCCTCCATCAGAAAGAGGCAGCGGGGGAGGGGAAGAGGAGAGGGTACTTGAAAGCAGCAGCACTGCTTGAAGCCTGGGACCAGCTGGGGTATCCCCAGGATCCCCGCAGCATTTCAAAGCAGCAGTGCCACACAGAGTCCAGGGTCAGTGGGGGAGTCCACAGCTGATCCTGGGCTTCACGCGGCACCTCCGCCTTTGAAGTGTAGCAACAGCCCTAGGGCCCTAGAGCTGTTGCTACACTTAAAGGCAGAGGCGCCCCATCGACTAATCGAATAGTCGATGCAAAATGCATCGACTATTCGATTAGTCAGTTGCTATTTAACATCCATAGCCCCCACTTGGCAGGGCAATTCTCAGGATCACACTCCTTTTGCTGACACCCCCGTACTCCCGCAGCTCTCACCAGGCAGCGCCGCTCTCTATGGCCCCCGCCCGCAGCTCCTCCCAGGCGGGCTGGCGAGGGGGTTGCGCTCCCAGGGGCCAGGGGCCTCGGCTCCGCTCCTACCTTCAGACGGGTGCTCGAAGCCACAGTCCACAATAGCTCGCAGCAGCTCGGGTTTGAGCAGGAAGTCCCGGAACCCTGAGCTGTGGATGGACACATAGGAGCCCTTCACGTCCTTCTTTGCTGCAGGAGGCACCGCATCCGCCACCACCTGGGGCTCCTCGTCCTCCTCATAATCCAGCAGCTCGTTCTCCACATCCTGCTCAGCCATTCTGCGAGGAACAGGACACTCGGGCTGTGGGGCTGCACTGAAGGTACCAACAGAGGTAGCACGGGGAGCTCAGGGTTTGGACAGGTCAGAACGGAGGGACCCAGCAGAACTAAGGGGACCCTGGCCTGTACTAGGCTAGTAAAGGCTTCAGGTCAGGGCTGAGCCGACAGAGGTGGAGGGGAGCCCAGGACTTGGACAAGGGCTGCAGGTCAGGATGGAGACACACCCACAGAGCTGGGTCAGAGCTGAGGCTGGGGTAACAGGCTGCAGGTCAAGAGTGTGAGGCACGGGCAGAGCTGGGGTGGGGGAGTAACCCCAGGCTGGCATTAGCCCAGGGGCCTTGGGCAGGACTGAGGGCCATTGGCAGAGCTGGGAGTGGGAAGCCTGGAGCTGGGATAGCCAGGGGAGTTGCGGGTCAGGATTGAGGAGCATTGGCAGAGCTGGGATAGCCAAAGGACCACAGGTCAGGATTGAGGGACACTGACTGGGAGGCTATGGGTCGGGATTGAGGGGCACTAGATGGGACACTGGGTCGACTGGGGAGGTGGGTTGGGGAGTCGGGATTATGGGGCACTGGGGAGCGCTGTGGATGGGCATTTTGGGACCCTGGCTAGGCTGGGGGCGTTGGGATAGCCAGGGGTTGGGAGTCGAGATTATGGGGCATTGGGGAGCCTGGGGCGCTGTGGATGGGCATTTTGGGACCCTGACTAGGCTGGGGGCGGGGTTGGGAGTCGAGATTATGGGGCACTGGCAGAGCAGGGGCACGGGGAGGCGGGCTGGACTAGCCAGGGGCTGGGGCGGGATTACCGCTGGGGCTGGGTGAGAGGGGAGGCTGAGCTAGCCAGGGGCTGGGGGCGGGAATTACAGGGCGCTGGGGGCTGGGTGGAGAGGGGAGGCTGAGCTAGCCAGGGGCTGGGGCGGGATTACGGGGCATTGGGGGCTGGGTGGAGAGGGGAGGCTGAGCTAGCCAGGGGCTGGGGCGGGAATTACAGGGCGCTGGGGGCTGGGTGAGAGGGGAGGCTGAGCTAGCCAGGGCTGGGGCGGGATTACGGGGCGCTGGGGGCTGGAGGATCGGGGGGGGGGGCTGCACCTGCCCCACGGACCGCCGCCCCGACCCCGCGATTCGCCGCCGGCCCCGCCCGCGGGACAGCGCGCCGCTGCGCCCCGGCCCCCCCAGCGGCCCGGCGGCCGCGCGGACCGGCGGCCGCTGCGCCCCGCCCTGGCTCCGGCCGCCTCCAGCGCATTCCGCGCTCCGCGACAGAGCGCCGACGCCCGCGCACCATTGGCTACGCTCCGCCTTCGCGCTGCATTCCGCCGCGCTGCCTCCGCTCGTCGCGCGCCGCCTGAGTACGAGTGGCCTCCGCGCCGGCTGCCATTGAAGGGGGACAGCATTCTGCGCCTCCGCTCCTTGGCGCGCAGGAGTTGGTGATCTCTCCCGCCAGTCGAAGTGCGGCCATGGGCCGGATAGCACAAGGGGCAAGGGCTGGCAGGAGTTGGCCAGGGTCTCCTCCCAGTCAGGAGGGCAGCCATGGAGGGGGATGGGCTGGGGCCTTGGGCGCAGGTTCTTGTCTCCAGGGGCAGGATGGACCGCCAGACACTGAGCTGGGGTGACCCACCTGTAGTGGTTGCAGGAGCACCTGCATCAGGCAGTGCGAAGCGCTGTAGCAAACCTGCCATCCACCTGTCAAGTCCCGGTGACTTGTGTTATAAAGCATGGTCTCTCTGCATCTCTCACCAGCTAGATGCCCCTGTCCCAGTCTTGTTAATCCCTCTCCTATATCTAATTCAACACGCTTTCCAGCACCTACGATGTCATTTTAGAGACAGAGTGTCCAGACCTGCACGCAGTGTTCAAAGTGTGGGCATACCAGGGAGTTATACTGTGGCTTTGTTATATTTCCTACCTTATTTTCTATCCCCCTTTCCTAATGGCTCCCGACATGCTGCTGTTCACTTTTTCGACTGTCGCTGCACATTGAGTGGATGTTTTTCGAGAACTCTCCACAATGACTCCCTCCAAAATCTCAGTCTTACATGGTAACAGCTAATTTAGTCCCCAGCATTTTGTATGATTAGTGAGGATTATTTTTTCCAACCTGCATTATTGTACACTGATCAACATTGCATTTCACCTGCCATTTTGTTGCCCAGTCACCCAGTTTGGTGAGGTCTCTTTGTAACTCTCTGCCGTCAGCTTTGGACTGAGCCATCTTCAGTAGTTTTATATCCTCTTCTCCAAAGAGCTCTGATCGCAGTACAGATCCTACAGTGACCCCGCTATTTACCACTCTCCATTATGAAAACTGACCATTTATTCCTACTCTTTGTTCCTGTCTTCTACCTAATTACTTACATGAGAAGGCCTTCTCTCCTCTTATCCCATGACTTCTTACTTTGCTGAAGGACTTTTGCCAAGGGACCTTGTCAAAGGCTTTCTGAATGTCCAAGATCACTATGTCCACTGGATCCCTCTTAGCCACATGCTTGTTGACCCCTCAAAGAATTCTAGTAATGTGGTGTGAGGCCTGATTGGCCCAGTCATCTCCAACAAGCCCCTCGGGGTATCACGACTGTAGTACTGGGCTATACTCTGAGACAGTGTTTCTCAACCAGTGGTATGAGTACCCTTAGGAGTACTTGAGAGAAGTCTGTGGAGTATGTCAACACAATTGAAATGTGGAGAAAACTGAATTTTTGTTTTAAGTTTTACAGCACTTTATTATTTTTTTACTTTTAACACCCAAAAATTTCATCACCCGCCAGGCTATGATTAAGTTGTTTAAACAAATGTGTTGAAATGGTAGAAAAAAATTGTTTGTCTGAAAACTGTAGGTACTGGAGGTACGTATTTTTTTTTAAAGGGGTACTTTATAAAAAAAGGTTGAGAAACACTGCTCTGAGATACTGCCAGACACACAGAATTCATCCCTTTTCTGCAGCTGCTCCCCTGCCTTTTGTCTGTATGTTTTTGTCTCCCTACCCTTCCAGGACTGGTCTATATCCAGCTCTCGCCCTCTCCCCGCCCTTCTCTGCACCACACCTCTAACTGGTAGGGCACAATTCCTGCACTGTCCCATTTGCAGCCAGGAAGAGGGGAATGCCAGGACAGTCATGGACATGAGACAGTGGTGGAGCAAAGCGAGTGACAGAGCAAGGGGATGAGGGTCTATGTAGGGACAGGCGCCCCATGGCATCGGGATCAATTCACATGGCTGTAGCATCTGTAGGTTCGCTCCAGCAGAATTGGGTCCCAAGAGGCTGCGCTGTTACTGGAGTGTGATATGTCCGTACAGGTGATTGTTGCAACCACTGCTAGATGTTTGCACTAAATCTTGTATAAAGTGGGCCAGGTGAGGTGTCTATAGAAAGCTAATGATTCGCTGATTCTGTTTATGCTATTTGTGGGCATGTATCATTTTTGTCCTTGAAGATTGGCTGTGTGTGTGTGTGTGTGTGTGTGTGTGTATTTCAAATGTTAGCTCCTGGAGTAACCCCCAGAGAGCTGCAAGCGTGTCTGGGAAAGGCTACTCAGGTTGATTGGCCCATCAAGGAACATTCAAGGGGCAATTAAGCATGGGAGGCACTAATTGCACTGAATGGACTTTCCTGCAAACCTCCCATCTGGAACTTGGACCATGGTGGCTGCCTAAAAAGGACTGAGTCCTGCATGGACAGGGGCCGTGCTTAGGTGACAAACTGCATTTTGTAGCTGCATTTTCCCACTGAGAGCCATGGGCGTCCCTCATTGTGGCCTATGATATAAAAAGAGCCCTGGAGTTTCCTCCATGGCTATGTCTACACTGCCAGCTTTTGCCGGCAGAGAATATGCAAATGAAGTGCTGATTAGCATTTTGTCACGCTTCATTTGCATAATCTATTCAAGCCGTTTTTGCACAAAGGGTTTTTTCGCACAAACAAGCAAAAAGGGGTTTTTGTGCAAAAAGGAAACATCCACACTGCTTGTTTTTGCGTAAAAACCCCTTGCGCAAAAACAGCTTGAATCGATTATGCAAATAAAGTGGGACAAAATGCTAATCAGCACTTCATTTGCATACTCTCTGCCGGCAAAAGCCAGCAGTGTAGACAAAGCCCATTTGTCTTCATTCTAGCTTCTCACCTGTGGAGGGGCTTTGCTAGGAACAGAAGCTTGAAGGGATGGTTGACCCAGCCAGAGTGGGTGTCTTCCAGAGACTTGATTTAAAACAGCAGATTATTCACCTCTGCTTCAAGCTTGCCCCAAGCACTTTGCCACTGGTGCATGCATTTGATTCCTAAAGAGTTGTAACTCTCACCATTTCTTGTTATTGATAACCCTTTAGATTTTAGATTCGAAAGGACTGGCACAGCGTGCTTTTTGGGTAATGTCAGTCTAACGCAGGGCTACTCAACATGCAGCCTGCAGCCTGTTTGTTTGCGGTCCACGGTGCGGTTTGGGTGTACGCAGGGCTCAACATGTAGCTTGCGGGTGGGATCCTTTGAACATGGCCTCCACTGGGACATCATCCCTGCTGGGAATCCAGGACAGGGCTCCCGAGCACCTGTCTTTTTTTGCCTCTTGTGTCTGGCATGACTCATCCAGCTCCCTGCCCACCGCAGGTTGGAGCACTCTGGTTTGGAAACTTTTTCTGAGTGAAATCACTCTGAGAAGTGCACAACTTGAAGCTTCAAGCTAAACACGCAAAACACTGGGATATAACTTTTTCTTTTTAAAAGTTCTCATTAAAAGTGCTGTCATATGGGTGGAAATCGGGTAAATATTGCATTTTATTAGTATCAGCAGAACAGACTTAAATGGAGCCTGCAAATTGTGTAGTCTTGCCTTAATCTTTGTATGCATGCCCATCAGTGTGAAAGAAGCTATTTGCATATATTTGCATATATATTTGCATGTATGTGCGACTACACTTAAGTTGCGGCCCTCAGCATGTGCTGGGAGTATTTTTGTGGCCCCCAGAGCTTCCAAAGTTGAGTAGCCCTGATCTAAAGTGACCTGGGAATGTGGCTGGTCCTTTGCAGTCAGAAGACCCATTTTGATTTGGTGAGATTAGTTTTCATAACCTCTCATCTGTGCTAGGAGCGGTGCTGGTGGTGGCACAGGAGCACTGGAGCGTCTAAGAAATTGCATGTAGGACTTCTTGCTGGCCAGTACGGTGAATAGAACTGCTCTTTGTGATTGGTTGGTGCCTTATAGTGAAGGACTCCCAGGCTTAAGCTGTAAGTAGCCCTGTCTCCAAGCAATTTGCCCTGAATTGACCCTCTCAGCAGTGCCCCCAGAAACTCTCGTGTATTACAGAGGCAGAGAAGCACCTGCAGCATCACCCTCTGCCCGGGATTGTTATGATGTCAGTACCCACCCAGTCGAAGACTAGGAAGCTCCATGCACACCTCAGCCAGCCAGTCCCAGCAGTTTATGGGATAATGACCTGGGTCCACTGACATTGAAGTAAGTGCTGAGTGCCAGGGAAGAGCGCCCCCTACTGATCCTTTCCACCCTGCTCCTTGCAGCACAGCGCCCCCTACTGATTCTTTCCGCCCTGCTTCCCTGCAGCACAGCGCCCCCTACTGATCCTTTCCGCCCTGCTTCCCTGCAGCACAGCGCCCCCTACTGATCCTTTCCACCCTGCTTCCCTGCAGCACAGCACCCTTTACTGAGCCTCCATCTCACTCCTGCAGCACAGCGCCCCCTGCTGAGCTTCCATTTCGCTCCCTGCAGCACAGCACTGCCCCACACTGCACTATGGCACTGGTTTTAGAAACAGCCAGGAAAATCTTTTAGGATCCCAGTGAAAACCTCCCCCCTGCTCCCATGCAGCCCCCTCTTTGAACAGTCACCGGGATGGAGCCGACACAGGCCCCCCTGAATGTCCCTCTCCCTTTGTTACATGAGCAGTGTAGATCTCATGTAGCCTGCGTTGGTTTGATGGTTCTTTGCTGCAGCCTCATGGGTGGGAGCCCATCTGGCGACTCTCTGTGCCAGAATCCCATATGCTCCCCCCTACGCAGGAATGTTGGGCATATGGTACAATGATGGGCAATGTGTAAACAGGGGGGATCCTTATCAAACGAAGCAGACAATGATCCCACTCTACCAGGCCCCAGGCTGGCCTCCTTGTGGATGTGGGTGGGGGAGGGAACTAACTCTATCATCAGGCTTTAAATATGTCTGCAGAGAAGGGATGTTGTTAGGGGGCTCTGTGCTGCAGGGAGCAGGGTGGGGAACAGCAGGGGGCACTAAGGGTCAGGGAGCGGGGCAAAGGCTCAGCAGGGGGTGCTGTGGGGCAGGGAGACAGGCAGGGCTCATCAGGGGGCGTTGTGCGACAGGGAGCCAGGTGGGGGACCCAGCAGGGGGTGCTGTGCTGCAGGGGGCAGGGCAGGGCTCATCAGGGGGCGCTGTGCGACAGGGAGCCAGGTGGGGGACCCAGCAGGGGGTGCTGTGCTGCAGGGGGCAGGGCAGAGCTCATCAGGGGGCGCTGTGTGACAGGGAGCCAGATGGGGGACCCAGCAGGGGGTGCTGTGCTGCAGGGGGCAGGGCAGGGCAGGGCTGAGCAGGGGGCACTATCCCTGGAACCCAGTGGCCTGTGGGCTCTGTGCTGCGGATTGCGGGAGTCTCTCCCCTGGCTGTCAGTGCTGCCCCAGTACCCCACATGGTGGTGTGGGCAGCTGGGCGCTGTGACCTCACCCTCCCCAACTCTCTAATCTCCTGGGGCCAACGCAGCTACATCCCCCTGCACCCAACAGTCTATACCCACCAAAATGGCACAGGTCCACCCATGGGTGGGCCACTTCTGGGAGGTGTTTCTGCCCAGTGCCAAGGCAGGGGGCATCACGGATTGCCCTGAAACTACCAAATAAACCAGGAAACCGGGTGGGTTAAAGAAAAAGACATAAAAGGTGGGGACCGCAGTAGAGGGGACTGGCCAGCAGAGGGTGCGGCTGTGCTAGAAAAGACTACAGCTGGGCAATGGGCGGGAATTCTCTGAACAAGGGAACTTGTGTTGTGATGCTAGTGCATAGAGACCAAGGAGAGGGAGAGGGGTGTGTGTGTGGGGAGGGGAGGGGAGGGGATAGATAGATAGATAGATAGATTTAAAACAAACAAAAGGAAGTATTTCTGCACACAATGCACAGTCAACCTGTGGAACTCCTTGCCACAGGGTGTTGTGAAGGCCAGGACTTGAACAAGGTTCAAAAAGAGTTCGATAAATTCATGGAGGTTAGGTCCATCAATGGCTATTAGCTAGGATGGGTAGGAATTGTGTCCCTAGCTTCTGTTTGTCAGAAGCTGGGAATTGATGACTGGGGATGGATCACTTGATTATCTGTTCTGTTCATTCCCTCTGGGGCACCTGGCATTGGCTACTGTCAGAAGACAGGATATGGGGCTAGATGGACCTTTGTTTTGACCCAGTATGGCAGTTCATATGTTTAGATCTATAGATTGATTGATAGGCTGTATAGGGATGCCTGGATAGATAGATAGATAGATGAGGGGTGCATGGGGATGGGTAACTCAGATGAGGATCACAGATGGATCAGAGGAGAGAAGCGCAGGGGGATGAACAGATAGATACTATGGGGAGGGAGGGAGCGAGCACACATGGGGTGGTAGGTGGTGGGTGATCCCTGAATGTTCTAAGTCAGTGGTCACCAACTAGTAGATTGGGATCTACCGGTAGATCTTGGAGACTCTGACAGGGGATCTTGACTGGTTTGGCCAGGAAGCTGTCAAGCGCTGGTTCTTCATTTGCTCCTCCCCCCACTGTCATGCTGCTCCTGCCCTCTGCCTTGGAACTGCCCCCCTGGGAGCCTCCTGTTTGCTGTACAGAGTGTGGGAGGGAGTAGAGAGGGGGCACTGATGTCAGGGTGTCCCCGCTACCCCTACTTCTATACCCTGTCTTCGCACAGAGTGAAGGGGATGGAGGGAGTTTGGCAATGCAACTCTCTGTCACTCACATACTGTGTGTATCTGTCATTCTCACAAACACACACGTTGTCCTTCCCTCTCATCTCCAGACCCAACACACACGTGGGGGGTTGTTGTTACTTCTTGTACTGCGTGCAAAGTGTGTTATTTTGGGTTTTGACTGGACTGTGCATTTCAGAACTTTCATTTCTCTCTTACGCTTAAATTTAATTCTTTGAGTAGTGAGCTCTAACATGCCAAACCTGTCATGGCTGGAATAGTTATCCCTGTGGTAGTTACTGCTCCTGGAAGTAGCTGGCATGTCCATGCCGCCCCTGAGAGAGGCAGAGCAGGGGGTCTCCACATGCTGTCCTTGCCTGCAGACACCACTCCTGCCGCTCCCATTGATCAATAATGGGGAACCGTGGCCAGTAGACGCTGTGGGCTCCATGCCTGTAGATGAGGGGCAGCGCCTGGCGCCATGGAGCCATTGCTGTACATACTGGCTGCTTTCAGGAGTGGCGCAGGGCCAGGGCAGGAGTAAGCTGCCTTAACCCCACTGCTCCATTACCCGGAAGCCATCTCAGTTAAATGGTGCCCTGCCAGAGCCTGCTTCCTGGACTCCTGTCCCAGCCCTGAACCTCCTCCAACACCCAACCTCCTGCCCCAGACGTGAGTCTCCCTGCACCCAAACTCCTTCCCAGAGCTTGCGCCCTGAAACCCCTCCTGGATCCCAATCCCCCACCCTGGGCTAAGCCCAGAGCCCCTCTCACACTCCAAACCCCTTGGCCCAAGAGCAGAGCCTGCACCCCAAACCCCTACCCCAGCCTGGTGTAAGTGAGTGAGAATGGGGGAGGGAGGGGTATGGAGTGAGCAGGGTGAGGCCTCGGGGAAAGGGTGGAGCAGGGGCAGGGCGTCAAAGAAGGGGTGGGAAGGAAGTGGAGCAAAGGTATTTGCGTTTGGGGTGGATCTTACATTGCACTTCAATTGAAACAGTGACCTGGTGGTTAAAAAGGTTGGAGAGCGCTGCTCTAAGTCCATAACTGGCTGCAGTCACACAAACACGTCACAGTTGGAGGAAAGGCTCAGAGGTGAGGAGGAAACAAAGGGGAGAGCCGGAGAGGAGCGAGGTGCCGCGCTCGGGGCTGGGCAGGGCGATGACACACCCCAGGCTGTCGCTGTAACACCTGTGCATGGAGGCACTAAGCCCCTCCTGCGATGGCTCCAACAGCTCTGAAACCTGGGGTGGGGGTAGCGGGACCCTTTGAAGAGAAAGGCCCGCAGGTGGGCCACACCACTGTCCTTCCCTGAGCAGGGCGGGGAGGGAACGACGGGTCTGTGTATTGACCCTGGCTGGGCTGCTCCCTGCGGGGGCGCTCCCCGGGCCCAGCATGCGGATAGGAAACAAAACCAGACAATAAAACTGCGTCAGGCGGTTTATAACGTGTCACTGGAATTGCCGCCGCCCCCTGGTGCTGGGTGCTGCACAGACCCCAGCTGTGCCCCGCAGTTCTGGCCTTGCCCAGGGCAGCTACGGGTTTAGCTCCCTGCTTTGCTTCAGTGTCAGCCTGCCCCGCATGGCTCTGTGTGCTCCAGCTCCCGTGTTAGGCAGTGAGGGGAAGAATTCCCCTAGGCCCGGCTCTTGCCACAACCTGCAGGACTGCAAAGCCAGGTGGCCTGGCTCCTTCGCCGTACACAGGTGCCCCTTTGCTTTGATCTCACACGTGGAGGGGCAGGGAGTGGGGCTCAGACACCCCAACCCCCCCAGCTCTCCTCATCACAATCATGGAGCTATTGTGATGTGAGGAGAGCTGCGGGAGAGGAAGACTTCAGAACCACCTCCCCGCAAAGGGCACCTGGAGGGTGGGGAGCTCAGGGCTAAGGCAGTCCTGGATGGGGTGGGGGGTGCCCCTAGCCAGCCCCTTTCACTTGCCTGATGATTCTGTCTCTTTTCTGAATGGTTTTATGAGAGGCAATCCCATTCCAGGCACATCCCATTGTCCTGGAACAACCAAACTTTAAGCTATGATAAGAGCAAGCTGGATGATGAATTTGGTGGTCCTAACTCTTACCGCTTAGGAAGAGTTCTTGAACAGACAGACAGACACACAGACTCTCTCAAATATAGTAGATTAGGCAGTTGGAGCCATGGGTGATGGATTCACCCTAAAAAGGGGGAGATGTGAAGTCCCACCCCCTCTGTAGCACCACTCCTGCCCCTCTTCTTCCCTTGAGGCTGCCTCCTCCAGTCAGTCTGCAGGCTGGAGATGGGAAGGGATCCCTGGCCCCTCCACTTCCTGGGGTGGGACTGGGGACTGTGAACAGCCCCCAGCTTGTGTCTCTGTCCCCTGGAAAGAGGACAGCTTCCAACAGATGCCTGGGCCACTTTTCGCCAGCCTGGGCTCCTCCAACTTGTGGTCTTGCCAGAGAGCAGGACCTTGGGGGGAAAGAGGAGAGGCAGGGAGCCAGGCCATGGCTGGTGTTGTTTCCGGGGGCATCCCACTGGCTAGTAGATGGAGCACTGGACTGGGACTCCAAAGAGCTGGATGCTGGGGCTCTCCTACCAGGTCACCGTGGCCAATTCCCATCACCCAATGTTCCCTCTTACTTTTTCCATTCCTGTGCAGAATAAATTTTGGTATGTGCACAAGGCATGTGCAGATGTGCACCACCAATAGAAACATGCTGCCCGTGGTGGGTGCTCTGCTAATCACCTGGGCAGTATTTGAATCTCTCCTGGGTGGCCACCCAAGTGCTCAGCTTACATGGAACACTGCTGTCATCCCTCTGTGCCTCAGTTTCCCCATGCGTAAAACAGGGATGATGATTCTGACCTGGTAAAGTGCCTCGTGATATACTGATATTATTGCTGACATGGGTAAGGACACTCATGCTGCCTGGATCAGGCCCATGGCCCATTTGTTCTATTCTCTCTCATCCATTTCACTCATCAAATCATAGAAACGTTGGGCTGGAAGGCACTTTGTGGAGTCACTCATTCATCCCCCTGCTGAGACAGGACCCAGTAACCGCAGCCCAGCCCTGACAGGGGTATGTCCAACCTGTGTGCTAGGTCACTTGGCTCTGTGCTGACCCCTCCTGACAGTGGGGATGTTTTTCCTGTATCTAACCTATATTTCCTCTGCTGCAGACAAAGCCTGTTTGCGCCTTGTCCTAATTCAGCTCCCACAGAGCACAGCTGGTCATCGCCTCTTTGTAACAACTTTGGACACATTTGTAGACTGTCATCAGCCCCTTCCTCCCCTCCCCCTTTCTGCTCTGGCTTAAACACACCCAGGTCTTTCAACCCCTCCTCACAGGCCAGGTTTTCTAAACCTTTGATCACGTTTGTTGCTTTCCTCTGGACAAAGTGGCGAGTCCAGATCTTTCCCACAATGTGATGCCCAGAACTGTATTCAGCGCCCCAGCTGAGGACTCCCCAGTGCCAAGGAGAGCAGAACACCACATCCATTTGCCGTGCCCCCCACAGCTGGGATGCCTGCCCTGCAGTTCTAGGGACTCTCTCCGCAAAGATCTGGCAGAATAGGGGAAGATACAGAGATGGGCCACAAAACGGGGTGGGACACAGCTTCCCTACAAGGAGAGATTCCAACCACTAGGATTGCTCAGCTGGGAGAAGAGAGGCTGGAGGGGGCGTATGAGAAAATCCTGGCTGGGGTGGAGAAAGTGACTAGGGAAGTGTTACTGATCCCTTCACACAACACAGGAACCAGGGTCACCCAGTGAAATTAATGAACAGCTGATTTAAAACAAACCCCAGGGCACTTTGTGACACACACCACAGCAGTCACTCTGGGGAGCTCCTTGCCAGGGGACATTGCCAGAGGGAGAAGCGGGTTCAAAGAAGACTGTGCTAGTCCCTGGAGGACAAGTCCAGCAGTGTCTGTCAGCCAAGATGATCAGGGACACAGCCGCATGCTCTGGGCACCCCCTAAACCTCCTGCTGCCAGAAGCTGGGAGTAGAGCACTAGAGATTACCCTGTTCTATCAAGGTACATAGACTACAGTGCTATATTGACCCCCGCAGGCAGGGTTCTCCAGGCCCCAGTCTGAACAATGTTTAATCCACCCCCCCATCAATTAACTATGAGACTTGGCTCTGACTGCAGTGTAGACAAGACACTGGTCTGACCCGGTGTGGCTGTATGTAACACCCCCCCCTTCCATGTTAATCCGCCTTCTCTGCTGTCGGTGAAGTGGAGTGGGTCAGTTTCACTTTCTCTTTCTCGTCAATTTCCTTTTTCTTTCCCCTGCCTCTGCCCAGCCCAATGGGGCCCACACAAAGCTCCTTTCATTCAGACGCAGCCCTGGATTCCCACTGCTGTTTCCACTGGGTTAAATCCTCCTCCCTGTTTTTTTGACCTAAATTTCAAGGACTCGCATTCACTTGGCAGCAGCGCTTGCTCTGGAATAGACCCAGCCGCTGGATTTGAGTGTGAACACTTGCTGAGTTGTTAGCCTGGCTTCTCCTGTGGGAATTGCAAACTTTTGTCCTTGATTTCAAGTGAAACTAACCAGCCCAGGGGCTCTCAGCTTTCACGAGCTTGGACCGCCGTGTGAGTGTGTGTGTGGGGGGGGAATCCAGAGCACATAAAGAGGAAAGTGTGTGGGGGGGGTCCTGGTTAGATCCTGGCTAGACTGGAGGCGGTTCGAGGGTGGCAGTTCGGGTATGGAAAGAAGCGGGGAGAACCGGAGGCCACTGGGTCAAGGGTCAGGGCTGCCCTCTATGGGGTGGAATCGGACCTGCGCACCATGTGTCAGGCCGGGCACGCAGGGCTCTGGGGAGGGGGCTGGGCTGAGCAAAGGAAGCCGATCTGGCCAGTGCAGCATCACGCTCTGGCAGGAGCAGCTGCGGTGGGGGAGGGCCGATGCACTACCCCGACCCCCTGACACCGAGAGCCCCTCCCCCATCTCATAAAGACATGCAACTACAACATCCCCCAGTGCAACCCCTTGGCGCGCGGCGGACAGACTCCTGCAGCAGCCCGGGCGATGCCGCCACAGCGGGGGGTGGCTCAGCTCTCCCCGCCCTGGGCCGCTAATCCCTTAATCTGGAGTGAAAGGGAAGGGACCCCGGGCGGCAGCTGCAGCCCCCGCAGTCTCCGGCCTTGGGATCCCGCCCCCATTAGCCGCCTGCTGCAGCCCAGCGGCAGCCTCCTCCCAGTTCCCCCTCCCTGCACTCTGGTCACGTGACCACCCCGGCAAGTTAGGGACCAAGGAGGAGGGACAGAGCGGGGCGCTGGGGGCGCGGCGGCAGCGCGAGCCGCTCCGGATAGAACGTTCCCCGGGAGCTGCAGCGGCGCGAGCCCGCCCCAGCAGCAACAGCAGCAGCTCCGCTCCTCGCTCTTCCTTGGTCCCTGCCTGTCCCGCCGTCAGGGGCTGGGGCTTGCAGCTAGAGCTCCGCGCTCGGTGCACGCCCCGCAGCCCGGAGGGCGAGGAAGATGGAGGGTCGGCTGTGAAGGGGGGCCCCTTGGAGAGCTGCAGCAGCCTTCCCTCGAGGAGGGGAGAGGAAGAGGAGCCGGAGGAAGCAGCAGCGGTGGCCTGTGCGAGGCGAGGGGCAGAGATGGCCAACGACTCGGTTCAGGTAAGAGCGGCGGGCAGTTAGTCCCCGGCCGCCAGGGGGCAGCCCCGAGCGCAGCTGGGACATCCCGGGGGCGGGGACTGAACCACTGCAGAATGGGGTGGGGTGGCTGGACCCTCTTCCTGCCCCCATTTGGGGGGAGGTGGAACATAACCAGGGGGTCGGGCAGAGCACCCCGACCACACTAATTGTTCCAAGCCTACCGCAGAGGGTCAGGAGCCACTGCACATCTGGAGCCTGGGGGGTTGAATCTCCAATCTCCCTGGCACATCTGGAACATGCAAGGGGGTGGGGCCTGTTCCTGTGGAGCCCTCCCAGCACATCTGGGATATGCAACCCCCTGCACCCATTGAGAAAGCAGGCAGCCTGTTCCTCCTGCACCACTGCCCCCTCCTGATGGAGTGAGGGGAGTGTGGGGCAACCCCTGGCACAGGTGGGACATGCAGGCCCCCAGCTGGGCTGGGCCAAGTTCTGCTCTCGCCAGCTGTGTAAAGCTGTTGTTGGCCTCTGGCCCGTGGGGGTGGAGGAGATGGGGGGTGGGAGGCAGCTACAGGCTTTTCCTGGCCAGCTGGGCCTTGTCTCTCGCACACACACTCTGCTTACAAGTTCAGCTTCATCAGCCTGGGTATCTCTGTGCAGTCCTTGTACCCGTCTTGCCCATCTACACACAGGAACCTCTGCCTCCCTTTCCATCCCTTGCCCCAATTCTGGCCTGCCTCACTTTGGAGGATCTAGACCCACAAGCTGACTGGATGACCCTTCCCCCCAGCAGATTTAGCCACCCTGGCTCTTGCACCCCACCCACCCCACAGACAGGTGCACAAGTTACAGTGGGGAGGTCTAGGTTGGACATTAGGAAAAACTATTTCCCTAGGAGGGTGGTGAAGCACTGGGATGGGTTCCCTAGGGAGGTGGTGGAATCTCCAACCCTAGAGGTTTTAAAGTCTCGGCTTGACAAAGCCCTGGCTGGGTTGATTTAGTTGGGATTGGTCCTGCCTTGGGCAGGGGGCTGGACTTGATGACCTCCTGAGGTCTCTTCCAGCTCTAGGATTCTATGATTCTAGGTGACGCAGCTGAACCGTGGGTGCTAGGAGACCTGACTCTAGAGAGCATTGGGTGCTAGGATCTTCCCTGGAACTAGATGGGAGCCACTTTTATCCCTCCTCCCCAGTATTTCCAGCTGCCTCCTCCCTGTCACCAAACCCATTTGCCACAGTTCAAGAGCTCACTTTCCCTCAGGGCACCAACCTGCAGCTGTAAATCTAGTCGGGTGGGCCCTGGCCCACACCCTGCTGTGGGGCCCCAGCCAGCCCCCCTGCAAGTGAGAACAGAATCCTGTCCTCCGCACTGCTCAGAGGTGTCTACGCAAGGGATGGAGGCCGGGGTGAAATTCCCTCTGGCAGCCTGGATCCTGCACTGGATGTGGAGGTCAGATGCACCTTCTCCATGGGGTGCCTGCTCATGAACCAGCTGGGGGAATGGGTTAGTTACACGGTCCCTTATAGGTTCCTCTAGCTGATGGAGGGGGCATGTGCTCCCTTCCCTGGTTCTGTGCTCCCTCATAAGAGCCCTGGTCCTGCCCGGGTGGAGGAATGGGGCTGACGCTCTTACCGTCACTTCCCCAGCGGTTGCTCTGTGGCGTGGTAAGCGCCGGCCGTGTCCCCTGGGAACATCCCAGGTTGTTGTGGTTTTGTTGTTTTCCCGCTTGAGCCCGCAGGGCCCAGCTGAGGGAGAACGCTACCGTGCTGGGGGATGCCGCAGCGAGATTTTCCAGTAGCAGGAAGCGTTTGTGGCCCTAGCTAGGAACCGGCTTTGGGGAGGAGGCGAGGGCCCAGCCCATAGCTGTGTTTGCATGTACCTTTGTAAACCCCACTGGCAATGGGGTGTGTTACAGTGGACACTTGTCTGCCCCAGCCCCCAGCCAAGGCACCCTGGCTTTCTAGCACAGGCTGTTGCTTTGAGCTCGGGAAGTCCTGGTTGCTCCTCGAACCCCCGGTGTGTTGGCCATGCTGCCTCTGGCCCTTGCCTGGCCATGGTCATGTTGGCTGCTTGTTTAAAGGATCGCTGTCAGGTTAAAAATCGATAAGCTAAAAAAACCTTCCTTCTCTGTTAGCAACCCGTCAATTATTAAAGCCGCCGTATTGATCCAGAACTGGCAGTCCCTTCCCTTGCCCAGCTGCCAGGATGGCAAGAATTGCTCTGGCCCGGTTTTGCTCTTGTTTGCATTTTGCTAAATGACTGAATAAGAAATCCGTTACCTAGCTCTTATCTAGATTGCGTTTTTCCCCGGCTTTACTGGTGGGGAAACTGAGGCACAGTGATCCATGTTCCCTCTAATTATTTCCAGCCATGGGCAGAATACATTTTGTTCTGTGCACTGAGGCATGTGCGGATGTGCACCACCTGTAGAAACACGTCACACTGTGACCATCTGTGGGTACTCTGCTAATCAGCTTGGCGGCACCTGAATCTTTCCTGGGTGGCCACCCAAGCACTCAGCTTGCAGGCAACCCTGATGGTGACTGTTCCCAGGGTTATGCAGCAGAGCTGGGAAGAGAACCCAGGAATCCTTCCTCCCTGTGGGGGTCTCCTGCCCATTCACCTCCATGACTTCGGCTAGTTAGTTTCACTTTTGAATCCATAATACCTGGCTCTCCCACTGTTGTGTTTGGGAAGCAAAAGCCTGGATCCCCGATGATGGGATCTTGAGCTGAAAAGTAATCCAGATAGAAAGTGTTTCTCTGAGCAGCTTCTTCAATGTTTACCCTGAACTTCTCGTTAAAGGGAAGCGAGCTGTTCCAGCCTGGCCCCAAACCGCATTCATGCAGACAAACTCCTGGGCCTTCAGAGAGCCCCAAGGGAATAAATCCACATGGGGCCAGCTCTCCACTTGCAGCTCTGCAGCAGGCAGGGTGTCAGGTTTTGTAACAAAACCCAGGGGCAGTGGAGAGCTCTCTCTCCTCACATAAAGTCCAGTTGAGCCGCTTGCCCCTAGGGAGAACCTGCAAATGAAATTGACCATGAGCAGAATGGAAAGGGACCTCATTGATTTTTGGTTTTTTAACAGTCCGGGCAGAGAGAAGCAGGAAGCAAAGAGCCAGCCTCTAGAGCAGCGAGAAAATATCCCTGGGAGAGCTTTGTAAAATATTCCTGGGCTTCTAATGTGCCAGGTTTGTTAATGGCACCGTTCGCTGTGCTGCGTGAGTAACTTGACCCAGGAGGCTATTGTCTCATTGTTTCCTTGTGCTCACCCGTCTGCCCATATCTGCTGTCTCTTGTCCTTGTCGTCAGAGCTGAGCTTCGTCCTGGGACTGCTAAAGGCCCCGTTGTGCTAGGTGCAGTACATTACTATTAAGCGAAGTTACGGTACCACCTTGGAGCGTGGGCAAGATCTGGGGCCTTCTCCAGAAGCTGCAGATCGACAAGGAACCATGGTCTGGGGGTTGATGTGCAGGGAAATTCAGACTGGGAAATGAGACGCTACATCTCCGCAGGCCACGCCATGACTGTCCTGGCACCAGGGAACCCCAGTCTGACCTATTGTGGGGCCCAAGCTATTAAATTCCCTTGTGACCCCTGGACTAGCAATGTAATAGTCGATTAACTGATTAACCCATAAGCAAAAGCTTATAGGTTAATGCTATAGACTACGCGCATTTCCCACTTCCCCCAACCAGTAATTTTTTAGCAGGCTGGCCAGAAGCCTGGCTCAGTCTTGGCTTGTGCCGGGTACAGGATCTCCCCCTGCTGTGGCTCTGCATTGAAAATGTATTAGGAGCCGGGCGAGCAGGCAGCCTGGCTCAGTTTTGGCTCGCGCTGGGTCCGGGAGCTCTGCCCCCACCCCAGACAGGGGCTGGTGCCACCCCACGCTGCTCCTCTGTATCAGCCGGTCTGCGAGGGGAGCTGGATTTTAATCCGATTCCCCTCACGGACCAGCTCCCACCTGGCACCCAGTGCTGCTGCCCCTGATAGAGAGGCAGCAGTGCGGAGTGGCAGGGGGCTCCTCGGGAGTGAGGCTGGAGCGCACTGGCTGCCGGCCCCGCCCCCAGGGACTTTAGAATATTCCAGTAACCAATAAGAATTCATGAAGCTAATCGACTATTCCGTTAACCGAGATTTAACATCCCTGCCCTGGACTGAGGCGAGTGACTTTCCAGCCGCTGTGTTCTAATTGCCCCTAGCCCCATGCTGCGGGGGAAGGTGACTCTCGCCCCACTCTCCCCAAGGGGCCCAGCCCGAGTGAGCTGGGAGAGCTGAGTTGTCATGCCAGGCTGGGTGGGATTCTCCACCATTCGGCTGAGGCAGGACGTCGCCCCAAGAGGTCCAAGTGGCGTTTGGCCCTGAGTGGCTGGGCCCAGTGACGAGGCCGAGGGAGAACAGCGCTGCAGATAGGGCTCGGGAAAGTCAGTGGCCTGTGTGCTGTATTCTGGGACAAGCTGCAGGGCCCCTGCCCATCTCGGGGTGGTGTGGGGCATAGGGCAGGCCCGGCACAGGCCGGCCTCACAGAGCTCCTGGTCTAAACTAGGGATGTAAAACAGCATTTAAAATATGAATTGGTTAAACTATGTGTTTAACTGGTTACCTGCCCACCGCGGGTGGGGCCTGCTTTGGCCTGGCCAGGCTGGCGTTGCCCTGCCCACAGCATGGTGGGCCCACCTGGGCAGGCACTAGTTAACCATTTACACCCCTTGTCTAAACAGAAACAAGCTGAATTTGTCTCGGCGAGGGGCAGCCTGGGCTAGCGAGTGGCCTCCTTCGGCTCAGCCGGCTGCAAGATTGTCACCACCAAGTCGGTCTCCTGGGACAGGGCAGTTTTGCTAACTAGGATGTGTGGGTGGTGCCGATTGAACTGTAGCAGCACTTTGATTGGACGCAGAGGGAGCGCCCGGCTCTCACAGCCAGCCCACTGCCCTGGCTTTCCGTGCATGTCACTTTAGCAACGTTGGTAGTTAAAAACTGACACGGATGGAAACCAGCGTGTGGGCAACAGTAAACAAGTGAGTAGAACCCCGATGGGCCACGTGCGACTCGCGGGCCGTAGGCTGCCCACCCCGATTTATCTCATCCCCATTTTACAGCATGAGGGAAACTGAGTCACACAGCGATTGAGTGAGTCACATGGGGAGTCTGTGTCAGCGCTGGGAATTGAATGCAGATCTCCTGGTCCTCCCCGGCCCCCGTCTCTGTGCTGTGCAGGGGAGGGTATCAAACCACACTTCTGGCCTTGAAACCAACGAACCTTCTCTTGGTCTGGGTCTGATGATTTTGTTTTGAAGCTGCCCCCCTTCCTCTCCGCCTCGCGCTGCGTTTGTTCCCAGCTGTGCCAGGCAGCCACGGCGCTGGGCATGGCGCGAGGCCCTGCCGAGAGCGGGGGGTGTCTGTGTGCAGTGGCCCTGGCTGGCTGGCCCCTGCTTGGGGAGCCCCTGGGTGACGGGTTTCCCTGGGGCGGCGATCGCGAGGCCAGCACTGCGAGGGGGGGGCTCCTGTTCGGTGCTGGGGCGCAGCCGGTGCAAGCGGCAGCTGCGGCTGGTTAATGCAGGCGGGCGGGAGGGAATCGCGGTGTCTTTGTCTGCCCATGAATAATTGACAGGCTGAGTTAATGCAACCCATCCAAGGCTCCTGTCTGCGGCGTGTGTGCGGCTCGGCTGGGGGAAGGGGGCTGGCGGTTACACTCCCCCTGAGTTCACTTGGCGCAGAGTGCCTGAACCCCACCCCAGGGTGCCAGGGCTCCCCCCTCCCGATCCGACCTCGCTCCCTGCCCCTTCTTCTATGGCGCGTGGTGGGGAGAGGGGCTGTGCTGGCCATGGGATGCACAGCTGCTCTTGGGATCTCCCCCCCAACACCCACCTCTTGGAGCTGGCACACAGAGTCGGCAGCGCTGGGTTGTGGGATTCCCTCCCCTGGCCTCTGGGGCTCTCTGCAGCTGGCCAGCCCGGCCATGGGCACTGCACTGTCCCTGCTTCCCCTGCCAAGGGGGCCTCTTCTGCCCTTGTGGGTGCTGTCCCTTTAAACACCCCTCCCCCATCTTCTAGCCCCAGCCAGGCCGAGCTGCAGCAGGTGCAAAGCTGCACTACCCAGGATATTAGCACCCGGTCACCTGGGGGCCCCTCAGGGCTCCTGGGCCCAGATGGCTCTGGCAGCAGGAATGCCACAAGGCCACGCCCTGCCCATTGCCCAGAGCTGGGCACGGTGACCCGGGGAAGCCATGATGACAGCAGCCGATGCCCGATGTAGCTGCCGTTGTTATTGCTTGCGGAGCTGGCTCCATGCTTACGGGCAGGGCCAGTTTCAGGCTGCAGGCCTGATATTCAGATCCCCTCCCCCCCCGGGGGCTGGCCACAGCCTGCTCCACTCCCCCAGTTCCAGAGGGGTGGGACTAGCGTAGGAGCCTATGGAACTGCCCGCCACTACGAGGTTGGGAAAGGCGTACCTAGGCAATGGAACCCCTGGCTACTCACAGGCTGGGGATTTCCTGCCCCAGTCACCAAGGGTTCCTGCAAACCCACAGCTCCACGATCAGACTTCCCTTCCTCCTGGAGATGAGCAAAATCGAAACCCCCTTGTTAACGACTCCAGCTCGTTCTCTGACAGGCTGTGAAATGGGATTGGGGGGGCACATTTTTACTTATAAATACACTAGAAGATTTACTTGGTGTTGCTCGGGTCCAAGGCAGGGTTCTTTGGGATGGGGGGGGGTGCTGGGGTCAGGGCAGGGCTTGGGGTGCAGTTGTCAGGGCAGGGGGTTGGGAGGTACAGAGGAGTTGGGGCATGGGGTGAAGGGCTCAGGGCAGAGGGTGGGAGCAGCAACCAGCTGCTCCCCAGGCTGGTCCAGGAAGGCAGGGGCTGCGCTGCCCAGCTGCTGGCTTCTCCGCGACTCTCTGGGGCAAGCAGGCTCTGCAGGGGCGTGCTTGCTTGCTGTCCCCTGTGGTCATTCTGGAGTATAACAGCCTTTCCTTTCTGTTTGATGAGAGACAATCCCATTCCAGGCACATCCCATTGTCCTGGCACAACCAAACCCTGACCTTGCTTTAAGTCATGATAAGAGGCAGCTGCCTACAGAATTCGGTGGTCCTACCTCTTACTGTTTAGGAGGAGGTCTTGAACAAAGGGACTTGCAAATGGATGGAGGGACATATAGATAGAAATGGATGACAGGAGAGGGATCACGTGAGGATTACCTGTTCTGTTCCCTCCTGCTGGGGCATCTGGTATTGGCCACTGTCAGCAGACAGGATACTGGGCTAGATGGACCTTTGGTCTGACCCAGTATGGCCCTTCTTATGTTCTTATAAACTCTCTCAAATATATAGCAGATTGGAGGTCATCCTAGAATCCCTCTGTGATGGGGAGGGGGTAATTACTTGGAGAGATGTTGCTAATTGGTGGGGTTATGTGCACACTTAGATCCAGAGCAGCATGGGGAAGATATTCTGGTCTCAATAGAGCAAGGGCAGGAGAGGAAACAGAAGCATGCAGGATGAAGTGACTTGTCCAAGGTCACTCAGCAGGGCAGTGGCAGAGCCAGGAATGGAACCCAGGCATCTTGCATCACAGCCCATTGGAGCGTGAAAAAACCTGTCTGTCCTGTTCTGGCTCAGGAGTGTGTGTGTATGTGGTGGGAATTAACATTCCAACCCAGGGGGGTTGTGCTAAAGGGGGCACTAGCTGGGCTGGGAGAGGAGGGGGCCAAGATGGCTCTTGCCACGGGGATGCAGTGCAGAGGGTGCTAAAGATGGGATTGCTTCCCCAAATGAGGGGCAACGTCTCTGCCAGTCCCTCCAATGGCGCCCTGCAGACCCTCAGCTTCATCCACCTTGCTGAGCTCCTCCCCTGCCCCTTCGGGCTGCCAGGGTAGGGCCTGGCATGATTGCATTTCACACCAAAATGTAACTGGCCCCATGAGCCACCAGGAAATTGGGCCAGGGGCTCACCACCAGGATCTGGTCATGTCAGTCTTTGCCTTTTTCCCCTCTGGACACTTTTTCTCCTTGGTCTGCTCATGGGGGAAATTGAGGTAGGGCTGGGGCAGCCGGACACCGGGAGCACCTGGAGACCAATGTCCCCTCTAATCTTTTCCATCCATGTCCGGATTTTTTCCATCCATGTAGGGAATACATTTTGTTCTGTGCACCGAGGCATGTGCGAATGAGCATCATCGTGGAAACACAAAACTTAGCTGTGGGTGCTCTGCTGATCAGCTGGGCAATGGAATCTCTCCTGAGCAGCTGCACAAGTGTAACCCACCCACCTTCTGGGAGGGCTGCACTGTCCCATCTAATGGCACTGACACTACTTACAGGAAGAGTAAACGAGTCTGCTCTAGGGATGTTACATTTCGAGTAATTGACTAGTCGAATAGTCGATGAAAAGGCGAAAGCGCTGTGGGGAGCATGGGGCCAGTGGGGCAGTTCCCCGCTGGCCCCGTGCTCCCCACAGTGTTTCAAGGTGTCAGTGACACGTGGAGCCTGGGGTCAGCTGGGGACTCCACGTGGTGCTGCCACCTTGAAACGCCGCGTGCAGCCTGGGGACACCCCAGCTGGCCGCGGGCTGCATGCGGTGTTTCAAAGCAGCAGCACCGCATGGAGCCCAGGGTCTGGCCCCAGGCTCCACACAGCGCTGCCGCTTTGAAGTACCCCCTCCACTTCCCCCCCTTGCTGCCTCTTTCTGATAGAGGCACGTGGGGGGTGGGAAGTGACTAGTAGTTTGCATCCCTGGTCTGCTCTGGGGCCTTAGCTCATGGTCTCAGGTTCGATTCAACCCCCCCCCCCGTCACTACCCCACATCCCTCGCCGACCGGGGCAGGCACTTCCTCTCCCCCCACCCCCACTTGTGAGCCCTTCCTGCCTTATGGGGGTGGGGCTGTCAAGGCAGGGTGCAGGCTAGTTCCATAGCCTCCTCCCAACACCTCACCCCAGGCCGGGGTGCCACAGTCTCTTGCATAACAGGGCGGGGGAAGGGGTAATCCTAATGGGGTGTCACCTGTGGCTGTGTGAGATTCCTGGTTGCAGAATATGAGTGTTGGAAGGAAGTGTTCGAACCTCCCCACCCTGCCAGGACTCCTGCGTTCTGCAGAGCATCCCCCCACAGTCTATCGAGGCCCAGAGGCCCAACTCTGGTATGTTTGTGTGGGGGGCCGTGTTACATGTTTGTATTGGGCCCAAAAAACTTATGCTTGGGCCCTGCCCTCCTCCCCCACGGTGCTGGGACATTTTGTGTAACGGGGGCGCTGGGGGCAGGAGACACGGATTTGGGTTAGTACCACTTTAAGCCGGGGGTGCAGCAGGACCCCGACTTCTGTGGTGCCAAGTGCAGCTCTAGCCTAGTGAGTGTGGCCACTCGCTTCCAGGTCACGATCTGTTGAGTCACAGCTGTTCCCAGACGCCGGTCCGCAGTCCGGCAGTGGGCCACGAACCCCTGCCTGCCGGGCCGTGGCACATTGCCCGGCCACGCCCCCAGCTTTTGGTGAGCCCTGCTCACTGGGGTTCCCTATAAGGGAATTCCCTTCCGCCCACTTCACTGTGCAGCAGCAGGGCGAGTGGGGCGGCAGGCAGGGCTGGAGCCGGAGCTGGGGCCGCAGTGAAGCTGTCCCAGTTCCAGCTCTGACAGCTGCTGCATGGCCCAGCTGGCGGGGCCACGTGGAGAGTCTATCGAGGCCCAGAGGCCCAACTGTGGTATGTGTGTGGGAGGGGGGCCATGCGGTGCTGGGGAGGGGTGTGAGGCCATGGCTGCATGGTGAGCGTCCAGGACCTGTTCAGGTGGCTGGGGTGGGGCCCGAGCTGCAGCTGTGTGGTGCGTGTCGGGGTTCAGTTCCGGTGGGGGGAGCTGGAGCCTGCCGCAGCTGTGTGGAAGGGGAGGCCAAGGCCTGCGGGCGGTAAGGAGGGGCCCGGGACTTGCTGCAGGGCAGGAGGCCGGGATCTGCTCTGTACGGTGGGCGGCTGCTCTGGTCACAGGGGCTAAATAAAATAATATGCGGGGGGGGGAGCAGTCAGGGTTGGAGCGTATGAGGGGGCAGGGATACATAGTTTGGCAAACAGGAAATGCTATATATTTGCATATTTGTTATTTGCATAATGAATATGCAAATGTGCAAATATTACCAGTCTGCCGCACGTTTGCGAACGGGTTTGCCGGTGCCCGGTCTATAAAAGGCTGGGAGCCACTGCACTAGAGCGGTCAGCGGGGGCAGAGCCCCTCCTGTGCGGACCCAGCGGGTGCCCCACAGCCCTGGTTACTCCCCCATTGCTGTCCTGCCACCCTCACTCCCAAGGCCTTGTCCTTTAACTAACAGACCTTGCAACAGCCCCCCGAATAAACCTGCCTGGGAGCCCTTCCCCCAGCCCAGGCCCCCAGCTCTCAGACCCCCCCCCCGGGTTTGGACCTTGGCTAGGGTAGCCGAGCAGGCTGCTGGCAGGAGGCCTGGGTGTTCCCATCTCTCCTGGCTGCAGCCAGCCTCCTCTTGGCGCCTCCTCTTTGCTGGGGCCCTTCAACCATGACCCGAGCCCTGGCCTGTGTGGCCTGGTCTGCCCCCTTCCACCCCAGCTCAGGCGCAGTGGGGGCGGTTTGCTCTGCTGGGGGTAGGCCCAGGCATTGCCCCATGGCAGCCATCTCTGGGGCTGGGCTGTGGAGTCGTGCCATCCGGGAGGAGCCAGGCTCGCTGCCCTGTGCAGACTCGTGAGGTCCCTCAGCACCTCCCAGCACATCCAAGAGGCGCCAGCTCTGCCCTATGAGCCTGCTGCTCTGGGTGTGCCGGGGCGCCCGTAGGTGCTAGGAGCCCTATGACTGGCTGCCCAGAGCCATGGCAGCATCTTGCCTGCCCCGAGCGGTCAGCCTGCAAGTCACCCCCAGGCAGGTCCTGCTGCCCCCCTCCTGTGACACTGGGCACATAGGCCCCATGGAGGTGATTCCCAGGGGTTGCTCTCTGCCCCACGTGCCTCATGGGGCATGGCCCAGGGGGAGCAGGGCCTGGAGCCAGAATCCCAACGGGGAGGAGGGAGAAGGGGGACGGCTCAAACAGCCCCCCACAACACACACTTTGGACTAGGGGAGCTGCTGGGGCCCCCCTCAGTGCCCAAATATGGCCTGCTCCTAGAAGGGCCCAGCCAGGTGCTATTTGGGGTTGGGGCAGGCCAGGTCCCCCCAGCCTGCTCCCTAACCCCCAGGGCAGCAGCCCATTGAGTGGCTGGCAGAGGCCACGGGGCTGCCTGTGGTCAGCTGGACCCGGCACTCACTATATGCTATGAGGCACCAAGCCCAGGGCCCAGTGTCCTGCAGGGAAGCCCATCTCCCCGAAGAGACCAGGGCTCTCCCCCTTCGTCGGGCTGCCCCGTGCTTCCTGGGTCTGGCCTGGAAAGCTGCTGCCTTCCCATGGGGTGGGGGATTTCTCCAGACTTCTCCCTGCTCTGGGATCAAACTCGACTAGCGGGGAGGACCCCGCTGGGATGTCCCCACCCCGTCTGGGCCTGGGGGATTATGGGATTATGGCTCCAGATTTGCCTGTTTTCCAAGCGTTTTTTCAACTCTGGATTTACCAAATCTCCCTGCCTGTGGCTTTAACCGTTTAGCCCCCCTTCCACCTGCAGCTTTGACCCCATGTTCCCCCAAATCTGCCCCCTCCCGCCTGTGGCTTTAATCCCTCGTCCCCCAGGGCAGCGCTGGCCAGGAGCAAAGAATCACACCTCTGGAGGCAGATCAGCCAGGCAACCTCTGCCCCCGCCTGTAGGGGACAGAAGGGAGCCCAGTCCTCCATAGGGGCAGTGCCTCTCTGGTGCCCGCCAGGGGCTGGGCACTGAAGAAACTGAGGCACAGAGAGGGGAAGTGGCAGAGGTGAGAATAGGAGCTAAGTCTTCTTCCCACCCAGAGTCCTGGATAGAACCCAGGAGTCCTGGGTCCCATCCCCCGCTCCAGCCCCTCTCTGCAGGGCCTGGCCTAGATACAAAGCGCTGTCCCTTTCTGGGCTGCCGGCTCCTAGAGCTGCTGCCTCCTTTCCTGCCAGGAACTTTCTGCTGCTGCTGCTTCATCCAGGCAGCAAAGGGTTAAGGGAGCTGTGCCTGGGATTTCCCAGTCAGCTGGAGCCTGCTGGGGAGGAGGGGGCGGTGGCTTGGCAGGAGCATGGGGGTCAGGAGCCTCATGGGCCCAGCATCAAAGCTAGGGGCACAGCCCTAGCCCTGAGCGGTGCCACACTGCCTGCCCCGCCCCCCGGCCGGAGCTGTGTGCGTGGGGCCGGAGTGGTGGCAGGCAGGGCCTGTTCAGCCACTCCAGCTGGCTGCCTTCTGGGCCATGGCTGGGAGGGGGAGGGTTGCCTGGGCTGTCCTGCCCTGCCTGCCTTCCAGGATCATTCCCCTCACCCCGCCCCCACCCCATTCCTTTTCCTGCTCCTGGCCTGCAGCTGCCCCACCCCAGAAGTGGCTGCGTTCCAGAAGCAGGTGCAACCCCAGCACCTGGGATGAGGCTCTTCCTGCCTGGGGCAGGAGGGAGCAGGGTGGCCAAAGCCTGTGGGGCGGGGGGCCCTCAGCAGTGCAGAGCTCCCCTCCCCTGGGATATTTGTGGCCATGGGGGTGCCCTTCCCTGCCAACAAGCCCTTTCCTCACTGGGGAAGGCAACAGCAGTGAGCAGTTAGCCAGAGACAGGGCACTAAGGGGACCCAGGGGCTGGGGGGGGTCTGAGTTGGGAGGTGCAGCTTCATCTCCAGCATGCATTGCCAGGAATGCTGAGGCAGAGACCATGTGCATATGTGTGTGGGGTGGGTCCCCCTACCTGCAAGCTTCCATGGAGCAAGGGGAATCCCACTCCAGCAGGGGGAGGCCTCAAGCCCCAGAGCTGGAGTAACTGCCCCCCTCCCCCGCACAGTTTCTGGGGAGCTGGCTGGGGCTCCCTACCTCAAAAAGGTTGAACCAGGGTGTTTGGGTCTGTCTCCGCCACTGCCCTGATTCCCAGCCTCCCAGCATTTGGGAGCCTCTCTGCCTGCTAAGTGTTTGTCTTCACCCCCATCGTGAGGGGTGAAGTGCTGATGGGGGAAACCGAGGCACAAAGCAGCTGGCTCACTCAAGGAGTTGTGGCAGCGCAGGGAGTCGAACCCAGTCTCTTCCAGGCCAGTCCTGAATCATTAGAGATGTGGCCCATTGGAGGGCAGCTTGGCCCTGATCCGTCCTAAACCAAATTGTTCCCCCCACCCCATAGCAATGGGCTGAGCCTGGTTACCCCTTTCTCTTGCAGGCTCGCCTGCGTCGAGGGCATCTCACTGTGGTGATGGGGAGGACTTTGGTCTGTGCAGCACCCGGTGCAATGGAGCCAATCTTAGTTGGGGGGGTGTCTGTGCAGCGACTGATCTCTGTGGGGGGAGCAAGGGTCTGTCAAGGGAAGGGGTTTGTGTAGCACCCAGCACAAGGGGGCCCCAGTCTCTCTCAGGGTCTCCATGTGCTGCCGTAATACATCTAATAGCACTAGGCTGCTAGGGGGAAATTCTTTAAGCCAGAGCACCTGTTCAATGGCGCCTCCTTAGCAAAAGCATGGAGCAAAGGATTCTGGGACAGTCTGGTGGAGCGCATTGGCCTGGGACCTAAGGTCTGCCTGGGTCTCCCTGTGGCTGCTCCTGCCCTCTGCAGCTGTTAGAACTCTGCCCCTCCCCCGAACCGCTCCCCACTCTAACCACTAGACCCCACTGCTTGCCTGTAATGCAGCCTGTGCCATTCCCTGTGCTCCCCCCATGCAGGGCCCATACGATGCTCTATAGCTCAGGAACCCCAGAACTCTGGAGCGGCTGGACAGCTGGGAGGGAGGAGTAGGGCCATGTGACACCCCCTTCCCCCAAGGTGCTGGGTCAGTGGGGTGAGCAGGCAGGGAGTTCCCACAGCCTGGCAGGGAGGTTGCCCTGATCCTCTGAATGACCAACGTGGGAATCGACCTTGGGGCCTGGCCAGCGCCCGCTGGGGCCTGGCGCTTGGGCGGAGCTGCAGTGCTGAGCCAGCAGCCCTGCTGGAGCCACTTAACCCCTTCCCCTCTGCTCCGTGTGGCATGAGTGGTGCTAGCCCTGGCTCTCTGTGTGGGGAGGTGGGGGTGAGTCTCCGCCCGTGTTAGATGGGGAAACTGAGTCACGGAACGGCAGGGACAGGGCCTGCCTAGGATGGGATGGGAACTGGGAGCCTTGCGCCCATCTCTGGGCCACGCCCATGCCGATGCCCTGGGATACAGCCAGGCCTGCACGGACTGAGCCCTGCCATGGAGCCAGGGTCATGGCAGCGGACTCTGTCTTTCTGCAGCTCCCCCTCACACCTGGTCTGGGAGGGGCAGAGGTGGTTGGGCCAGGCTGGGCTCGCTCCTCTTCCCTCTTTTTCACCCTCCCTCTCTGCTCCGGGCCCCTTCCCCACCCGTGTAAGATGAGGTGGCTGGGTCTCAGCCCAGTGGTTCCCGGAGGGCTAGGCCCGTTGCCATGGCAATAGGTGCTAGCCTGCCCAGGGCTGAATGGGTCACAGGGAGTGAGGGGTCCCTGCAAGGCTGAGCCGTGCTGGCAGCATGTGGGGCTCTCTCTGCTTGGGCTGCCACTGCTCAGCAGGCTAAAGCAGAGTGGGGCTGGGAGCCTGGACCCCTGGGTTCTCTTCCTGGCTCTGGCACTGTTGGCAGGTGACTCCTGTTTCTGTGCCTCAGTCTCCCCATCTGTGGAAGGGGGGTTGGGAAGCCTGGCCCCTGGGCGTGCTCTTCGCAGTGCACTTTGCCCCCTTGTGCCGTGCATGTGCCCAAGGCCGGCGCTTGGTTGCCCCGTGGGTGGGGCAGTGGGTGCCCTGGCCTCATTAGCAATTGGGGAGGCCACTTGGGTCCTTGCAATGTGACGGGGCTCCTCGAATCCGCAGCCCGGGCTGCAGTCTGCTCCCCGATGCTCTGTTGGGCCTCAGACTCGCTCTGGGCTTTTTGCAGGACTTACATAAACCAGAGGCTGGTGCTGTGGGCCTGTGGGGCATTGCCTTTGGGTGGGAGCTAGAGAGGCCGAGCTTTGCAAAGATGCTGAAGGGACCTAGGTGATGTGCTCTCTGCTACGCCCCCTCACCCCCACAGAAGGGTGCTCCCTAGTGCCGTCTGGGGGCGCTGGGCCCCACCCTGACAAAGGGGAGCTTGTCCGCAACTGAGTGCTATCCTGGTCCCTGTCTCTCCGGCATGATCCTGCCCGGAGGCTCTTGCGCTGATTCGATTCCTATCTTGGCAGCAGCCCCTTAATGAAAAGGGCCTTGAGAAACGATCAGGTTAGTCCAGGCTGCCGTTGGAGATGGGGGGGAGGGAGGTGCCAGGGCTGCAGCTCTCAGGACTGGCTCATGCTGGGTATCTGGCTGGGGAGAGGGCACTGGAGCCAGGCAGCGGCTGGCTGAGCATTACTGGAGCAGCAGGGAGAGGGGGTGTGGTGGGTTCTAGGCTGGGGAAAGGGTCTGTCAGCCCTGCAAGCTCCAGTGCCTTGTGGATCTCGGGGGGGAAGGTACAACCCCTCCCAGCCCCCCGCTCTCTCTGCCTGTCGGATGAGAGAGAACTCCGTCTCCTTTCCCCATTCATGCTGCCGCTTTGGCCTTTATGCTGCCACCGAGATGCTACAGAGATCGCCCCACCCCGGGCGCTGCAGGGCCCCTGCCTCAAAGAGCTTCCAGCCCTGGTAGACAAAGGCTGGCTTGTCTGCTCCTGTTCCTGTGTCTCTTGTCCCCGGCACAGTGAGGCTGGGAGAGCCAGGGACTGAACCCTGATCCCCGGGCTTGACCCACCAGCCCTTCCTTCCTCGAGCGGCGCCAGCCTGCTCCCAGTCACCTTGTGTTCTGAACAGCTGTTGCCTTGTCACACGATGGCTCCAGCACCTCACTCTGCAAGGAGCAAGGCCGCCCCCCCCCCAGCCTTTGGCTCCAGAATCCAGCCCGGCAGCTCCAGCTCTGGCTGGATCCCCCTTAGCTGGGCCTGGGGGCCGAGCATCCACAGCCACCCTGGCCTCCAAATGGAGCTGGGGCTGGCAAAGGAGCCAGGGCCCTGGGCTCGCAGAGAGGAGCCAGGCTTGCTGCAGCTGTCATCCAGCTGCCCCCTGCTTACTGCTCATGCTCCAGATCCCCCTTCCCTCCCCCCCACACACAACTCCTGACCAACCCCAGACCCCTGCAGGGGGGTTTCCATGGTGCCCCAGGAAGGGAGTGTCACAGGAACAGGCTTGTGCATTGCACTAGCAGATCACCAGCTCGGTCCTGCCGTGAGTGCAGGGGACTGGACTTGATGCCCTCTCGAGGTCCCTTCCATTCTGTGATCAGTCTCTCTCTCTCTGCTGCCTGC
Source organism: Rafetus swinhoei (assembly GCA_019425775.1). NCBI lineage: Eukaryota > Metazoa > Chordata > Testudines > Trionychidae > Rafetus > Rafetus swinhoei. The sequence continues at coordinate 251,712 of JAFJHL010000157.1, read as the reverse complement.
AGGCGGTTCATTTGCACCAGTGCACAGTGGCAATAATAATTAAAAAAAGACTCGCAAGCTCTTCTCACCCGTGGAGCTCAGAGCGCTTGCCAAAGGATCATTTTTCAGATGGGGAAACCGAGGTATGGGGGCAACTTGCCCAAGGTCATCCAGTAGCCAGGCTGGGGCAGTGATCTAACCGCTAGTCCACTCAGTGACTTGTGAATTTCCTTTGCACTGCTGCAAACCGTCTCTGTTTTGTCGAGGGGCCTTCTGCACATGCCCCAACACCATGAGACTCTGCACCCCATTGAGCAACAGGCCCCCTAAATCATGCACCTCAAATCCTGCAGGGCCCCCCCCCATCTGTCCCCTTTCCCAGTGCCTGAGAAGGCCCTGGGAAGGAAGCTCCGGGGAGGGTGGGGCAATCAGTGTGCAGAGAAGGGTGGTGGGTGCCCTGTGGGGAGCTGATCAGAGGAGAGGAGAGGGGAGGACAGAGCTGGCAGAGACACCCAGGACGGGACAAGCCAAGGGGTTAAGTGGGCCAGGGACAGATTTGGGCTGGAGATGGGGAGGTTCCTGCCTGCAAAGGAGGAAGGGTCTGGAGCTGCCTGTGGAGCAGCGGGGCAGGGGAGTGAAGCCGGAGCTGCTGAGGTTTCTGCCAGGTGGCCTGGGGTGCAGGGCTGAGTGCCGGGTTCCAGGAGGCCCCTGGAAGGGGGGAATTGCAGGGATGTCTCCCAAGGCTTGGCTAGGTGCCTGAAAGGGTTAAGTCCCAGTGCGCAGGCGGCCGGGGGCTGCTGGATGCAGGCAGACCCTGGAACTCCCTTGGGCCCTCCAGCCTCCACAACCCCACTGTGCCTGGACCGGCCCCAGCCCAACCCTTGTGGGCTCTGCAGAGCCACGGTCGTACCGGGCTAGCTCCTGCCCAGGGCATCCCTGCTCTGGTCTGTGTTGGTGGCAGGCAGTGCAATGAGGCGCAACCCAGTTGAATAGGGCTGCAGCTGCCATTGGTAGGATCTGTTTCCTGCCCCCCAGAGGCACCTGGAGGGGAGCGGGGGAGTGGGGAGGATGCTGGAACATCGCCATGTGGGGCCGTGATGGGGCCCGGATCCCTTGCAAAGCCCTGAGTGGAGGCATGTTGCAGACTCCCCAGGTCAGGCCAGGACACTGCTGAGCTCGGGCAGGGCCCCATGGGCGGTGCCGCTGGGAGTCATTCGGGCCTTGCTGCCCCTGTGGAGCAGGAAGGGGGGCAGCTCAGAGCCTGAGCTCAGAGCCTGTGGGTGCGGGGAGGTTGCGCCTGTCAGTCTTAAGCGAGAGCAAGCCAGGTCTGCTGGGCGCTGTGCAGAGCCTGGCAGGGATCAGGGCCCCTGGTTTGGGGCAGGTTCCCTGCAGTGGTCAGGGCGACGGGGCCCAGACCAGTCTGGAGGGTGGGGACAGGTCCGTGCCACGCTCAGGGCGAAGGGGCCCGGATCAGTCTGGGGGGGGGAGAGAACAGGTCCGTGCCATGCTCAGGGCGACGGGGCCCGGACCAGTCTGGAGGGATGGGTCCGTGCAGTGCTCAGGGCGATGGGGCCCAGATCAGTCTGGGGGGATGGGTCCGTGCAGCACCCAAGGCAACGGGGCCCGGACCAGTCTGTGGGTGGGGGATGGGTCCATGCAGTGCTCAGGGCGATGGGGCCCAGACCAGTCTGTGGGTGGGGGATGGGTCCATGCAGTGCTCAGGGTGATGGGGCCTGGACCAATCGGGGGGGGATCCGTGCAGCACTCCACACGCCAGGTCTGCGCAGCGCCCAGAGCGACTGGCTCTCGCTCGGGGGCCTGATGCCCAGCAGCTCTAGTTGCGATGAATTTCCCCTCCAAGCTTTGCCAAGTGCTCTCAGCTCCAGGAGCTGCCTTGTGCCCCCCCCCCCCCACACACACACACTCTGCCAGGGCAGTGCCCCCCCCCATGCACCCGCGCCATCGGGGCTCTGGCACTGAGCCCCGCGGTGCTGGCCGCCAGGGAGGGTGAATGGCTGCTTTGTGCTGCCTGAGGCCCAGCTGTCCGGAGAGGCGGGCGGGGGACTGGACACGGCCCGACGGGAGCACCAGGAGATTGGCCCAGCGGCAGCCAGGGCCAGTGATTCCCTGGCAGCGAGAGCAAATCTGGAGGGACTATAAACCTGGGAGGGGGCAACGACACTTCCACCGCTGCGTGCACCACTCACAGGGTGCTGCCAGAGCAGCAGGCACTGGGGTGAATGAATGAGAGGCAGGGTGGCCCAGTGGTTAGATCACAAGTGGTGTGGGAGACCTGGGTTGAAGTCCTGCCTCTGCCACAGACTAAGGGAGTGATCTTCAGTAAGTCCCTCAGCCACTCTGGACCTCAGTTTCCCCATCTGTACAATGGGTGTAACAGCCCTGCCCTAGCCCAGTGAGAGGATAACTACAATGAAGATTATGAGGAGCTCAGATCCTCTTGTGAAGGTGGGGCGGGGGGATCGGTAATGATCTTAGCTCCCTCTCTGCTCTCACGGACACCAGCTCCAATTACAAGTTGTACTGGGGTTTAGTGGTGGATACGAAGGGGGAGCCAGAACACCTTGGTTCCACTCCCAGCTCTGGGAGGGGAGTGGGGGCTCGTGGTTAGAGCTGAGAGGAGTCTGGGGTCAGGACTCCCGAGATCCATTCCCTGCTGTGCTCCTGGCTCCCAGTACGACCTCAGGCCAATTTATCTGGCCTTGGTTTCTTCCCCCTGTGAGTGTGGGGATCGTAGGCCCAGCCCCTGGGGGGTTGTGGGGCTCAGTCAAGGTGTGTAAAGGGCTGCGGGGGCTGGTGGAGTCTTTGCCCAGGAAAGCGATTTACGAGCTGCTTCCCTTTGTGTGATTGGGGGCAGGGGACACAAGTGTCCGTCACTGGCCCCTGGTGGCACTGGCGCCCCTGGCACAGGCTGTGGGGGACACCGAGGCAATGCTGGAGGGGGAGACAGGGCTCTGGGGCAGGAGCCAAACCTGCTTGGGAAATGCCAGGCTTGGCACATGGACAGTTGGCTGCTCTCTGCTCCGCTCAGCCGGCTGAATCGGAGGCTGAGTTGTTATGGGTGTTACCGAGGGGCCAGCCCGTTGTGCCAGGGGCTGTCCAGACCCAGTGAGAGGCAGCCCCTGCCCTGGAGAACTGAGTGAATAGCCTGAGAGGAGAGGAAATTGAGGCACAGAGCAGCGTGGGCATTTGCGGTGGATAGAACCCAGGGTTCTGGCTCCTAACAGTCTCCCCTCTCCCCCTGTGCTAATGCACGAGACCCCACTCCTCTCTCCATGCCAGGGGTAGGACTCAGGAGTCCTGGCTCCTAACCCCCCCCCCCCATGCTAACACATTAGACCCCACTCCTCTCCCCGCACTGGAGGTAGGACCCAGGAGTCCTGCGGTGCCCTCACTCCAGCACCTCTGCCCTGGCCTTGCACCACGTTCCCCATTCCCCGTCTCAGCCCTCCTGGCCTGTAAGACAGCAACAGCTGCAGCCTCGGGGGCGGGTGCTCCCTTGGCCGTGCAGGGGGACCCCAGCACTGCTGAGTCGGGACTCCTGGCAGCACCATGCAGGCAGGGGACAGCTGTTCCCCCACCACCCAGGAGATCCAGGCCTCCAACCCAGATCCCAGCACTGTCGTCTCCCCCCCCTGCTCCCCAGCACTGCAGCTGCCAAGGGGAGGTTGACTGGCAGGGCACAGTGGGTCTGTATCTTGGTGCAGTTTCTGGGCTGGATTCTCAGCTGGTGAATCAGCAGCAAGAGACCCAATGATGTGGCAGCAGCGCAGCCAGTGCTGTGCCCTTTATACCCACGGGGGATCTGGCCCAGCTCTGGGTCTGGGATGCTGCTTTGCATACAGCTGCCCGGCCTGCCCCTCCCCGGGAGCCAGTGCTGGTTAATATTCCCCTTTAATTTCTCCCCCAGCACAAGGAGAGAACCTCTGCCCCACCCTGGCCCAGGCCTCTGCTGCTATTTAAAGAACCAGTGCAGCTAATCCAGCCTGGATCCCAGCATCCTCCTCTGTCCCACCCAAGGGAACAACTTGCTGCCCACTCCTGCCCCTCCCTTTCCCTGGGCTAAGTGCCCCTCCTTGCCCTGCTCCATTGTCACAATGCACCGTGGATCCGGGTCCTGTAGCGTTTATGTGCGGGCCGTACTGGAGCCAGGCCTCGTGCTAGGCGCTGTACGGCCCGATGGGCTCGGCTCCTGCGGCTCTGTTCCCAGGAGTGAACAGGGCACTGGGAGCCTGCGGGCTTTGGAGAAGCTGGTTCTGGCGGGAGCTGGACAAGGCAGGGGGCTGGGTGTGAGGCTAGATTAGCTGCACTGTTGCTTTAAATAACATCAAAGGAGCCATCCTGGCTGCTAGTGGGGTCAAGATGAGACATTCCAGGGGTGGCCCCCACCCCGGGCACGGGCAGGATCTGCGCTCATCAGTGCGGTTTGTATTTGCAGCGTTGTTGTGGCTGGCATCACCCGGGGCTGCTGATGCTCTTCACGTATGAGCAAGTGTTCAGCCTCGGTAGATGCGCCGCGTTGCTTCCAGATCTGTGCAGGGGAACTGCTGCAAGTGACAGGAGTTTACTCCCAGCCTGTGTCTCTCCACGAGAGTCAGTGCTTGGGGCACAGTTGCTCCTGGACACCAGGTGTCAGGACAGAGCTGAGCTCCCGGGTTCCCTGCGTGCTGTTGTGCCTGCCTCTGCCCCAGGACTGTGGCAGCTCGAATTAACTAGCTACACTGAGGGTCTCCCAGGCGCTTCCCTAAGAGGAAGTCTCCCCATGGGGTCCAGCCCACTTCTGCCACTCAGCAGAGGGGGTGGCAATACATAACTCTTCTTCATTAGCCCTGCCCAGATACAAACCAGTTACCAACCCTGCTGGCAGGAAGCCAGGCCTGTCTTGCTCTCACCATTGTGCTGATGGGGAAACTGAGGCACGGAGGGGCAATGACTTGCCCCAGGTCGTCCAGCGAGTCAGCGGCAGAGCCAGGCCTGGAACCCTGGACCCTCGAGGATCAACTGGCTCCTTTTGAATCTGAGCCAGCGGTGCTCTCGGCCTCACGTTAGCTGCTGCTGTAGGATTCCCCTGACTGCCACGTCCCTGCCCCTCGGCACTGCATCTCCCTGGACAGCACCCCAGCACTGAGACTAGCAGAGCAGCCCATCGAGGCAGCTAGGGCAGAAGGTGCATTGGGCAGCGACGGTCCTTGAAGAACGAGGTGTCTGCAAAAGGGAACTGGGCTGGGGATCCCACCAAGGGCAGGGAAAGTGCCTCCGAACCCGTCGCTTCTCTTTTCACTCCCTTTGAAGAGCTGCCTCTCCCCAGCCACTGGGGCTGAGCCGGCCTCCGTCCTGCCCCGGAGACCGGGCGCCTCTGCCAAAGCCTAAACTCCCCGAGTGAGCCCCCCCCACCTTGGCCAACATGGAGAGGAGCTTATTGTAACAGCCAGGCGGGACCCTGGGGGATGGAGGATTCCCTACTGCAAGCCCAGCAAGGTGGGTCCTTCCCCCCGCTCTGCACTGGGGCCAGCACTGACCATGAGGGGACAGCACCCCTGCTGAGCCCCCGCCTTGCTCCCTGCAGCACAGCGCCCCCTGCTGAGCCCCTGCCCTACTCCCTGTCCTACAGCGCTCCCTTCTGAGCCCCATCCCTGTCCTACAGCGCTCCCTTCTGAGCCCCCACTCTGCTCGCTGCTGGGCCCCCCACCTGGCTTCCTACAGCATAGCACCCCCTGCTGAGTCCCTGCCCTGCCCCTTGCCCCACAGCGCTCCCTTCTGAGCCCCATCCCTGTCCTACAGCGCTCCCTTCTGAGTCCCCACTCTGCTCACTGCTGGGCCCCCCACCTGGCTTCCTAGCATAGCACCCCTGGTGAGTCGGCCCTGCCCCTGCCCCACAGCGCCCCCTGCTGAGCCCCGACCCTGCCCTACAACACCCCCTGCTGAACCCCTGCCCCACAGCGCCTCCTGCTGAGCCCCCACCCTGCTCCCAGCAGCATAGCGGCCCCTGCTGAGCTGCCGCCCTGCTCCCTGCAGCACAGGACCCCCTAGTGCCTCACCGGGCCAGCACTGCCTGTCGGGAAGCCCTGAGTCAGCCGCTCTCGCTTCCTGCAGCCGGAGATCTCCTGACCAGGGGTTGACCCTGTGATCTGGGCACATGCCAACACTGGGTGGAGCTGTCCAGCCAGCTCCCTTGGATGCTGCGGGTGCCGTTCCCTGGGAGCTCCATCCCTTCGCCCTGTGTAGTGCTGGAGCAGCACATGGGGTCGCCTCCTGCTCCTGCTTGTCCCTGACAGTCAGGGGCTGGGCCCGGTCCAGGCTGCTGGCCCTAGGCCTGATGGCCTTCCCAGGAGCCGCCAGATTTGGGAGAGACTCCGGCTTCTTCCGGTGACTCACTCCAGCCTAGTCTGCACTGGGATCCGCCTCACATGGAGACAGCCCCGTGCAGACCCCGGCACAGGGGGCAGAGCTGGCTCCTTGCCCTAGGGCACAGCCTGGCTTTGCCAGCTAGTGTATGTGGCATCCACACCCAGTGGTGCTGGAACAATGTTTGGGGGAAGGAGTTGAGCTGTGCCCCCCACCTTACCCCAACTGAACACCTCACTGCCCCAGGCTGGGGCCACAGCTGGGGGTGGCTGCAGACCCTTGGGTAGGGCTGACGGTTGGGGCTACGGGGCCTACAGCAGAGCCCCCAGGCCCTGGTAGCAGAGCCTATGGGGCTGGTGGCTAGAACCCCCTGGAGTTGGTGGCTGGGACCCCAGAGGTTAGTGGGACCCCTGGACATGGGCTGATAGTTGGGCTGTAGGCATGGGGTGCAAAACTGGAGGGACTTACAGTCCCTCCTGCATTCTTGCATATCACCAGGAGCTGCAACTGGGGCCAGTCCCTGGGGCAGAATGGCCCCTGCTCCCTTTACTGGTTCTGAGTCTCTGCGGTTCTGGTTCTGTTGCAGTTGTTTGGTCGCGTGCTGGGACCTGGCCTAGCCTGGGCGAAGCAGCTTTGGCCTGGGTCCAGGCTGGGTGGGAGACCTTGAGTCAGTGTTGGCCCCCCTGTACCACTAGAGGGGCACTGCGGGTGGGAGTTTGGCTGGGGCTGCTTTCTTGCCTTCCAGTCTGTGCTGGCCCCGATGCCCCCACATGACACAAGGGGGCGCTGTGCTGCAGGGGTGGGTTGGGCAGTTCAAGGGGGGTTCCCCAGAGGGACACCAGGGGGCGCTGTGCTGCAGGGGTGGGTTGGGCAGTTCAAGGGGGGTTCCCCAGAGGGACACCAGGCGCTGTGCTGCAGGACGGTGGGCTGGGCAGCCTGGGCAGTTCAAGGGGGGTTCCCCAGAGGGACACCAGGGGGCGCTGTGCTGCAGGGGTGGGTTGGGCAGCTCAAGGGGGGGTTCCCTAGAGGGACACCAGGGGGCGCTGTGCTGCAGGGGTGGGTTGGGCAGCTCAAGGGGGGGTTCCCTAGAGGGACACCAAGGGGCACTGTGCTGCAGGGGTGGGTTGGGCAGCTCAAGGGGTTCCTAGAGGACACCAGGGGCACTGTGCTGCAGGGGTGGGTTGGGCAGTTCAGGGGTTCCCAGAGGACACCAGGGGCGCTGTGCTGCAGGGTGGGTTGGGCAGCTCAGGGGTTCCTAGAGGGACACCAGGGGGCACTGTGCTGCAGGGGTGGGTTGGGCAGCTCAAGGGGGGGTTCCCAGAGGGACACCAGGGGGCACCTGTGCTGCAGGGGTGGGTTGGGCAGTTCAAGGGGGGTTCCCCAGAGGGACACCAGGGGGCGCTGTGCTGCCGGGAGTGGGGGGCAGGGGCTCAGGTCACCCAGCAGCTCTGGGAATGGAACCCAGGTGTCCTGCATTCCAGCTCAGTGCCCATTGCTGAGCCTGCCCCTTGTTTACTGGGGCCCGTCAGAAGCTCTGGGGTGGGGACTGGGCAGCAAGGTGCGGCCAGCTGGGGTGGGTGCCCAGTGCACCAAGTTACCCAATCTGACCCCTCCCCACCTTCAACATCCCCCAGAACTCTGATAGCAGGAGGGCGCAGCCTCAGCCACACCTCACAGTGGTCGAGGACAGGGGAAGATGCTGCCCATCCCACACAGTGTGGGCGCCAGCCCTGCTCCAAGTCAATGGCAGGAGAAAGCTGCCTGCCCCGGGGCAGCTCAGGGCTGGTGGGTCTCTAGTACTGAGTTGATCAGGGTGAAGAGAGAGCGCCCCCCACCAGCCTCTGGGGATCCCTCACCTGGTGCTGAGATGCAGCCACCTCTGGGGTGGGGCGCAGGGGCTGTTCAGCGGGGATCCATGTATGAAAGTCCTGTTTTGGGGCCTGGAGGCCTCTGCCCTGGGGTGTTTTTAGGGGGAGCTTGGCCCCTGTCAAGGGGCCCAGTGTGCAGCATTTGGGGGCAGCATGTAGAGGGGGACATGGCCAGGGCGTGTGGTTGGGGATGACTCAAGAGATGGTCTGGGAAGCTTCTGGAGGGTTGGGGGTGGGGCTGTATGGTCCCTGGAGATTGGAGCACAAGGGGCTCTCCCTGGGGGCATGTGCGAGTCAGCCCCAAGCTCTGAGCCTGGCTCTGGGGGGCTGCACTTGGGGGACTCTCACTCCCGTTAACCCCTTCGGCCCAGGCCGGGTGGGGCCGGGGGCGGGTCCAGCAGCGCTCGGGTGGCGGGAGGCAGTGCTGTTAGGTGCAGGAAGGGGAAGTGGTTTTGTGATATGGTGGGGAGGGCTAGACTCCGAACAACAGGAGGGGGGTGTCGCCCAGCTCAGACCCAAGGACGGACGGGGCCTGGCCTGGTCTGGCCTGGATCCCCCCTGGGCCAGGATGTCGCTCTCCGAGTCAGACTCCTGCTCTGAGCACGATCTGGAGGTACCCGGCTGGGTGGGGGCCCCACGGGGATGTGAATTGCCCCAGTCCGCTGCTCGGGCACAATGGAGACAAGGAGGGTGGCCCAGCCATGGCAAAGGGCTGGTGGGGTTGGGGGGGGGACTCACTGGGAGGGCTGGTGCTGCCTGCAGAGACTGGGGGGCGCAGGGGGAATCAGCCAGTCCTAGAGCTCTGTATGGCAGGGCGCTGGGCGGGCCTGGGAACCGGGGTGGGGCTGGTGCACCATGCAGGGGGCATAGTACGTTTCCTTCCCTGCCATGGCTGCTGCTGCGCCAGCTGCCTGCAAGCTGGCGAGGGGGGAGGGGCAGAGAGGAAGGGACGGTTCCACTCCCATCTAGGCCCCCCTGACATCTTCTAGCCAGCCCCCTTCCCCCTGAGCCAGGGCGGCTCCCCGGGCCATTGCTCCCTGCAGCCTCCGGGGTGACGTTAACCAAGACGCCTCGTCCTGGGGGTGCGGGAGATGGAAATCCCACCGGGGATGGGAAACCCGCTGCCAGAGGCTGCTCCGAGCCTGACAGGCATCGCCCTGCTCCCAATGGGCCAGGCACTGCCAACCCCGACTGGGATTCCCCCTCCTCCTCCCTGGGGAAGAGACCCAGGTTGGTCTCCCAGTTCCCGGCTCGGGGAGCCGAGGCCCAGGGCTGCTGTGGCTGGAACTTGCCCTTGATCTCATGCCCACTGGGCTCTAGGATGAGTGGCGGCTTCCCCGAGCATGTCCCAGCTGGGGCACTTTGGGGCTGAGCGCTGGGAGTGCGGCCCGTCTGTAGAGGAGCCAGTCAGCCCGCAAACCCCCTGCCCTCCGTGAGCTCAGCAGCCCATGAGGGTCTGACCAGGGACAGATGCACCCAGATCAGCCCCAAACCACCAGCCCTGCCTGCTGGGCACAAAGGGCCAGCCCCTTGTGCCCTTCCGGTGTGCCAGCTGCATTCCCTTGATGGGGTTGCTGGCATCACGTTTAGCTTCTCCGGCTGAGCCCTGTCTGGGAGCCCCCAGCCCCCTTCCCCAGCCAGGGCAGGGGGCTAGGATGGGGGAGTCCATCCGCATGGGGGGAAGTGAGGGGTCAGTGCGCCAGCAGAGGCATGATTCGGGAGGCAGGTAGGGGGCCAGGAAAGGAGCTGTAGGGGCAGTTGTAAAGGTGGCTGTAAAGGGCCTGTTGGAGGGGCAGCTATAGAAGGGGATGGCAGAGAGGGACTGGTGGGGAGCACCAAGGGGCTGGCAGGAGGTCTCTGAGGATGTGGGTGGCAGGGAGGAAGCCGGCAGGGGGCAGCCGAGGAGGCGGGCAGGAGGGGGTAGCCGAGGAGGAGGGCGGAAGAGGGCGGCCGGCAGGGGGCAGCGGAGGAGGTGGGCAGGGCTGGGCGCTGCAGGGCCCCCTCACCTGCTCTCTCCCCTGCAGGGCGAGCAGGTCTGGTCAGTGCTGGAGCAGCTGGCCTTGGAGCCCAGCCCCGACCTGGCGGCCAGCAGCGTGCAGCAGCGGCTGGATGAGGAGAAGGAGCGGATCCGGCGTGAGATCCGCAAGGAGCTGAAGATCAAGGAGGGGGCGGAGAACCTGCGCCGGGCCACCACCGACCGCCGCAACCTGGCCAGCGTGGAGAGCCTGCTGCGTGGCTCCGACCGCAAACTGCACCAGCTCCACTGCCAGCTGCAGCACCTGGACGCCCACATCATGGTCAAGGAGCCGGAGGAGAGCGGAGGTCAGGGGGCGGGAGACTGGGGGCGGGGAGGGAGGGGTGCTGGGCGGGCAGGGAGCAGGGTTCACTGCTGGCAGACCCCAGCGGGGTCACACGGGGCAAGGAGGGGGGTCAATGCCAGTGGACCCAGCCCGGCGGCTCAGGGCTCCGTGCGCTAGGGGGTCTTGGGTTGCTGCTAGCTCAAGGCTATCTGTCCTGGAGGACAGAGGTGCCTGGTGCTGGGACAGACAAACTCCCAGAGGGGTGCCTGGGGCAGGGCACTGCTCTTCCTCTTGTGCTGCAATGCAAGAAGCAGGAAGGGAGCCACAAGGCAGCAGGTGCTAAATCGCACCCAGGGGAGTCTCCATCAGCCCCGGCAGCAGTAACCGGAGGAACTCCTCGCCACTAGGTCTTGGTGAGGCCAAGAGTTAGGCAGGATTCAAATAGGCGGCGGGTGGGGAAGGGGGATTGTCTGGGGTCTGGGGTGGGAAAGGAGGCTCTGAACACCCACAGGGTGGGCAGGGAGCCCCCACTCTGGGTTCTGGGGTCAGAGTGTCAGTGCTCATGCCAAGAGGCAGCTCTTCATCCAACTCACCAGCTGTCGGGGCAGGAGGGCCCAGCCCTGGGAGTGGATTCCCCCATCCTTGGTGGTAGCAGGCAGCCTCCACCCTCAGAGACTGGATACCGGGGGAGATGGGCCCATAGAACTGCTCTGCCATGGGGATCTGGGCTGCACTGCAGAGCTGGCCCCACGGAGGGCTGGGGGCAGTGCAGGCCCTGGGGCTCACAGACCCAGCTCCATCCCACCCACTCCTTGCTCCCTCCTCCCCACGCAGCCGGGGTGTCCTTTCGGTGCCAGGCCTGCGCCTGGGCTGTACCACGGGCTGGGATTTCATAACAGGAAGCCGCCATGCGGCACCTGCTCCAGCAGCAAATTGCAGCGCGAGCTGGGGAGTCCGAGGCAGGAAACTACTCGGCTGCTTCCTCTAGCGAGTTAGAAAAACAAAAGCTCCGGCGCCTGCCCAGCCTGTCCCAGCCCAGCAGCCCCCGGCCCCCCGAAAGGCCCCTGCTACATTGGGGCTGCGTCGGCCTCGAGCAGCGTGGGGGGGTGCGGCTCATGACTGGGGCACGGGGTTGGGGTGCAGCCTGGGGAGGAAGGCCAGGCGGGGCCAGGAAGGGGGCTGCATTACACAAGAATACACGCATGTGCTCTGAGGGCCAGCAGGGGGCAGCAGCCAGAGCAGTGGCGGGTACAGATAAAGGGGAAGGGGGCGCTGTCCTTGTGGGGGTCCCCTCTAGAGCACCCAGCCAGGGGAGGCATTTCCAGAACGAGTAACAGAAAGAGCCAAACCCCTGCCCCAGTGTTAACGGGGGCTTGACCCCCGCTCAGAACCAGGCCCTGCACTTTGGGGGCCCCGCGGGGACTGTCCCAACCATCCTATGGACAGGATGGCCCCCCATAGTGATGTTAGCCCGTGGGGCCCTGGACAGCCTGGGGGATTACCCGGGGGGCCCAGTGTGGGGCAGCAGCAAGGGTCAGTCTGCTTCACTGAGGCGGCTGGAAGTAGAGCGACTCCGGCTCGGGGGACAGAGCAGACCAGGCTGGGGCCGAGTCACTCCACTTCCCACCACCGCAGTGAGTGCAGGGGCCGGGTGGAGTTGCTTGGGGAAGCAGGCTTAAGGGAAGGGGTGCAATGGGGGCAGGAGGGGGCAAAGCAAGGGCAAGAAGAGGCGTAGCAGGGGTGGGGCATGGTGGAAGGGGTAGTGGGGGCAAGGTGGGGCAGAGCAGGGGCAGGAAAAGGCGGGGGCAGGGCCCAGGGTGGGGGGTCCCTGGACCCTGCACCCCTCCAAGGACGGCCCTGTAGACCAGTCACATGGCAAAGCACAGAATTTCCAGTCAGCTGTTGGAATGTGCCAGGCCCAGCTGTTTGTTCCACAAAGTGGAGGAAGTAACCGTGGGTGTGTGGGGCCGGGGGGGGACAGCGCGGGATTCGGACCCGCAGGCAGGAATCTGAAGGCCAGTTGGGCAAAAGCGGCCAGGAAATGACAGATTTGGTGACTCTAAGGAAAGGGAGGAACAAGAGCCGTGGAATAAGAACAATCGGGAGAAACTCTCCGGATGGAGGAGAGCTGGCGGGGTGTCAGAGACACTATTAAAGGCACAATCGCCAACAATCCTGAGGCAAAGGACAGGGAGAGGCCAAGATGGCTCCATCGCAGGCACTCTCTATTGACTTGAGAAGCAAAAAAAAACCTACAAAAAGAGAAACCTGGGCAGATTGCTCGGGAGGAGAACAAAAGTGCAGCACAAGCACCCAGGAGAGCCCTCAGAGAGGCTCAGGCAAAGAATGAATTACACCGAACAGGGGACATAAAAGACAGACAGAAGAGATCCTTTAAATCCATTAAAGGCAGGAGAAAGATGAAGGAAAGTGCATGTCTGCTGTTCAGCGGGGAAGAGGAGCTGACAAGGGACGGCGTCAAGCAAGCTGGGGCGTTTAATGCCTCTTTTGCTTCAGTCTTCGCTAAAACGATTAATGGGGATCAGATACTCAGCACGTATGAGCGACAAGGGGGGAGGAACACGAGGCAAACTAGGGAGCGATCAGGTTAAAGAATATGTAGGTGAATTAGATGGATCCAAGGCAGCAGGGCCCAATGAAGTGTGTCCTACTTAGGGAACGAGCGGAACCAATCTCACAGCCATTAGCAATTATCTGTGAGAGCTGCTGGAGGCCGGGGGAGGTCTCAGAGGACCAGAGAAGGGCAAACGTCTGTCCTGTCCATAGCACCTGGCTTTTAAAAGGGGAGCGCAGAGGACTGAGAAATGATAGACTGATTTGACTGGTGAGAGAGGCCCTGAAACAAAGTATTAACCATCGGTTTGTGAGTGCCCAGGGCACAGTAGGGTTAAGAGGGGTGCTCAGCATTTGTCACCAAGAAGTCATGCCAGGCCAACCTAACTTCCTTCTTTGTTGGGTCACTGGTTGTGCGGGATGGGGGAAGCAGTAGCTGTGGTAGGGTTTGATTTTAGTTGGGCTTCTGGGGCAGGAGTCCCACATGAGATTCTCACAGGCAAACAGGGAAATGCGGGTGCGCAGCGTGGGCGCCCAACTGGGTAGAATTCCACCCTCAGAGAGCCGCTCTCGCTGGTTTGCTGTCCGACGGAGGGCGTGTCCAGGGGTCCCTCGGGGATCAGTCCTGGGCCCAGTTCTAATCCATACTCTCAGTGGTGACTTGGATAATGGAGCGGAGAGGGCGCTGACGAAGCTCACGGCTGAGGCTGGGCGGGAAGGGGCTGCTAGCGCTCTGGGATTCAGAACGACCTTGACAGACTGGAGCACCGGCCTGAAATGCACAAGTTGCAATTCAGAACAGTTCAGGGCAAAGCCCTTCACTCAGGACGGAAAATCAAACGCGCCGTCAGAGAATGGGAGCGGCTGGGCAGGCAGTCATGGTGCCGGGGAGCGTCTGGGGCAACCGCCGATCACAGACGGATTATGAGTCACCCGTGCCAGGCAGCCTGGAAGAGGCTGACTTCAGCCTGGGTGTATTAACAGGGGCATCGTGTAGACGCCCCGGGAGGTGAGGGTCCCGCTCTGTTCGGGCTGGCGAGGCCCCGGCTGGAGTCCCGTGTCCAGTGGTGGGCGCTGCGCTTAGGGAAGACGTGGACACGTTGGAGAGAGGCACAAAAATGATCCAAGGTTTAGCAAACGGGGCCTAGAGCTGGGCAGGGCCGGTCTGAGGACGGACGCCTGAGGGGAGCTGAGAACGGTCGCCCAGCACGTGAAGGGTTCTTACCAAGAGGATGGGGCTCAGTTGGCCTCCACGTCCAGGCGTAGGACAAGACACAAGGGGGCTCATCTGCAGCAAGGGAGATTCCGGCTGGATATTAGGCAAAGCTTTTTAACTCCAGGGGGAGCTGGGCTCTGGGACAGGCCAAGCACAGGCAGTGGGTATAACAGGCCAAGGAGGGCTCCTCAGAGCTTCGCTTTTTATCAAGGAGGGTTTGGGGGCTCGGCGGGCAGGGCCTTGGGTGGAAGGGGCGGGTCCGGGGGGGAGGTCACACGCCACCCATGTGATCGCAGGCAGTTGTGGAATTGCCCCTTGTAAAGGCAGGTTGGGCCAACCCTGTCAGGACTGGGCCAGGCAGGTTTCTTCCCCTGCTGCAGAATGGGGTGGGCTAAGGGGGTCCCTTCTAGCCCGACATTTCTGTGACTCCCTGCCTGGTGCCAAGGTGCAGCCACCTCTGGGGTGGCAGGGGTCAGCCCAGGCACAGGCGGGATTTGACTCTCTCTGCCCAAGGAGATGTGTTAGGAGGTTTCTCCCCTTCACTTGGGTCAATGCACCTATCTCAGTTCCCACAACTTCCCCCCCCCAGGAGGCAGATCCTGGGGCTTCCTTCCCCCACACCTGCGGGGTAAAGGCATCTTTAAGCCCTGGGTTCAAATCCAGCCCTAGCCAGTGCTCCAGCTCCCCCAAATAGCCTATGGTTGGGGACCCCAGGGCTGGGCTAGGGGGAGCTGCAGCTAGGGATTGAGGAGCACTGGCAGGGCTGGGCTGGGCTGGGCTAGCAGGGCCGCGAAGGGTCAGGAGTGAGGGGCACCAGCAGTGGGGTGGAGGCAGGAGGAAGCTGTCACCTGGGTGCAGACCCTGTTTGGGCTGGACCAGGCAGCTGCCCTTCTTACCCGGCTGCTGTCTCTGAAATGACCCAGCGAGGCTGGTAATGGGGCCAGCGTGGCCGGGACGGAGCCCAGCCCCAGCGGGGACAGAGGGCAGGTCGGTGAGAGTGCCCCTCCCCTCCTCAGCCAGGGGGCACGACCCCTCAGCAGGGATTAGACCCCTCAGCTCTGCTGATGCCCCTCAATTCCAACCTGTAGCCCCCTGCTAGCCCTGCCCTGAGCCCCTCGGAGTGCTGGGGGGGGGGGCACCCCCTGCCAGGTACCACTGACCCCCGCTCGCTGTTTGCAGACACCCCCCAGTCACCCAACAGCCTGAGCCGCTCGGCCGCCAACAAGCACCGCCTGGCCGGGCTGGAGAAGCAGCTGAACATCGAGCTGAAGGTGAAGCAGGGAGCAGAGAACATGATCCAGATGTACGCCAATGGCTCCACCAAGGTGAGGGGGGCCCCTCCCCCACCTGCCCCCTTCCCTCTCCCTGCCTGGCCACTGGCCCCACATCCGCCCCCCCTGCCTGGCTCCCCACCTCTCCCTGTTCTCCCCCTCCCTCATCTCTAGACTTCTCCCCTCCCCAGCTTGCCCCCAGCTTCCCCCTGCCCCTGCCTTTCTGCACCTGGCCCCTCAAGCCACCTCCTCCCTCCACTTAGCTTCCTCCCCCTGCCTCTCCAGCCCCCCAAGGTCCTCTTCATCCTGGCCTCCTTTTGCCCTCTGCCCCCCAACTCCCACTGCCCCACTCATGCCTCTGCATCTTCCCCTCCCCCCACATCCTCCTCCCCCGCTGCTGGTTCCCTTCACCCCTTCCCCTTCCTCCACCCTGGCTGTGGGACCAAATTCCCAAAGAGGCACCAGTGCCGGACCCCCCCCGTACTGCAAGCAGGGAAGGAAACAGGCAGGGCAGGAGGGGAGAAGACGGCTAGTGCCCCCCCCCCCGGCTTCTGCTCAGCCCATCTGCTGGGGGTCGGAGTGGGGGGGATAGTTGCAGGGCCATGAAGGCAGAGCTCGTTATAGCAGCAGGTGTAGACTTAACCACCCTGCCCCTCCCCCACAACCACCCCAGGTCATGACCCCCAGCCATGTGCAGTTCCTGGGGGACCATGGCTCATTGGGGGTGGGGCACCTGGGAACAGCCCCCCCACAAGCCCCAGGCCTGCCCCAGAGCCCCTCCCCTGCACTCCTTAGTGCCCCCCAGGTCTGCCTCTGAGCCCCTCCCTCACCTCTGCCCCTTCCCTTTTCCAGGCCCCTCTCCCCACCCTGCCCTGGGTCTGCCCCCCAGCCCTTCCCCCACTTTCCTGGCTCTCCACCAGCCCTTCCCCCTCCTTCTGTGCATCTCTCACAGCAGTTATCAGCCACCCTGTTACCCGCACAAAACTCTGTCGCTCGCATTCTCCAGGGCAGGGGTGGGGAACCTACGGCCCCGGCTTACTGTGATCTGGCCCACAGCCCCACCCCCGCAGCGGGGCAAGCTGGCTCTGCCCGCCCCCCCTCCCCTCCGCCCAGGGCTGGAGCACACATGGAACCCCAGCACCCCACGCTGAGTGTGAGCGAGGTGAATGTGTCTTTTATTCTTGCTTGTGCGTGACCCCCCCACTGATATTTCTGTGGGTCAGTGGCGCCCCACCCTAAAAAGGTTCCCTATCCCTGATCTAGGGGCACCCACCCGTCCCCATTTCTAGGGCCACCGACCCACCCTTGCCCTTCTGTGGGCTCAGGGGTAGCCTCCCGCTCGGCAGGGTCTTTACCAGAGAAAGAGCCTTGCGCAGGAATATCCGTAACCTCTGTTAACGATCAGCAGGCCCATGCTGAGCATACACTGCTCACCACGCCCAGTGAGACAGCTGGACTTTCCTTGCTGGCCCCTCAGGGTCAGGTCCACAGCGGGGCTCCAGTTTCTGCCCAGTGTCATTGGCACAGGGCTGAGGTCTGGCAGCTCTGATCTCGGGGCTGTGTCTGGAGTTGGTTCCCAAAGAACTTCCTCTTGGACCCCAGTTTATAGTAAGGATGTTATGGACTAGTCGACAGGATAGTCCACTAGTCGCTCCCCCTTCCCTTGCTGCCTCTATCTGATAGAGGCAGCAAGCAGGGGGCAAGGGAGGGGTACTTCAAAGCGGCAGCATCCACGAGGTGCCTGGGGTCAGCTAGGCTCCCCAGCTGACTCTGGGCTCCGTGCAGCGCTAGGCCCGGGATCAGCTGTGTGGCGCTGCCCCTTTGAAACGCTGTGGCAGCATTTCAAAGGGGCAGCGCTGCCCTATCGACTAATGGAATAGTCAATGCAAAAATGCATCGGCTATTCGATTAGTGAAATACCCTTAACAGCCTTAGTTCATAGAGGGAAACTCCAGTCCTCCTTCGCTCTGCTTTAACCAGATCTTTGACTAGAATTTTACTCCCAACCTTAAGGTATTGTAAGGTGGGTCTCTAACAGCCCCCACTCCCCTTTACACCCAGGGAGATGAATTCTGCAGCAGGCAGAAGCCCTTAAGGAACCCTGCAGAGCTCCCTCAGTCACGGCACAGGGTAGTGGAGACTATAAAGGTGGAACAAGGAAGGAGAGAGGCTCTCAGAAGCCCAGCCAGAGGCGGTTCCTTGTCAGACACAGTGCGGCCCCACCAAGCTGTCCTCCCCCATCCTAAGCTCTGTGCTTTCTCTGCTGATTCTAGTGCCACTGCAGCAGGGTCCCCCTCTCGGCTGCCTGGGATCACGCTCTTTGAACGAGTGTGAGTTGCTGCTGCTCAGCTAATGGCTGCTGCTCCTTCCATCTGGCTGCAGACCAAGGCCGAAGGCTTCAGGCCAGGGGTGGGGAACCTCAGGCCCAGGGGCCGGATGCTGCCCCTGGCTTGCCTGGATCCAGCCCCCGAGGCTCAGGGCCCCTGCTGTGGGTCTGGAGCACACAAAATCTATGAGGCTGGGCCCCCCCTTGGCATTGGTGGTTTTTGCTTCTCACTTGTGTACGGCCCCCAACTGATTTCTCTGGGGGTCAGCAGCCCCTGACCCAGAAAAGGTTCCCCAGCCCTGCATTAGGGTTTATAATATGGCTACAGAAAAAGGCTTTATCCTTACAGCCCCCGGCCCAGCCCCAGCTGCGCCCCCATTGCAGGGGCCACACCCAGAACCCCCCACTCCGCTGCTCTGGCACAGAACCCAGCGAGGGACGCTCAAGGACTGACAAACTATTTAAAGGGACACTGCCCTGTTCCCACCCCGGGCCTCAGTTTCCCCCGAACCTTGTGGCTCTGGCGGGAAGAGCTGAAGCGCTGCTGATGCCTCCAGTCCCAGAGCTCCACTCCCAGTGGGGTGAGGGGATCCCACTCCCTGGGGCCCACCCAGCCGTTGGGGGACAAGAGGTGTTTGCCCCACAAGGACTGGGCTGGGACAGGGAGATGCTCCTGATCTGAGGGATCGGACCCCCCAACCTGCTCTGGGCTCAGCAGCCCCCCTCCCCAACTGCTCTGCCTGCCCCCCACCCCAGGACCGGAAGCTGCTGCAGACGGCCCAGCAGATGCTACAAGATAGCAAGACCAAGATCAACATCATCCGCATGCAGATCCGCAGAGCTGCGCAAGCTGACGCGGTGCTACCCGACGGGGAGGACGGACAAGGTGAGAGGGGATCCAGGATGGGGAGCCATGAGGCACTGGGCAATGGGGGTGACAAGGAGGGGCAGCGGGGTGGGGGCTGCAGTGATGTCCATAAGCTCCTGCTGTAGATACTTATGCTGCCCCACGGCACTGCTCACTACACCAGCCCCCACCACACTGCCCTCCCCCCCCACTACCCAGGGAGGGGGGACATGCCCCAGTGCATCACAGCCCCATCCACAGCCCTGGTACAAGGAGCTCATCGTGACCCTGTACACAGGCACACACCCGTCCTTATGCACGCCTGTACACAGACATACACCTGCCCCTGTGCACGCCTGTATGCAGGCACACACCCATCCTTATGCACACCTGTACACACCCATACACAGGCACATGCCCATCCTCACACACGCCTGTACACAGACACACACACATCCCTGCACGTACCCGTACATGGGTATACAATCACCCCTGCACAAACCCATACACAGGCACACACCTGCCCCTTTGTACGCCTGTACACAGACACACGCCAACCCCTGTGCACATGCATGTGTCCTTGCACACTGTCTCTCCCACACCCCACCATTTTGCATGCATGCACATGGACACAGAAACACCCCTCCAGCCCTACACACACCTTCCCTACACACCCCGTGTGACTCAGGTCATGGGGGTGGCTGGCAGGAACAGCTCAGGTTACCTACAGGCATCAGGTTCTGCCAGTGATACCGCACCCCTACCCCAGCCTCTGTGTGTGTGTGTGTGTGTGTGTGTGTGTGTGTGTGTGTGTGATTTGACCTTGCTTGCAGGGCACACGCATGCACACGTGAGCCCACATAGAGATACAGTTGCTTCTGCAGGCTGGTGGGGTCTCACATGTTTTGTGATTCCTGACCCCTGGGAAGCGAGGGGCTCTTTGTGTGCATGTGTGTGTCTGTGTGAGTGTGCACGGGATGTGTGCCTGTGTGTGTATAGGTGTGCATGTGGCTGTGTATGTGTGCGTAGTACATAGACCTATGTGTGCGTGTACAGGCTCAGTACATGTGTGTACACCTACACATGTGTGTGTTTGCCCCCAGACTGGCATGTCCTAGCTGTATGCGCCCCCCACACTGCGGGGAGCTGCTCTCTGAGGGGCTAGGGGAAGGGGCTTGACAGGCAGATCCTGGAGCCACATCCACTCAGGGTTTTTTTGTCCAGCGAAGCTGCCCTTGGCTCCCCTCAGCCCAGCCACAGGGTGGAGGGGCAGGGATGCCCCTGGTGCTGCTGCCGTGCTCCCCTGCCCCTAGCAGAGGGCTCCCCTGCCAGGGCGGGGGTCTGACCCAGCACTGCCCCCCAGGGAATGCAGACCTGAGCTGCACGGAGCTGCGCATCGAGGAGCTGCGCCATCACTTCCGCGTGGAGCATGCCGTGTCCGAGGGGGCCAAGAACGTGCTGCGCCTGCTGAGCTCTGCCAAGACGCCGGACCGCAAGGCCATCGCCGAGGTACTGCCCCTCCCCCAGCAGGGTCACTGCCAAGGACGGGGTCCCAGGGCTGCGAGCAGCGGGGTATCGGGAGGCTCGGTGCGCAGAGCCGGGATACCTGGGGGGCCATGGGGGCAGGGCGAGTGCATGTGGGCCCGGGGTCTCGGGGCTGTACCCATGCTGGGCGCCTTGCAGGCCCAGGCCAAGCTGACCGAGTCGAACCAGAAGCTGGACCTGCTGCGCCTGGCGCTGGAGCGGGCGCGTGGGGGAGCTGCCCGAGGAGCACCCCAAGGGCTGCATCATCAAGGAGGAGCTGATCATGGCCACCTCCTCCACCTTCAGCACCCGCCACAGCGCCCCCTACCAGCACAACCAGTACAGCACGCTCTGCAAGCCCTCGCCCCTCACAGGTACCCCCCGCCTGGGCAGCCCCCAGGCCACTACAGCAACCCCCCCGGTACCCACTGCCTGGGCAGCACCCCTAGGCCGCTGCGGCAACCCTCCCCATACCCACCTCCTGGGCAGTGCCCCCTAATGCCCCACAGGCACCAGTCCCTGGAAATCCCGCAGGGAACAGCAAGTCGGTGAGAAAACTGGAATAGAACCCAGGAGTCCTGACTTTCAGCCCCCTCCCCACTCTCCCATGCTCTAACCACTAGCTCCCTCTCCCCTCCCAGGCTGCAGGAGCACCCTGGAATCCAGGCACCCAACCTCCTTCCCCCAGCTCTAAGCACTAGCCCCCACTCCCATCCCAGAGCTGGAGATAGAGCCCAGCGCTCCAGGCTCCCTAGCCGCCAGCTCTAACACCCATCCCCCTGCCCCAGGGATGCTGGAGGTGCAGCTGTTGGGCTGCAGTGGCCTGCTGGAGTCAGTGCCCGGCCGGAACCGCGGCACTACCATCTCACTGCCCTGTAACAGCCCTGGCGAGGCGCGCCCCTCCTTCATGAGCCGCAGCGGGCGAGGGCTCTACAGCCGCAGCGGCAGTGTGAGCGGCCGGACCCCCCTCAAGTCTGAGGACGTCAGCAGTGAGTGAGCTGGGCACCGCGGTGGGGGCGTTGTGCTACAGGGGAGGGGATCCTGTAGGGTTGCTGCAGAGAGGATCGGGGGTCTTGATTGGGGGTGTTGTAGGGATGGGGAGGCGATCTGGGGTGCTATCTGTGTGGGGTTCAGGAGAGTTGGGGTTGCTGCAGAGAGGATCGGGGACTGGATTGTAGGGATGGGGAGGCGATCCGGGGTGCTGTCTGTGTGGGGTTCAGGAGTTGGGGGTTGCTGCAGAGAGGATCGAGGGACTGGATTGGGGGTGTTGTAGGGATGGGGAGGCGATCCGGGGGTGCTGTCTGTGTGGGGTTCAGGGGAGTTGGGGGGGTTGCTGCAGAGAGGATCGAGGGACTGGATTGGGGTTGTTGTAAGGATGGGGAGGTGATCCAAGGGTGCCGTCTGTGTGGGGTTCGGGGGAGAGGATGGTTCAGACATTGTCTCTGCCTAGGCACAAGCGTAGCCAGAGCTGGAGGGTGGCTGTTAACAGGGGTAGGACCTGGTTATAAGGAGCTGTCAGGGGGCATTGGCACCTCAGCCGGGTTGGTTCGGCAGCAGAGTCACTTGTCACCCCCTCTGCCAGGGCCCAGGGGAGAGAAATCATGATGTGGGGCTTGGAGAGTCTCTCAATGGAATTAATGTATTGAGGCTGCCTCAGTCCTGGGGCAGAGGTGGGCACAACAGCACACGGCGTTCCGCTTGCAGCGACTCCCCTGGTCAACAGCACCCCCTGGTGGCTACTGGTGTAACCACCTTCACAGTGGTGGCCACTGCATGCTGGGGCTGCCCCGAATGCTCAGCGGCTGGCAGGGCCGGTTACAGGCGGGAGATGGATTGGCAGCCCGGTGATGTGCCCTTCTCCTGGCAGACGAGGTGAGCGCCGTGCTGAAGCTGGATAACGCGGTGGTGGGGCAGACGGCTTGGAAGCCTGTGGGCCAGCAAGCCTGGAACCAGACCTTCACCCTGGAGCTGGAGAGGGTGAGTGTGGGGAGGCACGAGGGCTGGTGAGCGCACCCGGCAGCGCTGGGTCAAATGAGCCTCTCTGAGGCAGGTGGAGCTCGGACTAGAACCGGGGAGTCCTGGCCCACAGCACCTCCCCCTCTCGGCCCAGCTCCCTTCTGAACCAGGGAGAGAACCCAGGATCCTGGCTCCCAGCCCCTGCCTAGTTGTTGCGGGGCCCTTACTGCCAGTCCAGCCCCAGTGACAGAGCCGAGCTGAGCTTCCTGTGCTCAGCTGCCTTGTCCCCCTGGACCCTGTGGGTCCAACTGCACTGGGGACCCAGACCCAGTTCTACTTCCAGCATTGTCATGCTCTGCAGTGTGGACGGGCCCTTGCCCAGCCCAGAGTTGGGTGGGGCACAGCCAGCTCCTGTCTGCGCTCCAGCCCTAACCGGGTGTAATCGCCCCTGCCCCCCACGACACTCCGGCAACAGAAACAGCTACGGGAAAGGGTTCCAAAGGCCCCGTGTCAGCGGGAGGAGTGTTTACACTGGAACCTAATGACGATCCCAGTGCTGGGAGCTGTTTTATCGCTGGGCGTTTTAGCCTAAATATCCTGCAGGGATGGGGGGCTCCAGTACTGCCTTGTGCCCCCTGCTGTCCCATAGCCCTGCCTGGGGCCCCGGGGGCTTCTCTCACCCCTGGCTCTGCCCCCAGGCGCGGGAGCTGGAGATCTCGGTGTACTGGCGGGATTACCGCAGCCTCTGTGCCTTGAAGCACCTCAAGCTGGAGGATTTCCTGGACAACCAGCGCCACGAGATCCACCTGGACCTGGAGCCCCAGGGAACCCTGCTGGCTGAGGTGATGCCCGGGGAGGCGGGATCAGGATCATGGAGGGGGAGCTGGCCCCGGGGGATGGATGGGGGAGGGAGGCACAGGCCCTGGGAGGAGTGGGAATGAAGAGCAGGTCGGGGGGGGATAGGGGAGGTAAGCAGACCCAAGGGGGCAAGGGAGAGCAGCCCGGGGGGGGAGGAGGGAACAAGGCCCCTGGGGATAGTGGGGGGAAGGGGAGCAGATCTGAGGAGGGTGCCTTGACCTCACCCTGCCCTGGCCCCCCCAGGACAGCCCCTCAGCTCGGTCTCCTGCCCCCCCAGGTGACCTTCTTCGACCCCGTGATCGAGCGCATCCCCAAGCTCCAGAGGCAGAAGAAAATTTTCTCCAAGCAGCAAGGTGCCCACGCCTGGGAGGGACGCGCCCCAAATGCAGGGCCCAGGGTCAGCACACCAGGGGCCTCCTGCCTGAACCCGCAGCCCAGCGATATGGCCAGGCACCAGTGCCAGCCTGTGCTCCCCTCCCCACTTGGGGACTGATGCTGGGCTGCCCTATACCCCCTCCCCCAGCCAGGGGGCAGGCTCTGGGCACTGCAGTCTCCAGGCATTCCCAGCCCTACAGCAGATCTGGGGGTCGCTGAGGGTATTGGGGGAGGGACCAGTCCCACCATGACCTTTGACCCCCCCAGGTAAGGCCTTCCTGCGCGCCCGTCAGATGAACATCGACATCGCCACGTGGGTGCGGCTGCTGCGGCGTGTCCTGCCCACTGCCAGCTCCACCGGCACCTACAGCCCCTCAACCCACGTGCCTGCCGGGACCAGCTCTGAGGCCCGCCACAGCCTGACCGGGTGAGTGCCCGGGAGGGGGGCTGGAGCTCACCACGCCTGGCCTGGGGATGGGGGTTGGGGCAGGGTCCCCAGGGGCACAGGGGCAAGCCCCACACCCTGGCGGGCTGGCCATGCTGTCCCCTTGATGGGCATGGGGTGATGGGGCAGGAGCCCAGATGCCCCCAGAGGCGAGGGGCTTCCTCACCCTGCCCAGCTGTGGAAGGGGGCAGGGAGTGGATCACGAGGGAGCAGCCACCCCCTTTCGTCAGATCCCCCCAGTTTCCCAGGCTGGTCCCCAGCTCCTGCTGCTTTGGGATTTGGGGGGGAGGTTATGGGGGATTCCCATGGGCCTCCCTCTCTGAGCACCCCTGTCCCTGCCATTCAGAGACATCTCCATCGAGAAGCTGAGCCCGGACGCAGACAAGCCCCAGCTGGAGCAACCAAGCCGGCCGGCCAACGGTGCGGAGCAACTGGGGAGGGGCGCGCTGGTAAGACTCCCCCACCACCCAAGAGGGCAGCTCCAGGCAGCTGGGTGCCTAGAGCAGTTCCAGGACTTGCAGGGATGGGCTGGGTTCCCAGCACTGGCTCCAGGCACAGGGAACCACCCACTTTGGGCTCTAGCACCAGCCATGGGGCCTGGCTGCCCACATCCAGCCCCATGGGGAAGCAGTGCCAGACACAGAGGCTACCTGGGGTCAGAGCCCAGGGGAGGGAAGGAGCTCCTCCCTGCCAGTGACTGGGGACCGGACTCTCACCTGCTCCCGCCTGATGGGGCCTGCAACGCCCAGAGGCCATGGGGATGGGCACCCTGGAGATGCACTGGAGATGGGGGATCATGGATGGAGATTCCCCATCCCATGGCTGGGCCCTTGGGTGGCCAGTGGGGAAGGCTAGGCCTTGCTGAGCCTGGGACTGGCCCCTCGATCCCTGGCACTCCCCAGCGCTGCAATGGGATGGTGGAGCCCTCTCAGCTGCCCCACCATGCCTGCTGCAGCCAGCTGTGAGGAGCCGGGTGAGCTCCTCTCTGCTTCACCCCGGCCCCCACTCTGCCCCCAGAGCCCGCAAGCAGGAGATGAAGAGCTCATGCCGGGAGGAGACACCAGAAGGCCGGGGAATAGCGCCCTGCCCAGGTGAGGGACCCTGTCCCCATGGTGCCCCCATTACCCCCCCAGACCGTGCCTGCCTGGTTCAGAGACTGCAGGGTCCTTCCCTTCTGGTCCGGACCCCCAGCTGCTGCCACCCATGCACCTTGCTGGAGGTTGTCCCCAGGGCAGGGAACCTCGTCCCCCAGCCCTGCTCCAGCCTCCCAGCCACACAGGGGATGCGGCTGCACAGGCCCCTCCCCCACCCGCTGGCCCTTCCCCTCTGTCATGGGCCCCTCCCGCACCCGCCGGCCCTGCTCCTCTGTCATGGGCCCCTCCCGCACCCGCCGGCCCTGCTCCTCTGTCATGGGCCCCTCCCGCACCCGCCGGCCCTGCTCCTCTGTCATGGGCCCCTCCCGCACCAGCCGGCCCTGCCCCTCTGTCACGGGCCCTTCCCGCACCCGCCGGCCCTGCTCCTCTGTCACGGGCCCCTCCCGCACCAGCCGGCCCTGCCCCTCTGTCACGGGCCCCTCCCGCACCCGCCGGCCCTGCCCCTCTGTCATGGGCCCCTCCCGCACCTGCCGGCCCTGCCCCTCTGTCATGGGCCCCTCCCGCACCCGCCGGCCCTGCTCCTCTGTCATGTGCCCCTCCCGCACCCGCCGGCCCTGCCCCTCTGTCACGGGCCCCTCCTGCACCCGCCGGCCCTACCCCTCTGTCACGGGCCCCTCCCGCACCCGCCGGCCCTACCCCTCTGTCACGGGCCTCTCCCCCACCCGCCAGCCCTGCCCCTCTGTCACGGGCCCCTCCCGCATCTGCCGGCCCTGCCCCTCTGTCACAAGCTCCACTCCTACCTGTTAATCTTGGGGGGGGGGGGTGCCCAGTAGCCCTATCAAGGGTCACACGGGAGCTCAGGGCCGTAGAGGGGAGAGGCACCTCTGCGCCCCCCCCATCGAGGGTCTGCTGCAGGGACATAGGGCTTGGAGGAGATCTGACTCCCCACCACAGCCCCGGGGCAGCCTGCACCCCTAATCCCAGATCCCTGGCACCACCCCAGAGTCCCCCAAGCCAGACCTCTCACCCCCCCCCCCCCGCACCCTAACCCTCTGCTCCAGCTTTGAGCCTCTCCTGCACCCTGAGCTGCACAAGCCTGGCCCTACCCCCCAGCTGGAGCCTCAACCCCTCCTGCCCCCAGCCATGCACCCTGAACCCTACATCCCTACCCCTGCCTTAGAACCTGCACCCCCAGCTGGAGCCCTCAGCCCACACACGCTAACCCTCTGCCCCAGCCCTGAGCCGCTGTTCCTGCTCATTTCCCCTCGAATGTGCGCAATGGACTGCCTCAAAGGCGCACCAGGCAGTTCACTGCGCACACGCGAGGGGAAATGGGCGGGAACAGCGGTGCTGACCCAATTCCTCCCCCAACCCACCTGCTGGCCCCCCAACCCCTCCCCCTCTTCCTCCCCCACTCTTCTCCTGCCACCTGCTGGTCCTCTTCCTCCCCACAGGCCCTTCCCTTGGCCCAGAGCCTCACCTCACCCCGAGGGGCCCACCCTGCCCCCCTCAACCCCCACCAGGGACTCTCCCTGACCAGAGCTGGCTGGCATAGGGGGTCAGTTGGGGGGCAGGGGTGAAGCAAGAAGCCCCCCTCCCTCCCAGGGCTCTCCTCTCCCCAGAGGGGGTGTGGATGGGGAGCCCCCCCCAACAGGGCTGGGGAGGGGTTAGGGGACTCCCTGCCCCACGCCAGGTGCCAGCTGCTGCAGCGCCCACTGCTCACCCCGCTCTGCCCCCCAGGGCGACGCCGCTGACGCTGGATGACTTCAAGTTCGTGGCCGTGCTGGGACGTGGGCACTTTGGCAAAGTGAGTCTCAGCCCCAGCCCCGCCCCTCCCCCCCCAGCCCAGCAGCCGCTCGCAGCTCTCCTGGCCACCCCGGGGGCTCCCCACTGCTGTGCCCCCCTCCAGCCCCTTCCTAGGGAGACGACACGGAAAAGTTATTTGCGCCATTTGTGACACAAGGCCTTGCCAGAGCTAGTCCGGGCTCCCAGCGCCTGCTCTCACCACTAGACCCCACTCCCTGCCCAGGAACCTGGCCGCTGGGTGCCCTAATGCCGGGTATGTGGCTGCAGGTGCTGCTCTCCGAGTACAGCCGCACGGGGGAGCTCTACGCCATCAAAGCCTTGAAGAAGGGCGACATCGTGGCGCGGGACGAGGTGGAGAGGTGAGTGCCCTGCGCCCCCCCCAGTGCCACGGAGATCCAGGCTGCCCTGTCCCAAGACCCCGCTGGGGCAGCCATCTCCCTGCCTTGCATGGCACCAAGGCCACCCCCCTGCTGCTGCCTGGCGCTGAGCCCCACAGGGGGAGCATGGCAGCTCGGCTGAACCCCCATCCGGTCTGCCTGGGCCTCTGTGTACATGGGGGTGAAGGGGGTCCAGCTGGAACAGCTCCTGGGGAGCCGCCCCCTCTCTTCGCCTGCTTCCAGGCGCCTGACGCGTTTAGCCGTCACAGATGCGGCACAGCGGCAGGCGGAACCTCATGATGCACATCCCACCGGAGACGGCCGGCGGAGGTGAGCCCACGGCCGCAGCCTGCGCCACGCGCAGCCAGGCGCCAGCCCACGGGCCTGAACCGCCTGGACGGCACAGCCCCCTTGCCCTGACCAATAGACACCGCTCCCCTCCCAGAGCCAGGCCTGAACCCAGCCCCTGCTCTGACCACTAGACACCGCTCCCCTCCCAGAGCCAGGCCTGGAACCCAGCTCCCTGCTCTGACCACTAGACACAACTCCCCTACCAGAGCCAGGCCTAGAACCCAGCCCCCTGCTCTGACCACTAGACACCCCTCCTCCCAGAGCCAGGCCTGGAACCCAGCTCCCTGCTCTGACCACTAGACACAACTCCCCTCCCAGAGCCAGGCCTGGAACCCAGCTCCCTGCTCTGACCACTAGACACCGCTCCCCTCCCAGAGCCAGGCCTGGAACCCAGCCCCCTGCTCTGACCACTAGACACCGCTCCTCCCAGAGCCAGGCCTAGAACCCAGCCCCCTGCTCTGACCACTAGACACAACTCCCCTCCCAGAGCCAGGCCTGAACCCAGCTCCTGCTCTGACCACTAGACACCGCTCCCTACCAGAGCCAGGCCTAGAACCCAGCCCCTGCTCTGACCACTAGACACCTCTCCCTACCAGAGCCAGGCCTAGAACCCAGCCCCCTGCTCTGACCACTAGACACAACTCCCCTCCCAGAGCCAGGCCTAGAACCCAGCCCCTGCTCTGACCACTAGACACCGCTCGCCTACCAGAGCCAGGCCTAGAACCCAGCCCCCTGCTCTGACCACTAGACACCCCTCCCCTACCAGAGCCAGGCCTAGAACCCAGCCCCCTGCTCTGACCACTAGACACCACTCCCCTCCCAGAGCCAGGCCTGGAACCCAGCTCCCTGCTCTGACCACTAGACACAACTCCCCTCCCAGAGCCAGGCCTAGAACCCAGCCCCTGCTCTGACCACTAGACACAACTCCCCTCCCAGAGCCAGGCCTGGAACCCAGCTCCCTGCTCTGACCACTAGACACAACTCCCCTCCCAGAGCCAGGCCTGAACCCAGCTCCTGCTCTGACCACTAGACACAACTCCCCTCCCAGAGCCAGGCCTGGAACCCAGCTCCCTGCTCTGACCACTAGACACAACTCCCCTCCCAGAGCCAGGCCTGGAACCCAGCCCCCTGCTCTGACCACTAGACACCGCTCCCCTCCCAGAGCCAGGCCTAGAACCCAGCCCCCTGCTCTGACCACTAGACACAACTCCCCTCCCAGAGCCAGGCCTAGAACCCAGCCCCCTGCTCTGACCACTAGACACAACTCCCCTACCAGAGCCAGGCCTAGAACCCAGCCCCCTGCTCTGACCACTAGACACCGCTCCCCTCCCAGAGCCAGGCCTGGAACCCAGCTCCCTGCTCTGACCACTAGACACAACTCCCCTCCCAGAGCCAGGCCTAGAACCCAGCCCCCTGCTCTGACCACTAGACACAACTCCCCTCCCAGAGCTCCCCCTAGAACCCAGGCATCCTGGTTCCCAGCCCCATCCAGCTCCCCAGGGGGCTTGTTTGCTGTGTATGGTGGAGCCTGCAGGGAACATTGACCCCACCCCATCGTCCCCTGCAGGTTTTATGCTGCCTGTGTCGTCCTCGGATTGCAGTTTCTGCATGAGCACAAAATAGTGTACAGGTAAGAGACTGTCAAGCGGCACGGGGGACATTCCCTTGCCCAGGATGGGGCTCCCTGTTGAATAGGTAGGGAAACTGAGGCGCAGAGCCAGGCAGAGACTTTGTGGATAAGACATATGGCTGGGGATGGAAACCAGGGGTCCTGACTCCCTGCTCCAGTCCAGTAGACCCCACATCCCGGGGTTAGAACCCAGGAGTCCGGGCTCCTGGCACACACTGACCCTCTCACCCTCTTCCTGCAGAGACCTAAAGCTGGACAATTTGTTACTGGACACGGAGGGCTTTGTGAAGATAGCAGACTTCGGCCTGTGCAAGGAAGGTGGGTGCTGGGCACTGGCCGGGGCAGGAGAACCAGCAACAGTTCTGTGTGACTGCTGCCGGGGCCCAGCCTGTGAGCCCCGCTCTGCCTGGCACTGCAATGCATCCACCTCTGGGGCAGAACGCCGTAGCTGTGTGTATGAAGGTGGCTCTCCCAGCACCGGGGCACAGCCACTTCTGTGGGGGGACGGGACAGCTTCCCAGGCAGCACTTTGGGGCAGGAAGTGAAGGAGAGGCGCATGGAATTGCCTGTCTGGGGTGCCAACAAACACAGTGCTGGGGGGGGAGCTCAGGGGTTGTTAAGCGCTACTCCATGAGTGACATTCCACCCAGAAGATGACAAACCCTGCAGCACGGCGCCCCCTGCTGAGCCCCTGCCCCCCCTGCAGCACGGCGCCCCCTGCTGAGCCCCCGCCCTGCCCCTGCAGCACAACGCCCTGCCGAGCCCCTGCCCCCGCAGCACAGCGCCCCTGCTGAGCCCCCGCCTGCCCCCTGCAGCACAGCGCCCCTGCCGAGCCCCTGCCCCCTCGCAGCACAGCGCCCCTGCTGAGCCCCGCCCTGCCCCTGCAGCACAGCGCCCCCTGCCGAGCCCCTGCCCCCCCTGCAGCACAGTGCCCCTGCTGAGCCCCCACGCCCCCTTCAGCATGGCGCCCCCTGAGGAACCCCCACCCCACTTCCTGGGAGCACTCTCCTTCATGCACTGACCCTGCTTAGCTGGGGGCAGTTGAAGGGAGTGGGACAGCTAGTGCAGGAGCCCATGGGGCTGCAGACATCATGGGGGGCATTGGTCTGTGAGGCACAGTGGGGGCAGGAGGCTTGGTGGGCCTGTGGCTGCCAGGGAGTGGTATGTGGCCCTGGCATAGCCCGGACCCTGCAGGGATGGGGCCGGGGGGGTTGCTCACAGCCTGGGGTGGAGCCCAGCTTTAACGCTTTTCTCTCCTGGCTCAGGGATGGGCTACGGCGACCGCACCAGCACGTTCTGTGGGACCCCGGAGTTCTTGGCGCCCGAGGTGCTGACGGACACGTCCTACACCCGGGCCGTCGACTGGTGGGGGCTGGGCGTCCTGATCTACGAGATGCTGGTGGGGGAGGTGAGTTACAGGGAAGTGTCTCCTCCCCAGCCTTCCCGTGGGCACTCAGCCGGGGGGCAGGGGGAGGGGTTCAGAGTGGGGGCTAGTTCAGAGCAGAGCTCCCGACAGGGTGGGGGAAGGGTGTGAGTGGGCAGGGGTGGCTTGGGCTGGGGCCGGTCAGAGATGGGCGGGGGCCCATGTGGGTGCTTGGGACCGGCCACAGGGTGGGGAATGTTGGGTGGGAGGGAGGTGAGGGGTGCTTGGCTCAGGGTGGGGGCTGGGCCAAGGCTGAGGTGTGGGGGGTTGGCCCCAGGAATCGGGGGGGCAGATTTGTGCTGACCTGCCCTTCCCCCCAGTCCCCGTTCCCGGGCGACGACGAGGAGGAGGTCTTTGACAGCATCGTGAATGACGAGGTGCGGTACCCGCGCTTCCTGTCCACCGAGGCCATCGGCGTCATGCGCCGGGTGAGTGAGCAGAACCCAAAGTGCAGCGCCCGAAGGGCTGGTGGCCCTGGAGTTGGGGGGAGAAATTTGGGGGGGACCAGATGTCAGGAAATGGGCACCAAGGAGGGGGGACTGGATGCCAGGGGGATGGGCACTGCGGGGAGTGGGGGGACCAGACACCAGGGGGACAGGCACCGAGGAGAGTGGGGAGGCCTGCCCCCAGCTCAGAGCATTTCCTGTCCCTCCAGCATCCGGTTCATCCAGCCACGCTACCCCCATGCCCCAGGGCTCGGCTCTGGGTGGGGAGCAGGAAGGACGGCTCAGTGAAGCGTCTGTGTCCCCTGCCAGGGATGGAGGGCAGGGAGGGGCCCAGGGTGTGCAGAGTGGGCTGGGCAGAGTGCTGGAGGGTGACCATGTCTCTGGCCAGCTCCTGCGCAGGAACCCGGAGCGGCGCCTGGGCTCCGGCGAGCGGGACGCTGAGGACGTCAAGAAGCAGCCGTTCTTCAGGGTCAGTGTCTCCTCCCCCATTAGCCTCCCTTCTTCCCCCGGCACCCTGCCTTGTGGCCACCCCCCACCAGGGCCCTCCACCTGCTTGGCTCCAGCGCAGCATGACTCTGGTTGTTGCCCCAGCTGGAGGTGACGCCTCCCAGACCAAAAGTCGTTCCAGGGGTTGGGGTTCAGGAGGGGGCTCAGGGCTGGGGGGGAGGGTCAGGGTGTGGGGGGAGGGCTCTGGGGTGGGGCTGGGGATGCGGGCTTCAGGGTGCAGGCTGTACTGGGAGGTGAAGACCCCTCAGCCCTCTCTCACTGCAGCAGCTCGGGGCCAGGTGAGCGTCTGGTGCACAGCCGGGGAGGGATTCCTGTCTCCCAGTCGGGGCAGGTCTGGACTAGGCTGGGTGGGGGCCAGGAAGGGGCATCTGTCCCCTGGCTATGGCAGCTCTGGGGCTTGGGAGTCTGCGTGAGGCTTAGTAGGCTGCTGTGCAGTTTAGAGGGAACCTAGCCCCCCACCTCCCTCCAGAACACCCCCCTCCCTGGCCTCCCTTACAGCCTGGCTCCTGCTGAGATGCCCTCGCCAGATGCTGGCACTGCCACACCTGGCTCAGCCTGCAGGGGGCAATTACCCTTCCCCCCCTTTTCCAGGGAGAAGTGCAGCCCCCTTGGTCTAAGTCAGGGCTACTCGACTTTAGAAGCCCTGGGGACCATGATGATATTGCAGCTTAAGTGTGGTTGCATATACATGCAAATATATAGGCAAATATATGCAAATAGCTTCTTCCACACAATGCCCCAGCGCTCCGGGTATCTCCTCCATGGGAGCTAGAAACGCCGATACCCTATTCCAGGCAGCCCGTCCGCTTGCGTCGTTCAGTGCTCACCCCGCCTGGGAGACGCCTCGCCACTGTGCAGCGTGTTCCCAGTGGAGGTCATGTTCAAAGGATCCCACCCGCGGGCCGCGCGTCAAGCCCCGCGTAAACCCAAACTGCGCCAAGTAGCCCTGGTCTAAATAGACCATGTTGGCCAACAGCGCCCCCTGGTGCTATATGGGGGCATTGCAGCCAGCAGTGACTGCTGGGGCGAGCGCCCCCTGCTGCACCCCTAGTGCGGTAGGTGGGCATTGCGGTCAGCCCTGCCTGCCATGGGAGCACACCCTTGCTAAGCCTCCCACCCTGCAGCTGCCTTCTGCTGCCCGAGCCCGGTGTAGCCTGGTGGGGCTTCCCAAGGGCAGGGCTACCTCCCCGTCTGGCTGTAGCCACTTCCCTTCGCTCACTGCTGCCCTCCCCCTGCAGAACATTGACTGGGAGGCCCTGATGGCCCGGCGGCTCCCTCCCCCGTTCGTCCCCGTCATCAAGGGGCGCGAGGACATCAGCAACTTTGACGAGGAGTTCACGGCCGAGGCGCCTGCGCTGACACCGCCCCGCGAGCCGCGCTCCCTCACCGCCACCGAGCAAGAGGCCTTCCGCCACTTCGACTACCTCGCGGACACCTGCTAGCCCTGGGGGCGCTCTCCATGCCCCCTACCCCCGGGAGAGCTGGGCCGTGGGAACGGATGGAGGGCTTCCCACCGGCACCTCCCAGGGCTCTGAAAGACTCGGCAGGCGGGAGCCGGCCACGACCTCTGTGAGGGACTCATCCGGGGGGAGCCAGCCCCCGTCCATGCCAGGGACTGGCTGAGGGGGCCAGTTTGGTCCCAGGGCAGCAGAAGCGAGACAGAGAAATGGGACAGTTGGAATCCTGCCAGGGACTGCGGCCCCCCGACTCCACCTGCCCCCGTTGCCCCATCTGCCTGTGGCTTTCTCTTGGACCACTGTAGTTCTGCCAGCAAGCAGAGGGGGTGAGCTCAGCGCTGGTCCTGCACAGGGTTCTGCTCCCGCCGGCCCTGCGGGTGAAATGCTGAGCCCCTGCTCCCAGAGGCAGGGGTGTAAACAGGGGAGGGGTCCATGTTCCCCACCCTGGCTGGCCCTCACCAGGCTGGGTTATAGTCAGCTCGAGGGGCAGGGGGAGCTGCAGGATCCTCTGGGGGCAAGTAGGGGCCCCCCTGAAGGCGGAAGAGGCCGGCACCCAATGCTGTGTCCTGGGGGTGCTCCATGGCCAGGTTCCGCGCTGCAGAACTGTCCCCACACACAAACACGGGCAGTGACCCACTCCTGGCCCCTCACTGCAGCCACCCCTCTGCTCCCCGGGGCCTGGCGAGGGGCAGCCCAGCCCTTTGCCTGAGGACACTGCCTTATGCACAGGCCATTTGCAGGAACTGGAGCCTGGTGACGCAGGAGTGGGTGGGCAGCTGCCGCTGAGGCAGGGCCTGGAGGCTGTTTATACAGGGACCCCTTGCCTGGCACTGGAATGTCTCTGGCTCTGGGGTGGGCTCCATCAGTTGCTTAACAGCCACCAGCAACAGGACATAACCATGTTAGGCCTGGATGGGATTGGAAGGGGATTGTTGTATAGGGACTCTGGGCAGGCTGCAGGGGGCTGCCCCAAGGGGATTCCAGCCTGGCCATGGGCTGGGCCATGTTTCTAAGCACACGGTGGCCAAAGGCCTGTGGGCTAGGTCTAGGTCTAGGTCCCATGGCCCTGCTTTCATGCTGAGCCTACACCAGGTGGGTGCCCCATGCATTGCCTTGAAAGGGTGAGTGTGCCCCACTCCCTGTCCACAGCGCCCCCTACGGCCACACTGGGGCAGTAGGCTCTGCACTACTGTGAAGGGAGAGTGCCCCCTGCTGGGCTCCCTGCTTGCTCCCAGGAGCACAGCTTCCCCTAATGCTGTACTCGGGCACTGGCCCCCTACTAAGCCCCGGCCCCCCTGCCTTTTCTCTCTGACTGCACTCAGCATGTAAGGTCCTAGCCCTTCCCCCAGACACGAGGGTTTCAGAGGCTGGAGCCACATCACCCCTGATCAAAGGGAGTGGGGGGCTCCCTGGGCATGATGGGTCAGAGGTGGGAGCTGCTAGGCTAAGGGGAAGAGGATGGAGCCCTGGGTACTCTCACCCCCAGGCATCCACTGTCTCTTCCCACTCGCTAGGTGCTGCCAGCTGATGCTGCCTGTCCTGCAGCATCTCCCCACGGGGGCCTCAAGTATCTGCCTGCTGCCCCTCACCACGGCGCCAGGGCTGCTGAGAAGCGTTGCCACAATGGGTCATTCTCACCCTTGTTAGCAGGAGTCCAGAGCCCTTGTGAATGGGGAGGGAGGTGTCTAGGGGTGGGGCTGGGAATAAGCACTCCCGGGTTTTCCCCTGGCCCTCCCGGGTGAATGGTTGCCAGTGGTTAGAGCAGGAGGGGCCAAGAGTCAGAGCCCTGGGGTTCTGTTCCTGGCTTTGCCACTGACTGGCTGTGCACACCTAAGTCACTTTTCTATGTGCCTCAGTTTCCCCCTCTCTGTAACATTCCCCTCCCCTGCCTGTCAGCCTTGGGGGTGGGGTACTCTGGCTCCAGACAAAGGCTCAAGGTTACAGTTCCCCTGCCAGAGCTCCCTGCCTCCCTGCCTTTTAACTACCTCTGTCCCAGCTCTCCGGGAGTAGGGGGCGCAGGGAGACCCCCAAGCGGTGTTCTGTGGGGCAAGGGGAACCCAATCAGCCGCCTTTGTGGTATGAGATGTGAGTTGTAAATTATAGATGCAAATGTTGCAGCCCAGCTGTCGAAGGTGTTTCATTGCGGGAGACTAGAAGAGCCAGCACGGTGCCCTGGAAACCCTGCCGGAGCAGCACCTACCCTGGGGCACACAGGACTCTTGGGTTCCATGCCCAGCTCTGCAAGGAGAGTGGCAACTAGTGGTTAGAGCAGGGGGAGGCACCAGGAGCCAGGACTCCTGGGTTCAGTTCCCTCCATTGTCCCTGCCCTTGAAGAACAAGCCTCTGCCTGCCTCGGTTTCCCCACTTTGTGAGACTGATGCTTCTCACAGTAGGGCTGAGATGCTGCCAGATGGGACAGGCCAGAGGGACTGGGACTGCGTGGTGGCACTCCACCAGCCACAGAAGGCCTAGGAGCCAAACAGAGGTCCCTGGCCCCTGAGTTAAGTGGACAAGAGAATCCTATGGCAAGGGTGGGTAACTCTAGTGCCTCCTGTGGAAAGGGTGTGCAGAAGTGGGACTGGGGTTTCTTTAGCACGCCAGGGCCCTGTGCATGGCAGTTTGGGACAGGAAGTGGGGGAGATGCTCAAGTCCTGCTGCTCCTACATGGAGGCGGGGGGGAGATTCTGCCAGAGAGAACTGGGAAGGTGCCTGGGATCTTTATTCGGCCTGGCCAGGGCTAGAGTCTGTTCTGAGCCTCGGATCTAGCTGCACAGCTCCCCCTAATGTTGCACTGAAGCATTGGGGCAGCCCTGCCAGGGGAGAGCGCCCCCTGCTGAGCCCCCACCCTGCTTCCTGGCGCTGCAATGGGGTGGCGGGCTCATGCAGACTTAGAGGAGCACTGCCTGTCCTGAGCCACCTGACCAGTTCCCTGCTGACACGCTCCAGCAAATGCGTCGGCAGCCTCCTGCGTGGCCCACTTGGCCCTGATCGATCCCAGCCAGGACCTTACACCCAGCACCTGGGACATCGGTGCACCTCCACCGCAGGGCCAGTCGCCAGCTCTCCCCTGGGTGCCCAGGCCAGCCTGGAGCGTCCCTGTCACAAATCGAGCCACGCTAAATTGCATCTGCTGGGGATCTGCCCCTCAGACTCACACAGGCCAGCAAGCTGTGAGGTAGGGGCCACATGGAGCCAGTGGCCGGAGCCCCCCAAGGGCTGCATGGGGTGCACCTGCCTCTCTGCCCACAGCTGGGGAAGCCCATGCAGGCTCGGAGCCCTGCACCTGAGCTAGGAGCATTTTTAGCCATTGAGAAGAAGGGACCATTGGGACCTAATCTGGCTTCTGCAGCCCAGAGCTTCCCACCCCTACTTCATTTCCTCTTGGGCTGGCGTGGGGCGTCTGGGGGCCTGGGCCAGGCTAGGCAGGGGGTTGCCCTCGTGTTATCAGCCCAGTGCGCCTGTACTCCGCTAAGATCCCCAGACGGGGCCATCTTGCGTCACCCATGCTGGCCCAGCTCCCGTCGTTAATAACATGAATGGTGCCATGGCTGCTTGTCATCTCTGTGACATGCTGCCTCTTTGTTTCTCTGGCCTTGGCCTTAGCACGTCCCTTGGTGGCACATGATAAAAGGCCTGAGGCCAAGGCGATGGGCAGCCTGGTCCAAGCTAGCGCAGGGTTCAGAGAGAGCAGAAAATAGTATTGTTATTCATCATGTCTACTACAATAGGGTCGAGGGGTGTCAATCAAGATCAGGCCCCTCTGTGTTGGGCGCTGCACAAACCCAGAACAGCAGATATTGGGATAGCTTCACTCGGACACCTGCTGATATGGGCCTCAGCCCAAGGCACTTGCAAGCTAAACATGACAGACAAAGGTTAGGGAACAGGTGTTACCGACAAACCCTGTTCCCAGGCCTACTATGAGCCAGACATTTGGGCTAAAATGATGAGTGGTTAGATGGCCATTGTTATGGTCATTGTTAGGGTCCAGAGTCGACACACAGGAGACAAAGCACAGCTCAGCCACCCAGGGTGGGGATTCCTTCTGAATCCATAATGGCGCAAATCTGCAGACCAATGGAGAAGCCACAGAAGAGCTGGCAGCCAGTGAGTTTGGGTATGTCTACGCTACAGAGGGTTTTTTTTTGAAAAACAGCCATTTTTCCAAAAAAACCTTCCATTATGTCCACACTGCAATTACGTTCTTTCAAAAGAAAATCAAAAGAGCTCTTTTGGAAAAAGGCGTGTGTGGACGGGGAAGAGGGAGTTCTTTTGGAAGAAGAGGAAAGAGGAGAAAGCACAGGTACCCTGGCGGCCACTCCGTCCATAGTAATCACAGCTTACATGCGAGAGAGTGTCCATTCAGTGTGGACACTATCTTTCGAAAAAGCAGATCGCTTTTTCAATGCGCTTTCACAGTGTGGACGCTCTCTTTCGGAAGAAGTTTTTTTGGAAGATCTCTTCTGGAAAAGCTTCTTCAGAAAGAAGCCTGCAGTGCAGACGTAGCCTAAGGGAGGAGCCAACATGGCCAGCCCAGATATTCTAAGATCCCAAGTCACCTCCACCCCATCACAAGACTGGCCTAAAACCCATGAGATTATTTTAAGCAAGAAATAGGAGGGGAGTGTCAAACGTTTTCCACCCAAATGACTTTGTTCAACACAAATTGGCTTTTGGACGAAAACCTGGACAAACATCCAACACGTTTTTGCCAAAACTTAAAAAAAAAAATCTGATCCCAGAAGAGCAATTCTCTCCTGGCTTTGGCTAACCCCAGGGACTTCTTTTATTCTGCTCTCTGGTTCAGAGCCTGTTGGGATCCCATTTGATTATTTAATTATTTGCTAGGTGTATTACAGTAATGCCTAGGCACCCCAGTTAGGGGACCCTAACCAGGACCCCATTGTGCTTGGTGCTGTTCATTCTTTATTAGGGTATTACGGTAGTGCCTGGGCCAGGAGCATGTTGTGCTAGGCACTGTACAGTCAGGCTAGGAGGACAGGCCCTGCCCAAAGAGCGGAGACAGGCAAGGAGCCATGCACACAGACAGATGGGGAAGTACAAGGAGCCAAAGAGAGGATAACGGGCAGCACCCACTGTTTCTAGCCAGCCACCAGGGCTATAAAGAGCCCTTTCAGTTTTTTTAACGATTCTCAAGGCTGGGCTACCAGAGCCATCTGCCTGGCAGGGTAACTTACAAAGGCTTCTGTAGTTAGTCCTGTGTGGCTGGGCTCATTTCCGCCTTAAGGGCTGCTCCCTGCATCGGCCCACCCTTCCCAAATGCTGGATGCACCTAGAGTTAAACCTCAGAGAACCAGGAACTAAGGAGTGAAGCTGCCTAGCCACTGGCAGAGGATTTTCCAAAGCATATAATATAATTAGTCCAGATTTGAGCCATTTTTCACAGGCCCGGCAAAAGGCAACTCCCTGGCCCTAGAACCTCTCTGCCCCCTGCACAGAAGTCCCTGTGTCACCCTATGTCACCCAAATGCTTGGAAGATTGTTCCCCACCTGGGCTAAATGATGCTTCTCCCCAGATGTGTCATTTTAGCCTAAACTCTTCAAGTTCAGCCTGACCAGAGTGGGAAGCTGCAGCCCAAACACTTTAACTTTAGCCAAGTTTTAAGCAGCTGAAAATGAGGAAACATTGGGCACAAATGCTGCTACCCGCTGCCCTTCCAGAGCTGTTTCAAACCGTGGTGTAGCTGAGTCCACACAGGGCCCTGCTTTAACTATAGGTGGGCTCCAATTATTCCCCAGAAAAATCAACAGCAAAACTCTCCCTGGTATCAGCAGGGTCAAACCGATGGAGCAAGAGAGGCTCAGGCTGGGGTGGCCTTTTAAGGAAGGTGGGTTTAATCCACCCACCCCCACCTGTAGCTAATTACCCCCCCTTTCCCCCCAGGTGCTGGGTTTGAGAGTTGGGCATCACAAAGCTAAGGTAAGAGGTCACCAGACCACTTGCTCAGTGAGTCCCAGCAGACCCGCAGGGGGGCAGGTAGGGCCAATGGCAACTGGATCCTGGGGTCGGGGCAAGGGCCAAGTTGTTTTGATGTGTCCTGCTCTGAGGCTGAAGAATGGGGCACAAATCTGCTACTGCTGGGCTGGGTTTTCAGGAGCCCCAGGCCTGCCAGGAGGCCCCTCTCAGCACTGGGTCGGTCCCGGTTCAGGTCTGCTTTGCTCTCTGGCCTCGGCCTGGCAGGGGGGGTTATGGGCTGCAGCAGGAGGCCAGCTCGGAGCGTGCGATGTCCCTGCTGGCGCCCCCCCCGTGAAACACGCTGCGCCTGGGGGGTAAAGTCTTTACTGCGGACACAAATCGCGGGGCTCCCGCAGCTGGGGATTGAAGGGGCAAGCGCTGCTGCTCCGCTGCCCCTGGGGCCGGGGCCGCTGCCGGTGGGGCGGGGGCTGAAACGCGCTGCAGTTTCTACCGGGGCGCAGCTGATTTTGAGCCGCGCGGCAGAGTCGGACCCAGAGCGACAATCGGCGGCAGCTTCTGCCGGTTCGGCTCCTGCGCCGCCCGCGCCGGGTCCCGGCCCCGCGGGGCGAGGGGGGCGCGGTGGGGGGCACTGGGGTTGTGCCCCGGCAGCTGTTCGCTTCCATGCACTGGGGGTGCAACCCAGGCCCCTCGGTGCGTAAGGTGGGGGCCTGGCCCCCTAGCAGTGGGTTCCGCTGCTGCAGACCCCACCCCGCTTGATTGGCTCCTCTCGGCCCCGCCCTCTGCCCGCCAAGGCTCCGCCCTCTTGCTCGGGACGCCCGGGCCCCGCCCCCCCCTTGGCTCCGCCCCTCCCTAGAAGGCGGCGGTTGGAAGGGGCCGGCGCGCGAGGGGCAGTCGGGGGAGGAGGTGACAGGGAGGGGAGCAAACCGTCATCGCCCCGCCCCCTCCCCGTGGGGTCGTAGCCCCGCCCCCGTGCCCTTCCCCCACGCTGGTAGCCCCGCCCACCCATCTCCCCATTATACCAATGGGGAAACTGAGGCACTGAGGGTAACAATGTCTCAAGCAGCCACAAGCCAGGGGGCCTTGGCGGGAGATGCCCCCCTCTCCCTGCCCCTGTTCCTTGCCACTGGGGCTGCCCCCACTCTTGGGCACTGCCCCACACTGCCCCCTGCAGGCAGTGGCCGAGATGGGCCCTAACGGCATCCCCCCCACTGCAGGGTTCCCGGGCTCAGCCGCCTCCAGCCGGGGGCGTGTGCCGAGCCAGGCCCCTTGCGAGGGGTGAACTGGCGCAGCTGGGAGGGGGCTCGGGAAGGGGGGATTGGGGTGATCCAGAGACTGCCGAAGTGGGGGCAGGAGAGGGCCTGTCCCCGCTTCCCACCCAAGGCCGGGCCGGATCCCTCTTCCTCGGGGATTCTCTGCAGCCAAGGGGAATCTGGACTGAGGGCACCTCTATTTGGAGTGGGGGTGTTGGGATGGGGGACTAATCTGGTTTGAATCTGCCCTAATTCAGATTAGTTTTCCCCGTGTGGCCGCCGCCGCCTTCTCCCCTCATCTCCACCCTCCAGAGCCGGG
The DNA here is from genome assembly GCA_019425775.1 of Rafetus swinhoei. Taxonomy (NCBI): domain Eukaryota; kingdom Metazoa; phylum Chordata; order Testudines; family Trionychidae; genus Rafetus; species Rafetus swinhoei. The sequence continues at coordinate 211,212 of JAFJHL010000157.1, read as the reverse complement.
TGCTGTCCCCTACCCCTGGGAGATGCATGGGGGGCTGGCAATGGCAGCCTGGGGGGTAGCGACCCACTCTTCCAGCTGATCCCCTGTAACACCCCCGTCAGGCAATGGCTGCTCCCCTGTGTGAGAGAACCCAGGGCTCCCTGCCCCAGACACAGCACTCCCTCTCCTTGCAGAGCCCCCGAGACGGGGCCCAGGATGGCAGGCCAGCAGGGGCATGGTGGCACTTTCTGCCCAGAGGGCTCTGCCAAGGCCCAGTGCTTCAGTCCTGGCAGTGCCGTGAGCCTGGGTCCCTGCAGCCCGGAGCGTGGCCTGTTCTCTTCGCCCGCGCCTGAAGCCCGCTGGCTGAGCTGCCCAGCGCCGCAGGTCGAGTCCCCGACCCATGAGAACCTCACACTCGAGGAGCTGCTCACACCCGTCACGGAGAAGCTCAAGTACCTGCTCAAGAAGGCAGAGGATTTCCAGACGTACCTGCTCTACAGGTGGGAGGGGGTGCCTGGCGGCGGGCAGCAAGGGGAATGACTGGGCATCTGGCATGGGGGTAATGAAGAAAGAGGGGTGTATGGCAAAGAGGGGGCCAACAGGAAGGGGCGAGGGGCTGGCATGGGGGGGCCGAGGTAGAGGAGACAGAGTTGAAGGGAAGGCTGGCACAGAGTGGGCAGCGGTGGGGAGAGAGGGGGCAGAGTGAGGGGAAGCCTGGCACAGGGGGTAGTGGTGGGAGGCAGGAGGAAGAGAAGAGGCTGGCATGGCGAGGGGATGTGGGGGGCACCTGGCAGCATGGTGGGGGGGCAGCGGGCCCATTCACCGCAACCAGCTCCCGAGCACCTCTGTGCTTGAGCGGGATGGAGCCACTGTCACTGGGAATGCAGGGGAGCAAGAACCCAGGCTGGGTCTGAGCCTGCGCTGGGCCAGACATGTTGCTGGGCAGGAATAACACCTGGTGAAGTGGACACCCCGCACTGGGCAGTGCCATGCTGGGGTGCCAGCCAGGGGCTCATCTGGGCTTTACCCCCAAGGAGCCCCACGTGGCGTCTGCCCTCCAGGGACCAGGGGGATTCAGTGCTTGCTTCTGATCTGACCCAGCTGGGTGTGGAGGTTCCAGGTGCCACTTTTGCCCGCTGGAGGAGGCCAGTGTGGACCAGCCAGGAGCTGTGGGTTCCCCAACTCCCGGTAGGGGGCTGCAGGCGCCCTGAGCCCCAGTGCAGAGTGAGGGTGGTGTTGGGGCTATCGGGTAGGTGAGGTACCCCTGGAGACGCGGGTCCCTGCAGGGAGCAGGTTGTGGCTCGGGAGGGGGTATTCTCCCCTTGCAGTCCCTGCTGACTCCAGTGCCCAGCCTGGCCTTGCTGGGGCCCCGGGCTGCTAGCTGGGTACGCTCCCCTTGCAGCCAGGGGCAACGCGCCACCTCGTGACTGGGTGGCTGCCGCCTTTCCAGCAGAGACAGGATGCAGAAGGAGCAGTTTGCTAAGGCCGTGCCCACCTTCCTGCAGATGTGCCAGCCCTACTTCGAATACCTGGAGTCCACTGCCCGCAGCTACAACTCTGGCCTGGGTGCCCTGCAGGCGTCTGTGCGCAAGAGGGTGAGCGGGCAGGGGGAGTCACAGACTCCTGCATGGGAGCTGGGGGCAGTGGGGTGCATCTGTCCCACATGAGGGGCAAAAGGTCACCTACCCTCTCTACTCCCCCGTTAAAGGCGTGGGATGGAGTAGAGGGGGCTGGGAGACGGCCAGGATTCCTGGGATCTATCCTAGCTCCCGGAGGGGAAGGGAGTCTAGTGGTTAGAGCAGGGGGACCAGGTGTCAGGACATCTTGGCTGACTCCCAGCTCAGAGCTAACTGACACTACCTTGCATGTGACAGGCTACAGGAGCAGAACCGAAGGCTGAGGATATGCTGGGCCAGGGACCATGGGGCGGGGTGGGTTGGGTCTAAGGGCACGCCTGGGGAGGGATGGGCAGGGCTCAACTGGGCTATCATCCGCATCACTGTGGGGACCCTCCAGACAGTGGAATAGTGCCCAGCCTCCGTCCAGGCTGAGCTGGGATGCCTGGATACCAGTGGCTGGCAGTGCCTGGGAGGGAGGCTTCTTTGTGACTCCTCCTGCCTCTCACCCCGGCATCAGGGCAGTTCCAATGCCCAAGCTGTTGACTGTGACTGAAGGCTAGTTCTCAGGGTCCCTCCCTGCCCGGTGCTGGAGCTCCCCCAGGTCCTGCCTTCAGCGCAGCCCCACGGGCTCCTGGTCTCTCTCCCCTGCAGCTGCTGGAGATCTCGGAACAGCTGGCGTTGCGGCTGGAGCAGCTGGTGCTGATGTACGCCTCCTTCAGCTTCGTCTCCCTGGAGGACACCGACCCCTTCAAGTACGGGAGGGTGGGGGCTCGGCAGGGAGAGCCTCCCTCTGCAGTCAGCACAGGCTCCTGGACAGCACTAGGGGGCGCTGTGCTGCAGGGAGCAGGGCAGGGGGCACATCAGGGGCACTCTTTCCCAGCAGGCCGTGCTGATCCCCATACCCCTGTGTGGTGCTAGGGGCGCTGTGCTGCAGGGAGTGGAGTGGGTGCTCAATAGGGGGCGCTCTGCCTTGGCAGTCATCCCCAATGCCCCTGTGCAGCACTAGGGGGCACTAGGCTGCAGGGTGGCAGAGGAGGCTGGCCCATCCATAGCTCCCCCTGGTGATGATGGGGCTTTTACCCCATTTGTTTGGGTTTTCTCCCCTCCCCCAGCGTCTCGTGTTTCTTCTGCGGCCGCTTCTGGCTGAGCGAGTGGCGCCAGCTCTCCGTCTTCCGCTTCTGCATCTCTGCGCCCTACACGGCCGCCTGCCTGCCCCGCAACCTCTACAAGAAGATGCGCTGGAACCTGGACATCCTGGAGGAGGGGGCGAGCGCTGGGGGGCGGCGCCGGGCGCACCGCACTGAGTAGTGAGCTGCTGGGCACTGGGGGGAGGGGGGGGCGGGCAGGGCCTGGGACTGAGGGAGATTTGATGTTGAACTGCAGCTACTTAGCCGAGCCCCAGGTTAGGGGGTAGCCCCACTCACGTCCTTCCTGGCCTGGTTGGCAGGGACCTAGGGGTGTCTGTGGTGGAAGGGAGCAGGGAGCTCAGATACAGATAGGGGAGGGGTTCCCCTGACCCCCTATTGGGCACTTTGCGGTACCTGTAGAACTCCCCCCGGACTGGACCCCTTCCCTCTACCGGGCACCTCCTCCCCCAAACTCCAATTTATCCCTCCCTCCCTCCCTGCAGGCTCCTCCCCTGTCCCGCTGCCCCAGATCGTCTCCCAGGGCCTTCATCCCCCTCAGCTCTCCCCTGACCCTTGGGGGGCCCCCCCCATTTCATTGCAGCTACTTCCTGTGCTTCCGAGACACGGGCAGGGAAAACACCATCAAGATGCAGAAGCTGTGGTCCATCGGGCGCTGGGTGCCCCTGGACCCCGATGCAGAGCACTCCTCCGACGTCCTGCAGTGGTGGGTGCCAAGGGCTGTGGGGCAGGCAGGGCTCTTGGCCGCTGCAGTGGAGGGTGGGGCTGGCCTGAGTCCCAGTGACAGAGTCCGGCCCAGCTGACCCCATGACCCTGTTTCCACCTGAAACCCTCCCTGCGGAGGAAGCACCCAGACCCATCCTGCTGCAGGCACCCCAGCGTGAGCCCTGAGAGAGCAGTGCCCCCTCCTGCCAGGGCTGGCGAAGGGCGCTGGGGTCAGGGTCGGGGTGTGGCAGGCAGAGCAGTGGCTGGGTGGATCAGAGCAAGGACAAGCTAGGTGCCCTGACTGGGCTTGGCGCCCCCAGTGGTGGGTGGGGGCCTGGCAGGCGCTGGGCACCCCTGGTGATGGGGGGCGTGGTCTGGCAAGGCCTGGCTGGCTCTGGGCACCTGGGTGTGGATGGGGGCTGGGTGGGTACCTCTGGGTCTGGGTGGCAGCTGTAAGATGCCCTTGTTTTCCCTGCAGGGTGCTGTGCCCACAGCCCACCGGTGACTTCCAGCTGCTACTGACCATCGGCTTTGAGGAGCCCTCTCATACCTTGGCCACCGACTTGCTGGTGCAGATCCTGAGCGCCCCGGCCTGCGCGCCCCTCCCTTGCCCTGATCCCAGCAAGGAGCCCTTACGCTGGGACAGCCTGGAGGGGCAGGGGTAGTAACACAGCCCCCGCACGGCTTCCTGGGGTGCAGGTGCTGGCTACCTGCCTCCCAATGAGCCCCTCACCCTGGAGTCAGGGCTGTCCTGGCACCCAAACAGGTATTTTAACTGGCCCCTGATTGTTTTAAACCCCTCCTCTGCCTGCAGCCCGGGAGGTTCCTTAGCCTGGGTGAGGGGAGATGGCTTGGCCCTGACCCCGACTCCTTCCCTCCCCCCATGGCAGAACTCACCCTGCTGCCTTGAGGAGGGCTGATGCCCTGGGGGCAGCTTGGCCCTAGTAGGGTGGAGAGCAGAAGAGAAGAGGCTGGCATGGCTGGATCCATAACGCTTCTCCAGCCTGGACCCCGGCTGGTAACGTGAAAGTGGGGTCCCCAGGCTTCCCCAGTATGTGGGCAGCTCCATACACCCACCCCAGGCCCTATCAGCCGGGGTGTCATCTCCTGCCCCTTGGGCTCCTCAAACTTGCTGGGCACTGAGCACGCCCTCCCCATCTCCACAGAGCACCCCCTCCCCCACCGAACGGGAACAGGAGGGCTCCTTCCCCTTCCCCCAATCGCCGCAGAGCCCTGTGCAGGGTCCCCCTCCCCCACCCCAATTCTTATTTATAACCGTGTATTTTTGCAATAAAAATTTGGTTTTTTGACCCCAGGAAGGCTGCTGGGTCGATTGGCTCATAGCTAGCCCAGGGCAGACAAGGCCTAAGCCCCCAGGGCCTAGCTTGATCCTTAACCCGGTTACTCCAGAGTGAATCCAGGAGGCTACTCCAGAGTCACACTAAGAGCCTGCTCCCTACATCCAGCCTTCAGCACCCCCATGCCGGCAGCAGGGCAGCCCCCACTAGAGTCATGTGACATGTTTCAGGCTTTTATTTGCCATCCAACAAATGCAGAGTTGGTGACACAGATTGTGCCGAATTGTCTGTTGCCAGGGGCGGGGGAGGGTCATAAAGTCAAACTGTTTCCTTGAGGTTTTTTCAGTACAGGAATTTTACTTCTTACCAAAACTGGCATTGGGCGAGCGCTGCCAGGCGGGGTGTGCCCAATGGTCCGTCTGGCCCAGTGTCCTGGCGTGGGCAGTGGCCAATAGCAGCGCTTAAGGGGGGGGGGGTGCACACGACACGGTGATTGTGGGGTGATCCACCCCAGCTGGGAGCTCAGGTGCACCCCGACCATCTTGGCCACTAGCCATTGCTGGACGCCTGCGGGTTCGAGCCCGTTGTGCTTTCGGCCCTCGGGGCAGCCCCTGGCACCGCGTTCCCCAGGCTGTCTGAGCACAGGGCGATGAACTGCTGCCTCGGCGGGGAGGCCCTGCCGCCTGTGTGTGGCAGCGGGTTCAGTACCGGGTGGAGGGGTGACTGGGGCACAGACCATGTGACAACCCTCTAGCCTGGGGGAGAGCTGGGCCAACCCACCTCTCCCAGCTCTAGCTCTGTCACTGTCCTGCCTCTTCCGGGACTAGCAGGGCCTGAGCAGGGGTCGACGGCCCTAACCCCCTTACCAGCAGCGCTGGGGGCCAGGGAAGCGGGAAGTCCTGCTCTTTCCCCAGGCAACATGGCCAAGAGCCAGAAGTGGGAAGAGGCAGGGTGAGGGCTTGGGGGAAGGGATGGAATGGGGGCCAGGGTGGGGTAGGGGCAGGAAGAGGCACAGTGAGGGCTTGATGAGAGGGGTGGATTGAGGGAAGGGCGGGGCTGAGGGAGGGGGCTGTCCCGTACCCCACTAGGGCTGGCCCTGCCTGGATGAATGCCAGGTGGTCCCAGTGAGGTACCAATCGGCTCTCAAACCTCCTATTGTGCTGCATCCATGCCTGGGCTTTGTGGCGCTGAGCTGGGGATCCTCCCGGGGCCTCTGCCGTGAAGACAGAGGCAAAGAATCCACGTGGCCTCCCTGCACGGGCTGGGCCTGAAGTGACTTTGTGGGGAGATGCCGGAGCACTGAACAGCTGGTGAGTCGCCCACCAACCTCCCTGGCAATCGGGGGGTGGGGGCAGGAGGCTGGGGGCCAGGATGGAGGAGGCAGGTCGCAGGATGTTCTGTCCCCATTGCCTGGATTTCCCACCCTGGTACCACACTCCCGGCAGCACCCAGGAGGGGTGTAGGAGGAGGCGTGCCCAGAGCCTGTTGTTAAGGAGCACCGGGGGGGGGGATTAAGGAGCCCAGGCTGTCTGTGAGATGTAATTCTTCCAGCACGCAGTTAATAAGCCCTTCTGCAGTGGTTGAGGGGGCACCTCTGGTGCCTGGGGGCAGCTGGGCCGGGCTGGGGGGCGAAGGTGGCACTGCCCACAGCTGTCTGGGTGCATGCTCATTCCACTCAGGAAACGCCTCCACTGCCTGCTGGGAGGCAGGGCCCTCAGCGTAGTCCGGCCCATTCTCTCTCCGGAGAGGGCTTGATGGCTGGAGCATGTCTCATGTGACTGGCCCAGCAAACAGCCCCACCCTCCAGGAGCAGATCCCTCTGCCCAGCACGGGCGGAGTCCCTGCTGCAGGCCAGGATCACCCTGACTATGCTACAAGACGTCCTGGGAGGCCTGGCTCCCAACCTCCCCCCCGCTCTAACCACTAGTCCCCACTCCCCTCTCCAAGTCTGGAACAGAACCCAGGAGTCTCAACACCCAGGCCCTTGCTCTAAGCAAAAGAAACTGCTCCCCTGGTGAGTGAGAGTCACAAAATCCCAGAATCAGGGGGCTGCCCTTAATGCCAATGCAAAGACTCATGGAAGGGCGGCTGCGTTGCCTGGACTATCATGGTGCCAGGAGAGCCGGGGCTGCCATGTCCCATCCAGCAGCAGGCATGGGTGGAATCATCGATTCGTAGGACAGGCAGGGGCCTGGAGAGACATTTAGCCCAGTTCCCTGCACTCCAGGCAGGACTAAGTATTATCTAGGCCAGGGCTACTCAACACATGGCCCATGGGCTGCATGTGGCCCGTGGCCCATTTGTTTGCAGCCCGCGGTGCGGTTTGGGTTTATGTGGGGCTCAACACGCAGCAATCCCATGGGTGGGAGTCAAAACAGAAAAGGAGTCAATATAACGGTCTTCTGCTGATGTGCGTTTTAGTAGTTAAATTCTTGGACTCTGATTGCTCACTAAAAGTGCTGTTATATGAGTGGAAATTGGGTATATATTGCATTTTATTAATATCAGCAGAACTGACTTAAATGGGGCCTGTGTGTTGTGTAGTCTTGTCTTAATCTTTGTATTCGTGCCTGTCAGTGTGAATAAGCTATTTGCATAGATTTGCATGCATATGCAACCACACTTAAGTTGCAGCCCTTAGCATGGGGCTACTATAAGGTGGGTGCATAACTGGCTGGATAACCGTACTCAGAGAGTAGTTATTAATGGTTCACAATCCTGCTGGAAAGGTATAACAAGTGGGGTTCCGAAGGGGTCTGTTTTGGGACCGGCTCTCTTCAATATCTTCATCAACGATTTAGATATTGGCATAGAAAGTACGCTTATTAAGTTTGCAGATGATACCAAGCTGGGAGGGGTTGCGACTGCTCTGGAGGATAGGGTCATAATTCAAAATGATCTGGACAAATTGGAGAAATGGTCTGAGGTAAACAGGTTGAAGTTTAATAAAGACAAATGCAAAGTGCTCCACTTAGGAAGGAACAATCAGTTTCACACATACAGACTGGGAAGCGTCTGTCTAGGAAGGAGTACTGCAGAAAGGGATCTAGGGGTTACAGTGGACCACAAGCTGAATATGAGTCAGCAGTGTGATGCTGTTGCAAAAAAAGCAAACATGATTCTGGGTTGCATTAACAGGTGTGTTGTGAGCAAGACACAAGAAGTCATTCTTCCACTCTACTCTGTGCTAGTTAGGCCTCAGTTGGAGTATTGTGTCCAGTTCTGGGCACTGCATTTCAAGAAGGATGTGGGGAAATTGGAGAGGATCCAGAGAAGAGCAACAAGAATGATTAAAGGTCTAGAGAAGATGACCTATGAAGGAAGGCTGAAAGAATCGGGTTTGTTTAGTTTGGAAAAGAGAAGATTGAGGGGGTTTTCAGGTATCTAAAAGGGTGTCATGAGGAGGAGGGAGAAAACTTGGTCATCTTGGCCTCTGAGGATAGAAGAAGAAGCAATGGGCTTAAACTGCAGCAAGGGAGGTTTAGGTTGGAGATTAGGAAAAAGTTCCTAACTGTCAGGGTAGTCAAACACTGGAATAAATTGCCCAGGGAGGTTGTGGAATCTTCATCTCTGGAGATATTTAAGAGGAGGTTAGATAAATGTCTATCAGGGATGGTCTAGACAGTATTTGGTCCTGCCATGAGGGCAGGGGACTGGACTCAACCTCTTGAGGTCCCTTCCAGTCCTAGTATTCTATGTGCTGTGGGTATCATTGTGGCCCCCGAGGCTTCCAAAATTGAATAGCCCTGATCTAGCCCTTCCCTGACAGGTGTCTGTCCAACCTGCTCCTCAAAATCTCTAGTGACAGAAATTCTACAACCTCCCAAGGCAATTTATTCCAGGGCTTAACTAACACTGACAGGCAGGCCAACCAAAACTGCCCTTGCTGCAATGTAAGCCCATTGCTTCTTGGCCTGTCTTCAGAGGTTCAAGAGAACAATTTTCTCCCTCTGCCTCTGTATAAATCCATGACACAGCCACATGTTGAGTCCAGTGAGCAGAGCTGGTTGTCCCATATCAAATTGGGAAAAGTACAGATATGGGCAACAAAAATGATTGGGGGATGGAACAGCTGCCATATTTAGGACAGAGTAATCAAACTGGGACTTTTCAGCTTAGAAAAGAGGAGACTAAGGAGGATATGACAGAGGTCTATACATTCATAAGTGGTGTGGAGAAAGTGAGGAAGGAAGTATTATTTACTCCTTCCCATTACATAAAAGCTAGAGGTCACCAAATGAAATTAATATGTAGCAAGTTTAAAACAAACAAAAGGAAACATTTTCACACAACACAACCTGTGGAACTCTTTGCTGCAGGATGCTGTGAAGGCTAAGACTATAACAAAAAAAGAATTGGATAAGTTCATGAAGGACAGGTCCATCAATGGCCATTAGCCAGGATGGGCAGGGATGATGTCCATAAAAATGGCCGTACTGGGTCAGACCAAAGGTCCATCCAGCCCAGCAGCCTGTCTGCCAACAGTGGCCAGCGCCAAGTGCCCCGGAGGGGGTGGACTGAAGACAATGATCAAGCGATTTGTCTCGTGCCATCCATCGCCAGCCTCTGACGAACAGAGGCCAGGGACACCATTCCTACCCCCTGGCTAATAGCCTTTTATGGACCTAACCTCCATGAATTTATCTAGCTTCTCTTTAAACTCTGTTTAAAGTCCCTAGTCTCTTTGTTTGAGGATTCTCTCTGGGGCACCTGGCATTGGCCACTGTTGGGAGACAGGACACTGCATTAGATGGACATTTGGTCTGACCCAGTATGGCCATTCTTATGCTCTAACAACCTTCTATGTACTTGAAAACTACCACGTCCTCTCTCAGACTTTTCTTCTCCAGACTAAACAAACCCATTTTTTTCCCTTCTCCCCTCACCAGCCATGTTTTCTAGACTTTAAATCATTTTTGTTGCTCTCCTCTGGACTGTCTCCAATTTGTCCATGTCTTTTCTGAAACGTGGTGCCCAGAACTAGACCCACGACTCCAGTTGAAGCCTGACTTCTGGTGCGTGCTCAATGCGCAAGGAAAAGGGGCAGAGGCGCAAACAATTGTCTTACATTTGTAACTGAGGCCGCAAGCCTCGAGGCCCTGCATGTCCCATAGCCACGCACGAATGCACCCGCACCCACGCATCTACCCAACCAATCCCATGTTCACACCCACCCAGCTGCACCCTGGGCCCTGCACGGAGGGATGTGACCCCCACGTTCACCCAACTGATCCCTGCACAGCTGCGGCCAGGCTGGGACCCGCTGGCTGCCCCTAACTCATCTCTGCCCAGCTCTCCTCCCGGTCAAGCTCACCCAGCAGGAGCCCCCAACCCCCGTTGACTCAGGTGGGCTCACCCTGCCAGAGCTCCCCCTGAAATGCAGCCCCTGTCTTGCCCCATGGCTGGCACCCAGGGTGATCAATGCCTGTGTAACGCCCACCCCGAGTGGGTCAATCTCCTGGGATGGGGCAGAGGGGGCACCGCTTTTGCTGCAAAGGGATTCAGCCATGTGGGAGCTGGGATTTGCAAGTGTCCCAAATCTCCCCTCCCCATCCCCCACAGTGCGTAAGTTGCACTTGTTTTGCACACCCACCGGCTCCTAGCCACGGGGCCCTATGCTGCCACCCTGCACCTGCAGGGCCTGATGCCTTCCCCTGGAGTGGAGAGCCCCTGAGGTCCAAATCTGGCCCCAAACAGTGTCCTGAGCACCCTGCCACCCCCAAAGCCATGGCGCCCTGTTCCTCCCCCGCTCTGGTGCTGTCTGCTGTCCCCGGTCAATGGCTGGCAGCACCCCCAGCACCTGGGGCTGCTCCTGGATCTCCCCAGTCTCCAGCAGAAGGAACTGGGGGAGAGCAGAGGGAAGCCACCCCAGAGCCTTTGAACTGGGGCCTGCCCCCAACTCAGCTGCTCTGGCATGGAACCAGGCACCACAGGGCATGTCTACAGTGGGGAGTCGTTTTGAAATACCAAGGCGTCCACACCACTAAGCCTCTTGTTTCAAAACCTCCTGGGAGTAGATGTAGCCAAAGCGAGCAAAATAACACCCTTCCCCCAACCCGCCCCACCAATCAGCCTTCCCCTCCCCCACCACATCTCCTCCCTGTTCCCCAACATCTCCACCCCTCAGCTCCTCCTCCCCACCCCAAATAGCCCACACCATCTCCTCCCAGCCTGTCCCAGACACCCCACCACACCTCCTCCTGCCCCCAAATGCATCTCCCAACCCCATACACCCACCCCACATCTCCTCCCCACCCCAGCTCACCGCACCCCTGCCGAACCATCCCCACAACACGGCCTCTTTCCCAAACCCCCTCACCGCTCCCCACCAACCCCTTTCCCAACCCACCATCCCCTCTTGCCCTGCACACCCCCACCAGCCGCCAACTCACCACTGCCCCCCCAACTCTGGGATTCCCCAGGCCCAACCCCACCCCCCAACAAATCCTCCGACCCCCAGCCCCACCCTCCTCCAAACTCCCCTTGGCCCCCCAGTGTCTTTGGTCACCCCCCCCCTCTGCCCCTCCCCGCGTGTCCGCCCACGGCTGCTCCGGGCGGGGGGGGCGCTGGGCGGGCCGGGCTCAGCCGGGGCGGTGGCGGGTCGGGCCGGGCACAGGCAGCAGCGGCCAGGCGGGCGCTACGGGCCGGGCCAGGCGGGGGCAGCGCAGCCGAGATGCCGGGCCCGGGCGGGGAGTAAGTGGGGGCGCTCGGGGGGCGGGGGCGCCACCCTCCTGGGGGGGAGAGCGGCGGCTCCTGCAAACCCCTCCCCCTCGCTCCAGCTGGGCAGGAGGCTCCTCCGGGGGAAGGGGCTGGAAAAGTTTGGTCCAACTTGCAGGGTGGGGGGCTCCCCCAGGAGGGGCCGGGGGCTGCCCCCGGTGTGTTGTTGTTTGGGGGGGGGCGCAGCCGGTGCCTATAACAGGCGATGAGCCCAGGCCGCGGGATATTTATAGGGGAAGCGCTTGGCACCGGCCGGGGTGAAACACGATCCGCTCCGTCCCTCCCCCACGCAGCCACCCAGCCGGGGCTGGCACAGGGCAGCCCTTCCCCCATGACTCCGGCGGTGCGGAGGGTGTTTACAAGCGCCTTGGCGCTCCCCAGCAGTGGGGGACACGGAGAGCTGCCGGACCTGGGTCCCGAACCCCCAGGCCAGAGCTGGCGGTGGGAGCAGGTCTCTTACTCTGCACATTGCCAATCAGCGCTCCCCCCGGTATCTGCCCGGACTCCCAAATCCTAGAGCCCTTCCCCAGTGTCCCCACAGCCCCCAGGGGCCTGGCTGAGAACAACCTTGCTGGCTGCAGGTCCCTCCACCGCAGGGCCTGTCTGTAACTCCCCCCCCCCGCCCCACCCTTTAGTGTCTGTGACCCACCCCACGCCCAGCCACAATTGCCTTGCTGCTTCCCCTTCAAAATGCAAAGTGCTCTAGTTTGCGTTGTGCCCCCCTCAAGTCAGGGCCCCAGACCCCCCTCAGCTCTGGGATTCCCCAGCTCAGGCAGGGCTGGGGTCTGAAGGCCCCTCTGCGATTGACATTCTCCTCCCCACCCCCAAGGAGCCCCGGGCTGCTCTCTGGTGTGAAGGGCCTCGGGGGGGCTGGCTCCATTCCTTTTGGGGAGACCCCCCTGACCCTTCTCCCCTCCACAGCCCCAAGGGGGAGGATTACTCCACGGCCATCCTGCGGCAGAAGCATCGGCCCAACCGGCTCGTGGTGGATGAAGCGGTGAATGAGGACAACAGCATTGTCAGCCTGTCGCAGGTACAGCCCCCCGGGGAGTCCCACCGCCCAGCCAGCTGCCTGGCTGAGCCCCTTCCCCTGCAGGGAGGCAAGGCAAGGGAGCTCCCTGCTGCACCTCAGGATGCTCACCGCAGATTCCCGCTCCCTGCTCCTAATGCACCTCCTCTCAAACTCTTGGAGAATCACCTGCTGGTAGCAGTACAGAGGCTAAGACTCATAGCTGGACAGGCTGGGTTCCACATGTGTCCACATCCCTATACATGTCGTCTATACATGCCATCTACATACATGCACACCCAACCACCAACCCACTATCTACATTCACCTCCATGTGCATCAGATACCCCCAATGTACACACACATTTACCATGTGCACATGTTCATTATTCACACATTACACGTGCATAAACCATGCACACACGCACAGCCCACGCATACGCACTCCATGTGTACCACCCCCACGCACCGTGCACATGCGTACTATCCCCATCCATCCACGCACACATGCAACATGCACATGCATGCTGCAAGCACACACTCCCATAGGCACCATGCACATGTACCCTGCATGTACCCCCCTGACCAGGCTTGCATACACACACACCATGCACAGGCCCTCATGCCCTGTGGGCCATCACTGCCTGTCTCCGTCACAGACCAAGATGGAGGAGCTGCACACTTGTTCCGGGGGGACACGGTGCTGCTGAAGGGCAAGAAGCGCCGGGAGACGGTCTGCATCGTCCTCACCGATGACTCCTGCCAGAGCGAGAAGATCCGCATGAACCGAGTCACCCGCAACAACCTCCGTGTGCGCTTGGGTGACGTGGTGAGGTGAGTGCCAGGTGTACTCCTCCCCTGCAGTGCCGCAGCTAAGCAGGGGCTGGCCTGCTCAGGTGTGGACGGGAGACTGCACTAGGGAACCCGTGCAGTGCTCAGGGCTGGGTGTCACTTTCCTACCACCTGCCTTTTGTGCTGGGGTGGGCAGTATATTTTAATGGGGGGCCACGCCAAGATTTTGGTAGGTTGTCGAGGGCCACACGTCTATGGAGGAGATACCAGGTCTGGGGCAGCAGTTGGGTGCAGAAGGGAGCTTGGGGTAGCGGACTGGGGTGCAGGAGAGGGTGTGGGGTCTGAGAGGGAATTTAGGTGAAAGAGGGGGTTGTGATCTGGGGCAGGAACTTGGGGTGCAGGGTCTGAGAGGGGGTATGGGTGTAGGAGAGGATTCTGCCCTGGGGAGGGTGGGAGGGGTGCAGGGTTTGGGAGGTTGTGACCTGGAGGAGGTGGGGAGAGTTTGGGTGGTGGCCCGGGGAAGGTAGTTGGAAGGAGAGAGCGGGTGGGGTGCCAGAGGAAGGCTCTAGCCCGGAAAGCTTACCTAGGCGGCTCCCAGCTAGCAGCCCTGCAGGAACCTGCCTGTCTGCTGCAGTCCCAGCTGGGGGAAACCTTGGGCTGCTCCATGTGGCTCTGCTCCAGCAAAATGTCTTAGCTCTTATTGGCCAGAAACTGGCCAATGGGAGCTGACAGATTTGGCTGGGGGCAGTGAGCCAAGCCTCCCCCTCCCTCCCCAATGTGCAGAGCACAGAGCAGCCAGCTGTTTAAAGCAGCATGAGTTGCTCTGTGACTAAGGCTTCCTGCAAGGTGGCTGGGGGCCGGATGCAGTGGCTTGGTGGGCCAGATGTAGCCCATGGGCTGCATATTGCCCACCCCTGGCTTAGCGGGAGGAAACCATGGCTGTGTCCGCCGGGGGTCAGTCCCCAAGTCCCCCAGTCCCGGGCAACACTGTCCCCCCGTTCCAACCTATGCAGCCCCTGCTGTCCCTCTGCAGGTGAGTGAGAGGCACACGGCAGCCTCTGGGCGTCCCTTAGAGACCTAGCCGGGCTCGCTGAACAGCCGCAGCACACGCAGCTCCGGCTCAGGTCACTGCGCTTCGTCTGCCGGGACAATCAGCCAAAGCCCCTTTAACAAAGGGAAGAGACTCGTAGAAACATTGGGAACAAATGGTTCGGTATGTAGCCTGGGAAGGAATGACAGTGACATCTGGGTGGGTAGGGCGCCAAATACAATAGTAGTCGCATTCTAGAGGCTGGACTCATTCAGCTAGATCCTTTGGTGTCCTAGAAAGAGCAAACCTCAGCTCAGAGACCATCCGGCCCTTCTCAGCCAGGCCTCGATGGGAGCTGGTTTTCAGGAGACACGGTGCTGCAGCCGCTCTGCTGGGTAAAGGTGCCTGGTCTCTTTGCTACTCCCAAAGACATTTGAAAACAGACCCGTGCTGGTGGGTGGCCTTCTGCCACGTGTCCGGCCTGCAGAGTTGGCTGCCTCTTGTCAATTTCACAGTCCTGAGCAGCAGGCGGCTTCTTATCCAAGTAGACTGACGTTGGGCGGGACTTGATAAGTAGCCCAGCGGCACCCAACGCCTCCCTACTAGTCGCCCACCTCTGGAACACGGCCTGCAGCTTTGATCACCCCAGCTCAAAACCACAAATAGTAGAAACGAGAGAGGCACAGATGTGGGCCACAAAAAGGATTAGGGGAATGCTTGGGTAGGCAGGCAGGGGAAGGCTCTGCCTTCCCAAACCGCCAGGCATAGCCCTGCCCACATTCCACCCCCAGGACGCCTGCGGGGCAGAGCGTTGCTGCCCCCAGCACCCGCCCTCCCTGTGCTCTCGGGCTGGAGAGGCAGGGCTGAGCCAGGCCATGTGGTGGGGGCTGGGGAAGCTGGGCCATGCCGTGTGCTCTCTGCCCTTCCCAAGGCTGGGGAGGCTGGGGCGAGTGTGTGCCCGCCTGCTACTTCCTCTCCCCTGGTTGGAGGGGGAATGCACACATGGTGCATTGCCCTGCCTCCCCATAGGGGTGGGGCCTCAGAAGAAGGGGCGGGGCTGAAGGTGGGGGCTGGGGGCTTGCCCGTGGGGGAATGGAACAGTTTCCATAAAAGAGGAGATTAAACAGACCAGGATTTTTCATCTTAGAAAAGAGACAAGTGAGGGGGATGTGATGGGGTGTATCAAATCAGGAGTGGAGAAAGGGAACTGGAAATAGTTATTTATCCCTTCACATAACACAAGAACTAGGAATCACCCCAGCAGGGTTAAAGCAGGGGCTGTCAACCTTTCCAAACTACTGTTCCCCTTTCAGGAGTCTGATTTTTCTTGTATAGCCACGAGTTCACTTAAAAGCTACTTGCTTGCAAAATCAGGCATAAGTGGCCCAAATTGCTAGTACTGATACATCGCTGACTTCCTCCTTTTGACCATATCGTTCTAAAATAAATCGATTGGCTCCAGATATTGTACTTGCATTCAGTGTGCAGCATAGAGAGCACTATAAGCAAGTTGGGTGGCATTGTGGATTGCACTGCCTTCTGTAGTGCCTTTTCTGTAGCTTGTACAACTAGACAGCTTTTCTAGATGAGTTGGTGGCCCCCTCCAGAAGGTGCCTGTGTACCCCAAGGGGTGCCTGCACCCCCAGTTGAGAATCACTGGTTTAAAACAAAGATAAGGAAGAACTTCTTCACACAACACAACTGGTGTAACTCCTTGTCAGGGAATGCAGGGCTGGCCAAAAGTCTAACTGGGTTCCAAAAAGAATGAGACACATTCCTGGAGTCCAGTAATAGTCCAGGGATGGTCCAGTGGAGTCCAGTGTTGGTCCAGTGGAGTCCAGTGTTGGTCCAGGAATGGCTGCCAGCCAAGATGGCCAGGGACACAACCCTGCGTGCTGGGTGTCCCTAAGCCGCTAGCTGCAAAAAGCCGCAATGGGACGAGGGATGGATCCAGTCCGTAGCTGCCCTGTTCTGTTTGTTCCTTTGGAAGCCCCTGGCACTGGCCACAGTCCAAGGACAGGACACTGGGCTAGCTGGGCCATTGGGCTCACCCAGGGTGGCTCTTGCTATGTTGTTAATACACAATGAGCAGCTCTCTGCTGGAGGCACATCGCCTCCTCGGGGCCTGCCTTTAAGAACAGGCTTCTGGGGGAAGATGCATCAGTTTGTCTGGCTTAGTATCCACAGACATTGCAACCTCATCTGCCGCCCTCCGATGAATCTTTGTATGGGAGGTGGAGGCTCAGTGGTGGGCGCTCTCCCCAGCAGTCAGCACTAGGGGGCGCTGTTCTGCCAGGAGAGGGGGCTCAGCAGGGGGCGCTCTCCATGGAAGTCGGCACTGGGGGTGCTGTGCTGCATGGGTGGGGGCTCAATAGGGTGCCGTGCTGCAGGGGGCACTGTAGGGGGCGCTCTCCCTGGCGGTTGGCAGTGGGGCGCCGTGCTGCAGGGGGCGCTATAGGGGACGCTCTCCCTGGCGGTTGGCACTGAGGGTGCCGTGCTGCAGGGGGCACTATAGGGGACGCTCTCCCTGGCGGTTGGCACCGAGGGTGCCATGCTGCAGGGGGCGCTGTAGGGGGCGCGCTCCCTGGCGGTTGGCAGTGGGGGCGCCGTGCTGCAGGGGGCGCTATAGGGGACGCTCTCCCTGGTGGTTGGCACTGAGGGTGCCGTGCTGCAGGGGGTGCTATAGGGGACGCTCTCCCTGGCGGTTGGCACCGAGGGTGCCATGCTGCAGGGGGCGCTGTAGGGGGCCCGCTCCCTGGCGGTTGGCAGTGGGGGCGCCGTGCTGCAGGGGGCGCTGTAGGGGGCGCTCTCCCTGGCGGTTGGCACTGGGGGCACCGTGCGGCAACTGCCAGGCTGAGCTGGGGTCTGCCCTGCAGCATCCAGGCCTGCCCAGACGTGAAGTACGGGAAGCGGATCCATGTGCTGCCCATTGATGACACCATCGTGGGCCTGACCGGGAACCTGTTTGACGTGTACCTGAAGCCCTACTTCCTGGAGGCCTATCGGCCCGTGCACAAAGGTGAGCTGGGGGGGGCTGAGACCACCCCCTCCTGGGCCACAGGTGCGGGTTGGCACCCAGCGGGGCAGCACAGGGCTGGCTGCCTTGGGGGAGGTGGGCGTTGCCCTGCCTGGAGCATCCTGCCCAGCAGAGGGGGCTCCCCCCAGGTGTGGGCCCGTCTCCCCGCCCTGCTGGCTTGGTAATGATGTCCCGGCCCCCCCCAGGCGACATCTTCCTGGTGCGCGGCGGGATGCGGGCCGTGGAGTTCAAGGTCGTGGAGGTGGATCCGAACCCCCACTGCATCGTGGCCCCCGACACCGTCATCCACTGCGAGGGCGAGCCCATCAAGAGGGAGGTGGGTGCAGTCCCCCCCGTACCCTTCTGTGGGCGCCCCAGAGACTGCTGGATCCTGGGATGGGGCAGGGCCCATGGTGCTGGATCTGGGGTGGGGCGGAAGCGGGGCCCAAAGTGCTGGATCCGGCGGGGGAGCAAGGCCCATGGTGCTGGGCCTAGATGAGGGGCAGGGCCCAAGATGGTGGATTGGGGAAGGGGAGCAGGACCCATGGTTCTAGGCCTAGGTTGAGGGCAGGGCCACAGTGCTGGATTGGGAGGGGGCAGGCCCCACGGTGGTGCTGGGTCTCAGAGGGGTAATGTGGGGATCGGGTCTGGTCCCTGAGGGGACGGGGTGGGTGCAGGTCTCAGTGCGGCTGTCAGGGGGTGGAGGGCCAGCTTGGCCGCACCGTGACCCCCATGACCCCTCAGGACGAGGAGGAGAGCCTGAATGACGTGGGTTATGACGACATCGGGGGCTGCCGGAAGCAGCTGGCTCAGATCAAGGAGATGGTGGAGCTGCCCCTGCGCCACCCGGCTCTCTTCAAAGCCATCGGCGTCAAGGTACCGTGAGCCCGGCAGGGTGGCCTCATCCAGTCCCAGGGCCGAGCGGATCTCGCCACTAGGGCATCCCGGCATAAACAACCCCAGCGCTCCTCCCCAGAGGCAGCTGCATCTCCGTGCCAGGCGAGGGATCCCTGCATAAACAGCCCCTGTGCTCCCCCCTCAGAGCTGCTCCCCTCCCCTCAGAGCAAGGGGTCCGTCCTAGTCTGCCACATTTTGTACATTTTCCTCCCAACCACGAGGGCTGCCATGTTATTCTTCGGGGACGCTGCAGTCCTGATGTCTCTGCGGGACCCACGTGCTGGGACCCAGGCCGCAGTCTGGCCTGGGGTGTCTCCAAAGCTGTCTGGAGGGACCCCTCCCTGCACCCCCTAGGACAGGACCATATCAGCCCTAACACCCCAAGGCGGTTGCCCCCCACCCCACCGTGGGACCTGCTTGCATCTGCCCCCCGCCCCCCATCGCACTCAGGGAGGCTGCGTTGGGCACTTTTCCTCTTGGCCTCCTCTTGTCAACCGGGTCTTTTCCCTCCTCAGCCACCCCGCGGCATCCTGCTGTACGGCCCCCCGGGCACCGGGAAAACTCTGGTGGCCCGAGCCGTGGCCAATGAAACTGGAGCCTTCTTCTTCCTCATTAACGGTGAGAGACATGAGGCAGGGAGGGAGCGAGGGGTGGGGAGTCCGCCTATTGGTCCAGCTGTCCGTCTGTCCCCACGCGTGCCTGTCCATCTGTCTGTCCCCACAGACACTCCCCTCTCATCTCTGGCACTTCTCGTGTGCCCCTCACTGTGGCCTCTGGCTACCCTCCCGCTGGGCTGCCTGGCCCACAGTTCCCTCAGGGTGCTGAGGCAGGGGAGGGCTGGGTGCCCTCGGTTTTTCCCTTTGCCCTGGTGCTTTCCTACGTATGCTGAAGGTGCCACGTGGTTTTCATGGCTTCCTGACCCCTTGCTGTGGATCCCGTCCTGCCCTGAAACATGCGGGTGGCTGGCCCCTGCCATGGCCCTGGGGACCAGCATCGCTCCCTGCATCTCAGCCCTTTGCAAGGGATCCCTTGGGTAAGAGCCCCTGTCTCCTCCCAGGCCCGGAGATCATGAGCAAGCTGGCGGGCGAGTCAGAGAGCAACCTGCGCAAAGCCTTTGAGGAGGCCGAGAAGAACGCACCGGCCATCATCTTCATCGATGAGCTGGATGCCATTGCTCCCAAGAGAGAGAAGGTGAGACGGGGCCAGGGATCCCAGCATAAACAGCCCCCCCATGTTCCACCCCAGAGCCAGCTGCATCTCAGCCTCAAGAAGGGATCCCTCTGTAAGTGGAAAGTGGGTGCAGGAGCAGGCTGGGGGTGGGAGGGCTGAGTGGGAGGGAGGGTGCAGGAGCAGGGTGGGGGTATGGGGGCTGGGCGGGAAAGTGGGTGCAGGAGCAGGCTGGGGATCTGGGCAGGAGTGGGCTGGGGTGGAAGGGCTGGATCGGAGGGAGGGTGCAGGAGCAGAATGGGGGTGTGGGGGCTGGGCAGGAAAGTGGATGCAGGAGCAGGCTGGGGATGGGGATCTGGGTAGGGGAGGTCTGGGGTGAGGACTGGGTGGGAGGGAGGGTACAGGAGCAGGGTGGGGTGGGGATCTGGGTAGGGAGGACTGGGTGGGAGGGAGGGTGCAGGAGCAGGGTGGGGGTGGGGGCTGGGTGGGAAAGTGGGTGCAGGAGCAGGCTGAAGGTGGGGGTCTAGGCAGGAGGGGGTGCGGGAGCCATTTCCTCCCCCTGCCAGGCACAGCCTGTTTTTCGGATCCAGACCCCGAGTCCTGGGGGGCGCAGTCACTGGCCCCGCGCATCTCCCCGTTCTCAGCCCGCGCCCCTCCCCTGCAGACGCATGGCGAGGTGGAGCGCAGGATCGTGTCCCAGCTGCTGACACTGATGGACGGCCTGAAGCAGCGCTCCCACGTCATCGTCATGGCCGCCACCAACCGGCCCAACAGCGTCGACCCCGCCCTGCGCAGGTTCGGTAGGTGCCTGGCTGTGGGGCTGCATGGGGGCATGGGGACCCCGCCCAGGGCCCTCATTCGGGGAGGCAAGTAAATCCTGGGCTTCCCACCTGCCCCACGCCGCTGCAGTAGCTGGCGATGGACCCCGATGTCCTGGCTCCCAGCCCCCTGCTCTAACCACTAGACTCCCCTCCCTTCCAGAGCTGGGAATGGAACCCAGGCGTCCTGGCAGCCAGCCCCAACCCCGCTGCTCTGACCCAATAGACCCCACTCCCCTGCTCCGGTTGCTGCCCCCAGGCCCTGCTTCTGGGGCATGAAGGTTCCACACCCTGGGTTGGGACCCACGTCCCCGCCTTCCCCAGGGCGCTTCGACCGGGAGATCGACATCGGCATCCCGGACTCAGTCGGGCGGCTGGAGATCCTGCAGATCCACACCAAGAACATGAAGCTGGCCGAGGACGTGGATCTGGAGCGGGTGAGGGGCCGGGGCTGGATGGGGCTGGGAGGGAGAGCTGGGGGGAGGGCCAGGGGTCTGCATAGATGAGGCAGGGGAAGGATCATGTGTGCTTGGGTAGAGGGTGTGGCAGGGGAGCTGTGACCTCCCCACCCGTTCGTGTGCCCATGGCTGGCTGGCCCCTCCCTGTAGCTTCATCCCCAGCTAAGCCCTCCCCCCGATGGTCCCATCCACTGGCCGGCCCCTCCCCACAGCCCACTGCTGTCCTGTGGCTGCTGCTCCCTGTGGCCCCCATTCCCAGCCTGCCCCCGGTGGCCCAGTGTCAGGCGCCCTGTGGCTGCAGGTGGCCAGCGAGACGCACGGGCACGTGGGGGCGGACCTGGCGGCGCTGTGCTCCGAGGCAGCGCTCCAGGCCATCCGCAAGAAGATGAGCGTCATCGATCTGGAGGACGACACCATCGACGCCGACATCCTCAACGCCATGGCTGTCACCATGGATGACTTCCAGGTAACCGGGCAACACCCGCCCCCCCGCCCGAGCCCCCCCGTCCCGAGGCCAGGCCCCTAATGCTCCCTTCCCCACCCCCGCAGTGGGCTCTCAACCAGAGCAACCCGTCAGCGCTGCGGGAGACAGTGGTGGAGGTGCCCCATGTCTGCTGGGAGGACATCGGGGGGCTGCAGGAGGTGAAGCGAGAGCTGCAGGAGCTGGTGCAGGTGAGCGGGGAGCTAAGCAAAGACCAATCCTTTGGGGTTTGGATGGGATCCCCAAAGGCTTCTCCAGGGTGGGAGGCATGTTCCCTACTCGGTGCCTGCGCCAGTGCCCCAGTGAAATGCTAGGTGGCGCTGTGGGGCAGGGAGCAGGGCGAGGGTTCAGCAGGGGGCACTGTGGGGCAGGGAGCAGGGCGGGGGTTCAGCAGGGGGCGCTGTGTGCAGGGAGCAGGTCAGGGCTCAGCAGGGGGCGCTGTGGGGCAGGGAGTAGGGCGGGGGCTCAGCAGGGAGCGCTGTGGGGCAGGGAGCAGGGCGGGGCTCAGCAGGGAGCGCTGTGGGGCAGGGAGTAGGGCGGGGGCTCAGCAGGGAGCGCTGTGGGGCAGGGAGCAGGGCGGGGCTCAGCAGGGAGCGCTGTGGGGCAGGGAGTAGGGCGGGGCTCAGCAGGGGGCGCTGTGGGGCAGGGAGCAGGGCGGGGGTTCAGCAGGGGGCGCTGTGGGGCAGGGAGCAGGGCGGGGGTTCAGCAGGGGGCGCTGTATGCAGGGAGCAGGGCAGGGCTCAGCGGGGGCGCTGTGGGGCAGGGAGCAGGGCGGGGCTCAGCTGAGGGCACTGGGCTGCAGGGGTAGGTAGGGGCTCTGCAGGGGTCACCTCCACGGTTCAGTGGAGGGGGGAGGCGGTGCCGGCTTTCTGGGCCCCCCGCTCCTGACTCCGGGCTGGGCCCCCAGTTCCCGGTGGAGTACCCGGACAAGTTCCTGAAGTTCGGCATGACGCCGTCGCGGGGCGTGCTGTTCTACGGGCCGCCCGGCTGTGGCAAGACCCTGCTCGCCAAGGCCATCGCCAACGAGTGCCAGGCCAACTTCGTCTCCATCAAGGGCCCCGAGCTGCTCACCATGTGGTTTGGGGAGTCCGAGGCCAACGTGCGTGACGTCTTTGACAAGGTGCGTGGGGCCTGGAGCACTGGGCTGGCTGGGCCTGGGGATTCCCCTCCCCCTGCCCACCTGGCTGGGCCTTGGGCTCCCCCCCACCCACTCAACCAGGCTTTGGGGTGTTGGTGCATGGGGCTCAGCCCTGGCTGTAGGGCGCGTGTTGCCCCCGGCCCCCACCTGCCGTGCTCCCCAGTGGTGGAGGTGATGCAGGCGCAGGTTTGGGGGGATTCCTGCTATTTGGGGAAGGGGAGCTGCAAGGTGCCCCAGTCTGACTCAGCTGCAGGGGGCCCCTGTTCCAGCACTGCTGTCCCCAGCAAGTGCCCTCAGCCCTGCCCTGGGGTCCCCCCTCCCATTCTGACCCCCTCAGGTGTCCCCTGCAGGCCCACCGCCTGCCCCTTTCTCTCCCGTGGACCAGGTGAGGGAACCCGCCTGCAGCTATGCCCTGTATTACCACCCCCAACCCCCTGTTCCCTTCCCCTGTGGGGGCCCTCCACCCCCTTTTCCCTTCCCTCTTGGGGTTCCCCCCACCCCCTGTTCCCTTCCCCCCCTCACGCCCCACTCTTTCCCCCTGCGCCCCAGGCTCGCCAGGCCGCCCCCTGCATCCTGTTCTTCGACGAGCTGGACTCCATCGCCAAGGCGCGGGGCGGCGGCGCGGGAGACGGCGGGGGGGCTGCGGACCGTGTCATCAACCAGATCCTCACGGAGATGGACGGCATGACCAACAAGAAAACCGTCTTCATCATCGGGGCCACCAACAGGTGAGACCCCGCCCATCCTCGCAACACACTGCTCCCCAGGCCTGGCCCGTGGGCGGGTGGAGCTGCTGGGACCAGGACAGGCCCCTCTGCGTGCTCCTGCCCTGTGGGAGACGAGGCCATGGGCGGGGGGCTGAGGAGTCCCCCTCATCTATATGAGATTGGCCGGGGGGGGGGCGTGATTTCCTGCGAGCAGGGGTGGGACAAAGGCCCTGAGAGCTGGAAGGTGGGGCAGGTCCCTGGGGGAATGGGGCAGGATCCCTTTCGGACCAGGCAGGGTCCATGGGGTGGGGAGGCCCCTGAGGGCAGGAGGTAAACAAGCTCCATGGTGGTGGGGGCGGGTCTGTGGGAGCGAGGGGGCAGGGCGGGCTCTGTGGGGAAGGGTTCCTGGGAGCGAGGGGCAGGGCAGGCTCTGGGAAGGGTTCCTGGGAGCGAGGGGCAGGGCGGGCTCTGTGGGAAGGGTTCCCTGGGAGCGAGGGGCAGGGCGGGCTCTGTGGGGAAGGGTTCCCTGGGAGTGAGGGGCAGGGCGGGCTCTGTGGGGAAGGGTTCCTGGGAGTGAGGGGCAGGCGGGCTCTGGGGAGGCGGGGTTCTGGGGGAGGGGCTGGGGCAGGTCCCTTGCATTGGACGGGGTTCCTGGGGTCTGTCGCGGTCCAGCCCCCCTGGAAAAGCTTTGTGCAGCCCTAGTGCCAAGGGAGGCCAGCGATGGGGCTGGGGTTGGGAGCTGCCCCCTCTCTGGGGACACCCCAGGGCAGGATGCCCCCCGGGGTAGGTGCCAGGCAGGGCCTGAGAGTCCCCCTGTCACCTCCCCCATGTCCCCAGGCCAGACATCATCGACCCGGCCATCCTGCGCCCTGGGCGTCTGGACCAGCTCATCTATATCCCACTGCCCGATGACGCCTCCCGCGTAGCCATCCTGAGCGCCAACCTGCGCAAGTCGCCTGTGGCCCAGGTGAGGCACCCGCCGGCCCCCACGCCCTGCTATGCCCCTCCCCCCCAGCCTCGCCGCACCTCTTCCCCCAGCCCCGCCGCTCTCTGCTCTTGTGCAGCTGCAGCTTTGGCAGCTCGGCTCCTGAGACTCGCGATTGTTCCCGAAGTCCCCAGCTCCCACCCTCGCAGGAAGCGGGAATCTGGGGTTTCGTGTTTGCCCGGAAACAAGTTTTGCACTCTGGGGGCTGCAGAGAGGAGCTGGAAATGTGAGCCCAGAGGCCAAGGACGAGAACGCAGCTTGCATTGCTCAGCTTTTAAATCCCGTGATTCTTAGGTCGGTCTCATGGATTTTCTCCCCAGGCCTGATGCCTGGGGTTCCAGTGGGGTTGACAACAGTGGGGAAGCTTCCTAAACCCACCCTGTGGGGGGAAACTGGCACTCCGTGTGCAAGCCTGCGCCCGTGCCCCTGGGCGGAATGAATGTGTGTGTGTGTATCCACCCCGAAGCAGTCCCGTGTTTGTGTAGCCACCCCAAGACAGATTGTGTGCGTGTGCGTGTGTGTGTGTGTATCCACCCCAAGAGAGATTGTGCATGGTTGTGTATCCACTCCCGGTTAGCTCCCGTGTGTGTGTGTGTCTGGCCCATGGTAGTGCCCGTGTGTGTCCATGGGCACCCACACACACGTCCCCCACATACATATGGGTGAGATCCTGTGCACAGTCATGCTGGGGTCAGTCCGGTCTAAATGTGTCAGGGCTGGTGAGGCAGCTCCAGATTCCCACGGTATTGGGTGCAGAGACTGGGCCTCCCAGTCCTAGCCTGGGGCGTCCTTTGCTCGGGGGGCAAACCCCCCTTCCCCCCTGGACAATTTCTAGCAATATGAAAAAACCTTTCACTGGCCTCTGAATTGTTCCACAGAATTTACCTGGTGCCAGCAGCAAAAACCAAACTATTTTGCTACTAAGTTTGCCGCCGTGCCTGATGAGAGCTGTAGCTCGCCTCTCTAGGCTGGGCTCCCTGGTCCCATGCTGCACCATGGTCTCCCCTCTGGGCAAGAGGAAGTGGGGCATCATGGAGATGTCTGGCCAGGAAGTTTGGTTTATAAAGTAGAACAGGGACATGATATTACTGAACTACACCCCCCACAATGCTCCATGGTTTCCGCTCTTGGAGAGAGATGGTAGTGCATCATGGGAGGCTGTGGGCATGGTGCATCATGGGAGATGTAGTCTGCCCAGGAAGCCTGGTCCACAGAGGAGAATGGGGATGTGATGCAACTTAACTAGGAGCCCCATGCGACATGGAGATGACATTTCAGAATCAAAACATTTGTTTTTTGATGAACCCAAATTTTCCGAGGGAAATGGACGCTCTTGATGGAGAAAAATGGTTTTGTTCAAATCAGACTGTCAGAAAAGAGTTTAGATGGAAGGTTCCTATAAGCCTCATGCCAGGCATGGCTGCCTTGCCTCCTCTTTCCCTGCCCCACCCCCAGCCCAGCTGTCTCTCTCTCTCTGGTCCTCTGGCCTGTACCCCCCAACAATGGGCTTTCCCCCACCCCTGCACTGGCTGCGTCTCTCCCCACCCCACAGGATGTGGACCTGAACTACCTGGCCAAGATCACCCATGGGTTCTCGGGTGCCGACCTCACTGAGATCTGCCAGCGCGCCTGCAAGCTTGCCATCCGCGAGGCCATTGAGATGGAGATCAAGATGGAGCGGGAACGCCAGCGCCACCCGGAAGCCGTCATGGTATGGGGGGGCGGATCCCATGGGGCAAACCCCTCCCTGCTGCAAGGCTTTGGGGGGACTTGACCCCCCAGATTCCTGATAGCAGGGCAGCAGCACAGTCTGAACTCTCGGCTCACTAGGGGGGTCCCCTTAGCCTGGGTGTCTGCCCCCACCAGGTGAGGGAGTGGGGAGCATGGCTCTTGTTCGCCATGGGGAGCCTCAGCTGATCTGGGCCCGGCCAGGCGTGACCATGTCGTCCCATCCCCCGGGCAGGAGGACGACTATGACCCGGTGCCCGAGATCCGGCGGGATCACTTCGAGGAGGCCATGCGCTTCGCCCGGCGCTCCGTCAGCGACAACGACATCCGCAAGTACGAGATGTTTGCCCAGACGCTGCAGCAGAGCCGCGGCTTTGGCAACTTCAGGTAGGGGGCGGTTCCCCGGTGTCCCTTTCGGCCTCAGGACCCACCTGCCCCCACCCTGGGAGATCCTCCCCTCCCCATCTCATCCCCCTGGGATCCCCCCAGACCTGCATTCATCTCTGGAAGCTGCCCAGCCCCCAGCCTCTCTTCCACCCTCCCCAGGACCACCCCAGGCTCTGTCTCAGCCTCCTGGCCTTGCTGTCACCCTTAGGCTCTGGACCCTCTTCCTGCACCAGTAGCCCCTCCCCACCCCAGACACCCAACCCTGGGAAGAATGACCAGCACAAGGTGCCAGGGCTGCTAACTGACGCCTTCACCTGCCCGTGCCAAGGCCGGGGTTCCCTTCCCCCACCCCACTGACCAGGCCTACTCTCTCCCGACAGGTTCCCAGCTGGGAAGCAGAGTGGTGACGGGGGGGCTGACAGCGCAGGTGGCTCCCGGGGGGGCGACAGCAGCCGTGGCAGCCTCTTCCAGGAGGAAGGAGACGACGACCTCTACAACTGACCCAAAGCATCAGCTCCGCCCCTTGAGCCAGAGAGCCTTGCCCCCTGCAGCGGGGTGTACTGGAGCACTGACTCTGCCCCTTGCAATGGAAAGCTCCGCCCCCCGCATGAGAGAACTCCGCCTTCACAACCAGAAAGCCCCGCCCCTCACTCCAGAGAGCTCTGCCCCAGCAGGCAGCCCCGCTCCCGGGCCAGCTGCAGTTCCCCGCATGCACCAGTTGCTTTTCATTGTGTTCTTGTGTGTGGTGACAAAGCCAGGTGTCTCCCCCCAGATCATGGGACCTCCCATGACTTTGGAGACAGACCCCCACCTCTGTGTCTCCACAGCAGCCCCCCACCGGGGATCACAGCCCCCCCAGCCATCTGGCTCCTCCCAGCCGCCATGGGCAGCCGCCCCCTGCTGGATGTATTCTCCTGCTGACCCTGGCCCCAGCCTGCTGCGTGCTGGCGTAGTGTTGCCTTTCGGATCCGTGGCCCGGCTGGGCGGGCAGCATGACACCCCCTGAGCCCCACACTTGGGGGCTGGCTCTGATATCGGGGGAAGGGCGGGGAGCTGGAAAGACTGGCAGCCAGGCCCCACCCAGTGCCCCTGCCCTCACAGCACCAGAGTTGGTGAGAACCCCATGGGGCAAAGGGCCCAGTTTTGGGGATGTCTGGATGTCTTAGGCGAGAATCCGGCCTGCGGGAGCCAGTCTCGTGTGTGTGCGTCGGAGCCAGGAGGGGGCTGACATGGCTGCACCCTAGTAAAGATCTGGATTCTGGAGGCTGCGTCAGCCGTGCACTCTGCCTTTGCACCGTGACTGACCTGGGTCCCACATGCAGGGAATGGGACACAGGCTTGTCCCCTCTGGGGGATGCCAGCTCCTAGCCGGCCACAGGGCAGGGACTGGCTGCCTCAGGGGGGGCTGGGAATGGGACACTGGCCTGTCCCCTCTAGGAGGCGCTGACTCTGATCCAGCCCCAGGGCAGGGGACTGGCTGGGTGGGGGCAGCTGCTGTGGTGGAGGCCAAGTATTGGAGCCATTCACTGCAGCCTGGGCTGGGTTTGCTGGGGCTCAGCCTGCTCCCCCTAGCTCTGCTGGGTGGGGGCAAAGTGGGGCTCCCCTCTCCCGGGGCCAATGGGGGTTCAGGCTGCCATTTGTGAAGGGGGAGACAGGGATGCACAGGCACCGGCGCGGTCACTAAAAGCTCTTTATTGTACAGAGCCCCCAGCACTGCTCCCTGCCCCCAGCATCCCCTCACTCCAGGTTTCCCCTGTGGCCAGTGGGGCTCACTCCTGACCGCTTGGGCTCCCCACCTCCTGGACTTCTGCAAGTGGCTGGCCCAGAGCAAGGCCTGGGGAGAGTGCTGTGGCTGGGGGAGGAAGGAGTGGGCGGAGGCCCTCCCAAGCACCTTTACTTCAATCCCCACGTCCACACAGAGCTTATTCCCACCTCCTCCCCCCCCACACTTGCCACAGCCTGGGGAGGAGGGGCTCAGCCGGGGGCTACCTGGTGCAAGGGGGAAGCTGTGGCCTGGATCCCGGACAGGCTATGAGCACTTGATGCGCTTGTACATAACCCTGTGGAGATGCAGCTGCCCCGGGGGGGGGAGGGGGTGCGCAGGGGCTGTTTACACAGGGATCCCTTGCCTGGCCCTGGGATGTGGCTGCCTCTGGGGTGGAGCTTGGCAGCCTCCCACCACTGCCCATGCCAGGCCAGGAAGTGAAGACAAACCCCCTCCCTGGGGATGAGGGAGGCAGAATGAATTCAGCCAAGCCAGCAAGATCCCCCCGCCCCAGCCTGCAGGTGAGCCCTGGTAGACTGGTGCCATCACCTCCTTTCACTGCGCCTCAGTTTCCCCAAATGTTAACCAGGTCTGGGTCAATAACCTGCCTTCCTGGGCCCTGAGCTCCCCCAAAGTCACTGTTCACTCAGGGGGCCTGTGGCAGAACCCGGTGTCCTGATGCCCAAGCGGATGGTGGAACCACTAGCCCCTACTACCTCTCAGGCCAGGCCCTCTTAGCACAAGTCTCCCTGCTCTTCCGCTCTCACTCCTGCATGTCACCCCAGCATTGTGCCCTGCCCATGCCCCATTTCCAAGGCACTTCGAGCCAGAGGCAGGGTGGGCTCTCGCAGCAGCATCCTTGCAGATGGAGAAGCAGGGTTAAGACACCCATGGCCCTCCGCAGAGTTCAGTTTCCATCTGGCTCAGCTCCTGTCACAGCTGGATGGGGGACATCCCCTGGAGGGGTGCAGCTCCATCATCCGACCTGGTCACGTCTGCCTGGCTCAGCTCCTGCCACACGGCTCCATCGTCCGACCTGGTCACGTCCGCCTGGCTCAGCTCCTGCCATATGGCTGCATTGTCCAACCAGGTCACGTCCGACAAACCCTCTGCGCACGCCTGGAAGGTGCTAGTGCCAAGGCCCTGCAGGTGCCGAGGGCAGGTGGGGCCGGGAGCCATCAGCCCTTCTGGTCCGGCCGGGCCCCTAGAAGCGGGCGACCATGCTGCGCTCGGAGCTCTGGAAGGAGCTGATCTCCCAGCGCCCGAAGCGGCTGCCCTTGCCCGGGGGCTGGCGGCGCAGCGCCACACAGAGCTTGCGCAGCACCGCGCGGCGCAGCAGGATGTAGACCCAGGGGTCCAGGATCTGGTTCCAGGAGGCCAGGCGCACGCCCAGGAACAAGAGGCGCTGGTAGTGCAGCGAGCCAGCCTTGTCGCCCACCGCCAGCAGCACGAAGATCTGCAGGGGGGAGGGATGTGGCCATAAGGGGGGGTGCCCAATTGCCAGGGGTATTGGGGGGCTGGGACTGCAGCCCTTCACCCCTTCTCTGGCCCTAAATCCCCTGCCCAGCCCCATTCCCCTCCCAGCCTGAGCCCCCCAACAAACCCCACCCCCTTCCAGTCTGGTCCACCTCCAACCTGAGCTCCCCACCCCCAACCAGCCATGACTGTGCAGTTACCAGTCTGCAGCCACACGAGGGCGCTGCTGAATCAGCCGCTCGTCGCCCCCGCCCCCAGCAG
This sequence comes from Rafetus swinhoei, assembly GCA_019425775.1. Lineage (NCBI taxonomy): Eukaryota > Metazoa > Chordata > Testudines > Trionychidae > Rafetus > Rafetus swinhoei. The sequence continues at coordinate 181,634 of JAFJHL010000157.1, read as the reverse complement.
CCGTCCAGCTACACGTGCCCAGCCCCTGCCTCCAACCTGCACCGGGGTCAGGGGGTTGGGTGCAAGGGGCGATCCCTGGCCAGGGTGGGGCGAGGGATGGGCTGCAGGAGGAAATCCGCCCCGGAGGGGGTGGGGGGGGGTATCAGGGCGGTGTGAATGGAGGCTCCTGGATCATGTGGGTACCCACCACCATCCAGCCCCACCGCCAGTGCCAGTCCAGGGCAGCCCCCGTGGGGGAGGGGCTGAAATGAGATAGATTCTTCACCACATGCACCCTGTCCTAGCTGGGACCCCATCCCTCTAAGGACCTCCAAACCCTGCACCCATAGGGAACCCCCTACCCTGCACCCCACTGTATGGGGAACCCCACGTCACCCTGTCCTTTCAGAGAACCTTCCCCCCTGAACACCCATGGACCCCCCCAACTTCTGTACCCATAGTGGAGAACCTGTCCCCAAGCCCATCCACAGTCCCCCAGCAATTCCCCTCACCCTATCCCCCAAGGGGATCTCCCTAAACTCTGCACCCATGGGGAACCCCCACTGCACTTTGTCCCTCCAGGAATCCGCCATCCTGACCCCTCAGGAACCCACCTAAACTGTGCACCCAAGGGGAGCACTCCCCACACTTCACCCTAGCTCTGCAGATAAACCCCCACACTCTACTACCCCCCCAACACCCAAACTCTGCACCCATAGGGAACCCCCCCCCACACACACACACACACTGCACCCTGTACCTGCAGGTAAATCATAGAGCAGGGGTGAGCAATAATTTTTGCAAGGGACCACTTCACAAATTTTGGAAGTGGTCGTGGGCTGCCCCTGAAGGGGCGGTTCCCTCTAGGTGTGGTTTGCCCCTGGTGGGGGAGGAGACTTGGTGCACTCCCCACCCCACCTCACCTCCAGGTCCTGATTGGCTTGGGGTTGGGGGAATGAACAAAGTCTTCCACCCACCCCCACCCTGCCAGGGGTGCACGGTGCCTAGAGAGAACCGCCAGCCCTCTGGTGCTGAGCGCTTCTGGTGGCGGGAGGAGACTTCGCGCACTCCCCAGTTCTGGGGTCTTGATTGGCCTGGGGGCAGGGGAGCAGCTGGGTGGCCAGGAGCCAGATCAAATGGCTTGGTGGGCTACATCCGGCCTGTGGACATTATCTTGCCCACCCCAACCAACCCCAACTAAATCAGACCAGCCAAAGCGGCGACTAGGGACGGAGATTCCACCCCCTCGCTAGGGAACCCATTCCGGTGCTTCCCCACCCGCCTAGGGAAATAGTTTTTCCTAACATCCAACCCCCAACACCCTGCCCTCCAGGGGGCATGCAAACTCTGCACCCATGGGGAACCCCCCACTGCACCCTGTCCCTGCAGAGACCCCCCTGCCCCTCCATCCTTGGGGAACCTTGACCCCCAGGGAAAGCCCTCCCACTCTGCACCTGTGGGGACTCCCCCACACACCTTGATTCTCCCACCCTCGCACCCTTGGGACGACTCTCCCACTGCATCTTGTGGCCCTGGGGAGGCCCCCACCCCCTCGCTCACCAGGATGGGGCTCCAGCAGATGCAGGAGACGACCATGATGCCCACCAGCTGCACCACCATCTCAATGTCGTGGGGCTTGGCGCGCCGCTGCCCGCACTTGCGCTGGGCCCGCAGCCGCGCCCGCACCAGGCAGAGGCCGCTCAGGGTGTTGCAGACCAAGGCGGCCAGCAGGGAGGCCAGGCCCAGCAGAGAGAAGAGCAGGGCGAAGGTCACCTCAGGCCAGCCCTCCGCCGGCTGCACCTTGATGAAGCACCAGGTGCCGGGGTGCTGGATGGTGTAGCTCCCGAAGCTGAAGATGGGCAGCAGGGCGATGGCCAGGGCGGAGGCCCAGAGCCCCAGCAGGGTGAGTTTGGTCCGGACGGAGGTGACCAGCGAGGCGTGGAGCAAGGGGCGTGTCACCCCCACGCAGCGCTCCACGGCCATGACGCAGCCCAGGAAGAGTGGGCACAGGCCGAAGAACACCATGCAGGCGCCGAAGAACTGGCAGATGGCACCGGTGCCGTCCATGGCGTCCCAGTTCAGCTGGGTGGCGTAGAGCCGCAGCACGAAGGCGCCCGGGATGACGTGCCCGGCAAAGTCTGTGATGACCAGGCTGCTGGCGAAGAGCAGGAAGGTGGCCTTGGAGCGGCGCCGAAAGCGGGCGTAGGACTGCGCCAGGATGGCCAGGGCCACCACGTTGGAGACAGCACCCAGCGTCATGGAGAAGATGGGCACAGCCGGCGAGGGCCCGCGCGGCTCCAGCGGCTCTGCCTGCCCCCTCGAGGAGTTGCCCAGGAGCAAGCTGCCGACGGGCACCAGGAGGGGCGCCCCAGGGCTGAGGGGCCCCCCCGGCAGGGAGGAGTTGGGCGGGTGGCAGGTGAACATCTCAGCAGTGTCTGCAGCTGGCACCAGACGCGGGCATCTGTGGCGGGGGGGAGAGATGGGCATCAGGGGGGAGCCACTGACACTGCCCTGCCATTGCCCCCGGGGAGTGGGGGGTGAGCAACACAGCGCCCCCACCACCGAAGGAGGCGCCCTCTGCTGCCCCCCTCCCGGCCTGCTGGGGGATGTGGCAATCGGGGCTCGCATGCAGGCAGTGGGGGGAGGGGGTCTCAATAATCAGCACATTTAAACCCAGGGCTGGTGGGGGAGTCAGGGAGACTGCCCCCCCCCGCCGCCACCCTCCCCCCGCGCCCCGCGCCCGGGCACGACCCCCTGGGCTGGACCGGGGGTGACTCCTGGCGGAGCAGAGAGGCGAACCCAGGAGTCCTGACGCAGAAGCCCCCTTTCCCTGCGCTAGCTCCCCGCTGCCCCAGCTGGGGAATGGACCCAGAGTCCCGGCACCCCTCCCGCGCGCCGCGCAAAGAGCAGATCGCAGCTCAGCATCGCTTCCCGGTCGGGACCGGGGGCCGGGGGCGGGGGCGGGTTTGTCTCACGCACCCTCCCCCCACACTCCGGGGCCAGCAGCCCGGACCCCCAGGGCACTCCCAGCAGCCCCCGCGCCCCCTTACCGTGCTCAGGGGCTCCCCCGCGACCCAACCCCAAGCGCCAGGATCGCTCCCGGCGCCCCGTCCCGGCGGCGAACGGGGCAGAGCCGGAGCCAGCGCGGCCGCAGGACCGACGCCCCGTCGGGGGCCGCTGGACTCGGGACCCGCTCAGAGACCCCCAGCCCCGAGCCTCGGCTGCCGCTTTTCCCGGTGGGGCGAGTCCCAGCTCCGAGGTCCAGCCGCTCCTCGCTGCGCTGCGCCCTGGCTCCGCGGCCGGCCGTGCGCAGGGAAAGCAGCGCTGCGCTCCGGAGCGCCCCCTGCGCCCGGCCCCCCTCCTGCTGCGCGGGGCTCGCGCCGGGCCGCCGCCAGGGGGCGCCCCAGTGCCCAGCAGGGACGCGGCGACCCCTGCTGGACGGGTGCCCGCAGAGTGTCCTGGAGGTGCCTGGAGTCAGCTGGGACGCCCGAACCCACTGTTAATGGGGTGTGTCCCCTGCTTCTGCCTATGGGATGTGTCCCCAGTGCCCCCCTGCCCCATGCCACCCTGCATGCTACCCCTGGGGCCTGCAGACTCCAGCATGGGGATGAGCCCATTGGGCTGAGGCAGCAGAGCTCCCTGGCCATAGACTCAGTCCTGCCCCAGCGGGGTGGGCACACTGAATGCAGAGCTGGGAAAGAACTCGCCCAGGGTCACAGGCAGAAGCCAGGTGTCCTGAACCCCAGTGCTCTATCCCCTAGGCAACGCTGCCCTTCAATCTGGGCTGGGCTGGGCCATGCTCTGCCCTGGCGGGAGCCTCTGGCCTCACCCATCTGCTGGGAATCGGAGCTGCCACGAGCGACCCAGGAAGAAGGCCTCACTCCCCGTAGGATGCTGCAGCCATTAGATTCCAAGGACAGTGCCTGGGGCCAGGAGGGTGTCCCTGCAGCCCCTGCTGGTCCACGCCCTGTGGGAAGCTGTGTCATCAGTATTACAAAACACTGCATGGAGGCCATGCCCTTGGGAAAGTCACCCAACCGCCCAGCCTGTTTGCCCCCCCCTCGCCGCCGAGCTAAGTCCTGAGTGCCAACCCCCTGCTTTAACCACTATCTCCCACCCTCAGGGTTGGGGATGGAACCCAACTCCCCCTAAAAAGCCCCGATTCCGAGCCCTTTCAGCTGAACAACCCAGTCCCTGCTGGTCTCTGTTTACCCCCAGCCTAGTGAGATATGAGCTGTTCCAGCCCTGATGGGTCCCTGGATGCTGACGAGCTGGGAGAACTGGGGCTGCCATGGTCCCAAGCCATCACTGCCTGGGAAGAGCCAGGTCCCATGGATCCTAGCACCCACCAGGCGCTGGCCCTGTGTGTCCTGCACTGCCTGCCGGGCCACCGCACTGCCTGGGGAACATCTCACCAACAGGGTGTCTGTGAACAGGCCTAGCCCAGCCCCACAACCCCTACATCTCGGGCCCCAGAGGCAGCCCCACTGACTTCCCCCCCATGTCTGGTCCTGGCCCAGCCCCACTTCTCTGGCACAGTCTGGGCCCAGGCACACATCAGGAGTTCTGGCAGCTCTTGGGCAGGCATAAGAGAGAGAGAAGGGGCCTTGGTGACAGACCAAGCAATAGCTGGGGAGGGGAAGGGGGAGATGGGCTGGTTGGCGATGAGGGTAGACGGGGTTGGCTGGGGATGGGGCTGGCTAGGAACAGGGATAGACCAGGCTAGCTGGGGAAGAGGCTGGCTAGGGATGGGGCTGGCTGGGGATGAGGACAGGCGAGGCAGGATGAGGCTAGACAGGCCAGATTGGGGGTGGGGCTAGATGGGGCTGGCTGGGGATGGGGGTAGACGGGGTTGGCTGGGGACGGAGATAAACAGGCTGTCCCCAGTTTACGTTTGGCCCAGTGAGAAAATCTGGGCCGTTCTCCCATCATGCATCAGAAAGAGGCAGAGAAGCATTGGGAGGGGGGCAGTGCATTCTGGGATTGGCTTGGGAGTGGCTCTGTCTACACTAGCCAGTGTGCAGGCCCAGATACCCCCTGAAGAGCAGTGCTGTGGGACCCAGGCCAAGCTCAGGGGATGCCTGGTAGTCAGATATGGTGGCTCGTTGCGGCTTATCAGCCTGACCCGGCGTCTGCTGACTGGCAACTTCCTGGGCCGAGTGGCCGTGGCTTGGTGGAGCCAGGGAGCAGCACCCAGCTGCTGGAGAGCTGGGTACATAACAGCTGAGGACTGGGCCCATCTAGCCCAGTATCCAGCCTCCGACAGGGCTAGCTGTTGTGTGCAAAGCTTGCTACCCCTCTTACAGGCGACTGAGAGGAGAGGGCTGATTTCCTGTCTGCATTAGGAAATTATTTCAAAATAACTAATTTTGGAATAATAACTCCAGAAATAACTCTTTCGAAATAGCATGTCCACGCTACAGGGAAGCCTTGAATTTAGTCCGAGGCAGGCTCCCCTAATGTGGACGCACTGCCTCGCCTTGGAGCCCCAGGAAGCACTGGGGAGTCATTCTCTGAATGACGCTGGGGAGTAGCTATTTCGAAATAGCAGCTGTGGCGCGTCCACACGACTGCGCTTTCGAAATAAGCGGTATTCCTTGTGGGAAGCAGGAGTTATTATTGGAAATAACCAGCCCCTTATTTCAAAATGACGGGCTTGGTCGTGTGGACGCGCTGCGTGTTATTTCGAAATAACGGGGGGTTATTGTGAAATAACTCCTGATGTAGACCAGGGCGTTATGAGCTCTCCTCACAACCAGCACTTTTGCCCCACTCCCCCACAGCGCCCCCTGCTGGGAGAGACTGGCCCCTGCACAGAAGTGTGTGTGAGCCTGAGCCAACCTCGCAGGGGTGGGGGGAGGGGAGGGCTTGTCCTTGGTGTCAGATGATGGAAAGGAGGCAGGCACCAGGGACAGCTGGGGGAGGGGAGATGGGGAAGGAGGTGTTACAGGGGAGCAAGCGAGGACGGGGACTATGGGGGACAGGTCGGGGTGGGGAGGGGGGAAAGTGCGGGGAGGTAACAGGTTTGCCATCCAATATGTCCATGGAAACCCACTGAGTATTCACGGATTGATGCCCATGGGACCCGAGCACATCCAGCTGGGGAGGGGATGGGGGGGTCCTGGCCAGCAGGGCAAGCCAGAGATACTGAGCAGGATGGGCCAGGCTGGGGACAATGGGCAGGGCAGAGGGGAGTGGGTGGTTGGGGGGGATGAACTCAGGACCTGGGGGGAAGTCCCAGTGTCCCCACTTCCTCGCCTGGGCCCATAGCTGCAGCCCAGCCCCATAGCCCCTTCCATGCTGCAGGAGTGCTCGTGCCAACTCAGCCCTCTCCCAGCAGGGGATGCTGTGGGGCAAGAGCCTCTTGGACCTGCCCAGCTGTTGCCAAATGTGGGGTGAGGCTGGGCCCAGCCCCACTGCCCCCCCCCCGAGCTGCAGCTGGCAGCATTTCCTGGCAGAGCCGCCACCCCCCAGCACCCATTAGTGCTAATGGCTCAGTGGCTGCAGGCCACGGTAATGGAGCTGTGGCTGTTGGCTCCCTAGAGCCGCATCCTGGCAGCCGTGATCTCATGCCGGGCCGGGTGAGCGGCTGGTTGGGGCATCTGTCCTGGGCTCCACCTGCTCCAGCACCCAGGTCCTTTCACACATGCCCCACTGGAATGAACAGGTCACACAGCCTGCCTCCTCTGGGGGTCACGCTGGGTGGGCACATGGGCTGAAGCTGGGGGGGGGGTGCATGGGGCAGACTGGGGGGGCACAGGTGCATGGGCCAGGGCACAGTTGGGGAGGGGTGCCTGGCATGGGGTAGGGTACATGCGCCAGGGGCAGCGGGGGAAGGGGCAGCAGGGGAAGGGGCACAGGGCTTACCTGGCCTGGCACCGGGATGCGCCGCTCACAACTCCAGGCTGTGATCTGGTTAGTGCTGAAGCAGATGTGCCTGGGGCTGGGGCTGCAGGGAGGGGCCTGCCGCCAGGACCCAGTGGTGGGTGGGGTGGGGCTGCCAGGCATGTGGCGGTTCCAGGTGGGCCCTGGGCTCTCCTGCTTCTCGGCAATGTTTAGGGAAGGCAGAGCGGACCAGCCGGGGACCTGTCCTGTCTGGGGCCCGGCGCCAGCTTCAGCCACCTTAAGTCAGGCTGGCTACAGCGGGGATGGGTCAGAGAGTACAAGAGATGAACTAGGAGTGAGGGGCACCGGCAGGCTGGGGGGCAGGGCTGGGCTCGCATGGAGCTGCCCATTGGCACTAAGGGGCACCAGCAGGCTGGGGGGCAGGGCTCTGTACATCTGCTCTGAGGGGCACCAGCAGGCTGGGGGGAGGGGGGCATTCTCTCTGGCTGTCCGGCCCATCGCTGTGCAGCGCTGGGGGCTGGAATGTGCGAATGATTCACCCTGTCAGCGAGACACAAGTTGCTTTTGATTTTGTGCCCAGGTTGGAGGGGAGTGTGGGGAGGTTTGCAGAGGGCTGTGGGGACAAGGTTGAAGGGGCTGTGGGGACAAGGTTGAAGGGGTTGAAGGGGTTGTGCCCCTTGCAGGGGGCTGTGGGGTTCTGGGCGGCTGTGCGGGGAAGTTACAGGAAGCTGTGGGGAGGTTGCAGGGGCTGTCGGGGAGGTTACAGGGAGCTGTGGGAAGTGAGTGGCTGGGGAGGTGGGTTGTGGGGAGGGGAGGAGTTGTGGTTGGTGGCAAAATGTGGGCACGCGCCATGGACTGAAGCCAGGGCCGGGTCTGTGGCTCAGCCGTCTCCCAGGGGAAGGTCCTGGCCTCCTCACTCTGCTGAATAATCCCCACACAGCAAAGCAGGTGTGGGACATGCCCCCAGCGATGCAGCCAGCTCTGGGCTGGGGCGGCTCCCTGGCAGCGCACTAGAACAGGACGGGGAAGGAAAATCCCAGATCCAGCCGAGCTGTGGGGTCGGGCTGAGCAGGGATTCGGGAGGCCTGAAAAGAATTAACTGAGGTGACACCTGGCCCCAGGGTAACCTGCCTGACACACGCAGAGCTGACCCCTCCCCCACTGAGCCTCACCCCATTCCTTTCAGCACCTCCCCTTCCCCCCTCGCACCCTGCTGTAGTCCGGCTTTTCCCTGGATGTCTCCATCCTTGCCCAGCCCCAAAGCCCAGTTGGAGGCTGCGTGGGACTCGTGGGGCCCAGGGGCTATTTACGTTATTAATAATGAAGTGGTTCTAGTACAAACAATGGAAACTGGGAGCAGATTGCCAGCAAGGACAGCATGGGGCTGACCTCCTCCCGGCCCCCGCCCCGCACAGCCCAGCCTTCCTGATCCCCCCCTCCCCTTCCCTTGACCCTCCAGCCACTGCCAGTCACTTGCAGCCTGCCCAGGGGTCGGTACCCTGGGAAGCAGGTGACAGGATCCTCCCCCTTCCTGCAGCACAGCGCCCCCTAGTGAGACATCTGATCCCTGCAGCCCAGCCCCCCCTGCTGGGCCCCAGCCCCCCCACAGCGCCCCCTGCTGTGCCCCCTCCCCGCTCCCTGCCGCACGGCGCCCCCTAGGGCTGTACTGACGCACTGGGGCCCAGCACTGACTGCGAGGGGCGAGCGCCCCCTGCTGAGCCCCTGCCCTGCAGCTCCTGGCGGGTTGTTTATGGCTCAGCTCCAACGCTCAGCAAGGGGTGAGTCCCTCCCGAATTGACTTGGCTCCTGGCATCAGATAGGAGGATCAAACACAGCTTGTGTGGCGGGTGGGGGGGGAGCGGGGCGAAGGGGGGGTCTTGGCTAAAGGCCCAGATGGAACATTTCAGAACACAAATATCTCAGGGCGTAGGTGGGAGGTGGAAAGGTTTCCACAGGGAAAGGGGATCTGGGGGGCGTTGGGGGGCAGATGCTGGCGACATAGTTCTGAAGCACTAGCCAATGCAGCAGACGTTACACGAGGCTCCCTCACACAATGCTGGGATGCAGCCATCTCTGGGGCTGTTTATACTGAGATCCCTTGCCCAGTGCCCGGGCATCAGGACACCTGGGTTGGTGATGCTGTGGGGCAGGTCCCGCTCCCTCTTGGTGCCTCAGTTTCCCACCCTCTGTAAGGGGGAGGAGGGTAATAGCTCTGCATCTCATGTGACACAAGGACCCTGTAGGAGCCAGCACTACCCCACACATGTCCAGGGCAGGTCTGGGGGCAGCAGACTGAAGGACAGGGGACCTGAAAGCCCTGATAAGGGGTGGCCTGGTTAGGGGAAGGGGTGGGAGGTGCTGGGGGACACCGTGGAAGGGGCAGGCTCTGTTGACGGTCTCCTCCCCACACCCTGCTCAGTGGGGATGCCAGTGGAGAGCGGGTAGCAGGCAGATGATTCCATACCGACCTTTTACTCATCCACCTCCCCGCCCCGTGAGGAGGGGGCTGGGCAGCCTTCCTGCCCCGGAAATGTGGCCCCTGTGGAGCAATTTCCTTTGAGGCCTCCAGACTCCATGTATTGCAAAAGGGTGCCGGGCCGGGGAAGGGGGGTTGTGTAAGGACCAGCTCTCCTCTTCCCCCACCCGGGCCCCAGAGAGAGAGGCTGAGGAAATCCAAATGCTGCAACCTGCTCCGAGATGGGGGAGCTGGGATGAGCTGGGGGCAGAAAGCAGAGACCCCCCCCCACCTAATCCCTGCTGGGCCAGAAAAGGACCAGACAGCCCCTTAAGGGGCTAGACCTCAGAGCTGACCCACTTGGCCCCAGCAAATCTTTACATTTAGCATCCTTGTGTGTGTGTGTGTGTGTGTGGGGGGGGTGATTAGCACCAACAGCCCCCTCCCCACAGCAGCATTTCATGTCCAAAAGGGGAACGCCTCACACTCGAGCTAAATGCACTTTCAGCAGAACAGTCCCATGGGTGAATTGCCTGCGAGCGACAGGGCAAACGTTAAAATGCACCAGCACAGAGGCTCCAGCCAAATGTGCCTCCCCCTGAAAACAGTGAGAGGATTAAAAACCAACTGCTCCCCCGCCAGGCTAAATATCAGCAGGAAAGCTGGTTCGAGGCCACAGGCCTCCTTTACAAATCCAAAGTCAAATTCCGCTGAGGGGCAAGTGTCTCCATATAATCGGGGGGGAATTTGAAGAGCAACGAGCAAAGGACGCAAACACAAACAGTAAAATGGTTTTGGGTTCATCAGAAGCAGGAAGCCAAACAACCGGTGGGGTCCCTGGATGGCTGCAGGGCGAAAGGGCCCCTCCAGGAAGACAAGGCGGTTGCAGAAAATATATTGGCCACACCCCTTCCGCTTGATGCCCCGCCCCTTCCACTCAATGCCCCGCCCCTTCCTGTGCGGCCCGTAGTCACTTCAAAAATTTCCGACGTGGCCGCCGGCAAAAAATTATTGCCCACCCTGGTCTAACTTCTGTACCAAGCAAATTGGTTGAGAGGACAGTAAAGAACAGACGCAGAAACACAATACCCTGGGAAGAGTCGTCACGGCTTTTGTAAAGGGGACTCACGTCCCACCGATCTATTACAATCTTTGTGGGGCTCAACAAGCGTGTGGCCAAGGGGGATCCGATGGGTATCATGGACTTGGGTTTTCAGAACGCTTTTGACAAGGTCCCTCGCCAAAGGCACTTACGCAGAGGGAGCTGTCACGGGATGAGCAGGCAGGGCCTTTCATGGACCAGGAAAAGGTTAAAAGAACAGGAAACAAAGGATAGGAATAAATGGTCAGTTTTCAGCCAGGAGAGAGACACCCAGCAGGCCCCCCCCGGGATCCATACCATTCCACATATTCATAACTGATCTGGAAAGGGGAAGGAATGGTGAGGTGGCAGCTGGCAGAGGACACATGATTACACAAGCGCGCTACGGCCAAGGCAGACTGCGAAGTGATACGAGGGGATCTCGCCCAACCGGGCGGCTGAGCAACAAAATGGCGGAAGAAAGTCTGTGCTGGGAAGTGCAACGCAGCGCACGTTGGCGCACGACCTTTCCACCCTATGCACGAGACACCGGGGGGGTCTCGATTCACTGTTCCTGCCCGAGCGCGAGCTCTTGGCATCGCTGTGGGGAGTTCTCGGACAAGAGCCGCGCCGCGCGCAGCAGCAGTCGGAAAAGCAAAGAGAACGAGGGGCCCTTAGGAAAGCGATAGAGAATAAGGCCAGAGATAGTCGCATAATACACCAGCCAGCCTGGATGGGGCATTGCTCCAGCGTGCCGTCGCTTGTCCTCTGAGGCGTTTGAATCCCACCCGAGCAGGTGCCAGCCTGGGCGATTTCCCCATCGCTCACTGAATTCAGGGTTTGATTACCTCCCTTGATGGCTGTCAAGCCCCACCCCCCCGTGCCATGGCAGTGACGTGGGGGGTCCCAGAGCCCCAGCATGGCCAGGGCAGGCACCGGAGACACAGTGAGAGAGGATGGGGGTGGAGGCCTGCAGGGCTGGTAATGGGGGGTATGGAAGGGTGGGTATGGAGGGATGTGTCTGGGGGTGAGGGGTTGGAGGGTGGGGGTGGGAGGTGGGTGGAGGGTGGGAGTGGATGTGGGTGGAAGGGTGGAGGTGGGAAGAGGTGGGTGTATGAAGGGATGTGGCTGGGTGTGGGGATGGAGGGGTGGGTGTGGGAGTGGGTGGAGGGGTGGGAGTGGGTGTGGGTGGAGGGTGTGGGTGTGTGAGTTGGATGGAGGGATGTGGGGGGTGGGGGTGGATGGAGAGATGTGTCTGGGGTGTGTGGGGATGGAGGGATGTGTCTGTGTGTGGGGAATGGATGGATGTGTGGGGTGGAGGGATGTGGCTGCGTGTGGGGGTGTGTGTGGGGAATGGAGGATGTGGCTGAGTGTGTGGGGATGGAGGGATGTGTCTGGGTGTGTGGGGAATGGAGGGATGTGGCAGGATGTGTGTGGCGGGATGGAGGGATGTGGCTGGGTGTGTGGGGGGATGGGGAATGTGGCTGGATGTGGGGATGGGAATGTGGCTGGGTGTGAGGGGATGGGAATGTGGCTGGATGTGGGGATGGAGGGATGTGGCTGGGTGTGTGAGGGGGATGGGGAATGTGGCTGGATGTGGGCGGGGATGGAGGGATGTGGCTGGGTGTGTGAGGGGATGGGGAATGTGGCTGGGTGTGGGGGATGGAGGAATGTGTCTGGGTGTGGGGATAGAGGGATGTGTCTGGGTGTGGGGATGGAGGGAAGTGGCTGGATGTGTGGGGGGGATGGAGGGATGTGGCTGGGTGTGTGTGGGTGCGTGGGGGGAATGGAGCGCTGTAGGGTGGGCTGGGTCTGTAATGGGCGTGGCAGCCCACGGAGAAGTGTCCCTCCGAAGTGGCCCCCCAGCGTGTCAGCGCCGACAAGCAGGTTGGCTGGTCCTTCGTGGTGCAGGACGACGGCGCTGGCCCGGGGTTCGACTCCACCCCAGACCCTTCTCCTGCCCCCAGCAGAAGGGCAGAGAACAGAGCGGGCCGGGCAGCCCCAGCCCCGACATTTGCCAGCAACAGCCATCCCTGAGGGGCCCCATAGCACTGCCGCTGCCCCTGAGTCCCACCCCCCCGCCCCTCGCTGCCCCAGCCTGGGCTCCGGCACCGCACCTGCCTGCAGCCAGGCCCCTGTCTCTGGCGTGTGAGCCCTGTAGCTTCGCTCCATGCATTGTGTGTTCCAGATGCTGCCAGCACCTGCCCCACACAGCACCCGCCCCACACAGCACCCGCCCCACACAGCAGGCCAGGGGCACCTGTCCATGGCTCGGCTCTTTGGGACCCAGCTGTGCCTGTAGGGCCCTTCTGTGAACAGCGAAAGGCGCAGCAGGACCCAAAGCCCGTCCGCGGAAATGCAGCCACTTCAGGGGAGGAGCCTGATAGAACCGTGCAGAAGCCCCTGGCACTGGGACTCCCTTGTGGGGGGGGGGGAGACGCTGCAGTCAGGGGTGACAGCCTGGCCTGATGGGGAGGAGACGGGCTTGTTAGACAGGGGGGCGGGGGGAAGAGCTGCGACAGGACCGACCACCCGGCTCTGTTTACATAAGGGATTTAGCTGGGATTGACGGCAGATGGGTGGGATTTGGCTGCTCCCTGCTGGCTACCATGACAAGAGACTTATTCCTAGCCCCGCCCTCTGTTCCCGTCCCCCGTCCCCCGCTTCCCCCCCACCCACCCCCACAGCAGCCTCTGATTAGCCGGGCCAGTTACTTTGTCCCAACCAGGAAACCACATCCCCAGTATTCTGAGGATAGGCTTTGAATGCAGAGATGCCTAGTGGTTAGAGCGCAGGGAGGTGGCTGGGTGCCAGGCCTCCGGTGTTCTAGCCCCAGCCCTGGGCGGGGAGTGGAGTCTAGTGATTAGAGCAGGGTTTGTCAGGACTCTTGTAATGGACCCACTGTGTCACCTTGGGCCATGTGTAGGCCTCAACCCCTTTCCCACAGAGATATGGAGTCAGAGTAACTAACTGGCATCACTCCATTGGGGCCAGTAGGGCCAGATCCTTGGCTGGTGTAAACAGGTGTCACTCCAGTGTAGCTGGATTCCCCAGCTAACGTAAATGGGAGTCAATCTATTGGAGCCAGTGGGGTCGGCTTCCTCTCTGGTGTAAACGGGCGTCACTCCACTGGAGCCGATGGGGCCGGATCCTTGGCTGGTGTAACTGGGCGCCAGGAATGGATTTCAAACCAAGACTCAGCACAGTTAACTAACCTGCGGGACTCCCTGCCGCTGGGCCTGCACCCCCATGGCCAGGGGATGGATGGCAGCCGTGCCGTCTGGGGCTGCACTGAGTGGGGTAGCAGGCACTGGCAAAGAACTCCCAGGGTTCACGGCTTGCCACTGACCCCAGCAACTTCCTCCAGCTGTGGGTTATCCCTTCATCCGCCACTAGGGGGTTTGCAGGCTAGGGGGTGATCTATGTGGGGCAGGGAGCAGGCAGGATACCAGGCTAGATGGGCCCAGAGGTGTGATCTGGGGGCAGCAATTCCTGTGACTCAGACGTGTGGGCAGGGGAGCCCGCACCTAGCATCCGGCCCTAGGGAAGGTCGGCTGCCCCATTACGACAGGCCCCACCCGGACAGATCAAAGGAGGCTGCCTCGTGTCGGTCTGGCAGGACGCCCAGGGCCACAGGGATGGTAGCGTCAGTCCAACAGCCCTGGGTAACTCCTTGGGGGGCAGAATGGGGGTTGGCTGACCCAACTGCAGGCGTCTTGGCTGAGGATGCAGACCGGGGTTGGGGGGGGCAGAGAGCAGGGTGACTGGAGCAGAGCGGGAGGGGGCAGATTGGGCTATGTAGGGGGAGGCTCTGGTGCTGGCAGCAGCGAGGGGGAAGATTTGGGCCAGGTGGGGAGGAGGCAAGACTGGGGGCTGAGATCCGGGGAGGGTGGGAGCCTCTGGGCCAGCCAGAGAGGAGCAGGGGTGGGGTGGGGATGACTAGGCCAGTGGGGGAGGGGTGGGAAATGGGGGCCCCTGGGCACAGAGGGGCGGGAAGTGGGCCAGCCATGGGGGGGGGGCATCCCTGGGAGGGGGAGGGCATGTCCCTCGTACATTTCACCACCTGAGCGGGACAGGAAGTTTCCCCAGGCTCTTGGGAAACTCCTGCCAGGGCGGGACCTGTCGGGAAGGTGTGGGGGGGAGGGGCAAGAAGGGGGCTGGCACCTTCCACTGACACTTCCTGGGAGGCACATTTCTCTCCATGCCCCCCCATTGTCTTTGGCAACAAGCCCCTTGCCCCCGCCCCCGCTCACACAGGAGTCCCTACCCCCTCGTCTGCCAGCCCCCTAGCTCCAGGCCGATGGGGGGGATGTCCATGGAGCCCATGGGCCTGATGGGGGGGTGTCCATGGGGCTGATGGGGGCCGTGTCCATGGGGCCCATGGGGCTGATGGGGGCCGTGTCCATAGGGCCCATGGGGCTGATGGGGGCCGTGTCCATGAGGCCCATGGGGCTGATGGGGGCCGTGTCCATAGGGCCCATGGGGCTGATGGGGGCCGTGTCCATGAGGCCCATGGGGCTGATGGGGGTCGTGTCCCTGCTGCACCAGCATGGCCCCACGTCCTGAGCCAGGAGCCTTGTGGGGTTGCCCCTTGGTGACGGTGCCAGGGCCCATCCCGGCCCAGCGGTGCTTGGCCAGGCTCCAGGCCCTGGCGTGAGCTTTCCCAGCCAGATCCGCCAGGGCCTCTGGATCTTATCAAGGGAGGGCAGCCGGTGACACACTCCAGGCCCCAGGCTTAGAGGGCCCCCAGCTTCCCCCCAGGTAGTACCTGGGCTGTGGGGCGGGGAAGGGGCCTTCCATGGGGGGAGGGCCAGTGCCCCTCTCCCATCCGGGCAGCAGTTCCCTCCCGGGGTCTCAGAGCTGGAGGTGAGATGCCTGGACTGGCTGGCCCCTCAGCCAGGGTCCATACCCAGCAGGACCCAGCCGCAGCTGCCAGACTGGGAAGGGGCTGGGAGCCAGGACTCCTGGGTTCTGTCCCAGCTCTGGGAGCGGAGTGGGGTCAAGTGGTTAGAGCTGGGTGAGGTGGCTGGGAGCCAGGCCTCTTGAGCTGTATTGCTACCTACTGACTGACACCCCTTCCCCCACCCTTTCACAGCCAGGCAAGGGGCCCAGGAGTCCTGCCTCCCGAAGGGGCACTGTGCCCTGCGATGGGGAGACAGGGCAGGCTGGGGCGGGACACCAGGGGGGCGTCCGTCTCCCGAGCCGCGCAGCTGATTCACACCGCTCCCCATCCCGTGTTCAGGAATTCGTGCTGCCGGGGCCGTATCCGGCTGGGATTAGCCTGTCAGGCCAGGCTGTTCTGTGTAACAGGCCGCGTCACCAGCACGGCTCGTGCCTGGGGTGGGGTGGGTCACCTGCTGGGCCCAGCCCAGGATCTGCCGGGTGGTGCTGGGGGAGCAGGTTGGGCAGAGGTTCCAGGGTAGGGCAGCTGGGGGGGTATCTGGGGAGCAGAGGGGGAGGTAGGTGACCAGCATGGGGCCAGTGGGGGTTGGAGGGGAGAGCAACCAGCCAGAGAGAAGGCAGGGCATGTGCAGAGTCTTAGAGGGGCTGTGTGGCCTAGTAACTGGAGGTTGGCCCAGCACCTGGATACTACGGTTCTCTTCCTGCCACTGACCTGCTGTGTGACCTTGGGCAAGTTCCTTTCCCTTTCACTGCATCAGTTTCCCCTCCCAGCCTTTGTCTAGTTAGCTTGTGCGCTCACTGGCTCTCACGCTGTCTGTGCAACACCTGGCACAACAGCCTCATCATCCCTAGAGACGCCCAATCCTGCTTTGCATCGGGCCACATTCTTGGCTTCAACAGTTTCCCACAGCAGGGAGTTCCACAGGTTAATCACACCCTGTGTGAAACAGCATTTCCTTGGTGCAGCTTCGAATTTGCCACCTATCAGGGTTTCCTTCCTGCCTGTGCAGGGAATACCAGTACCCTGAGGGTGCCAGGTTGGTCAGTGACACTGTGGCATCTCAGTCCCCATCCTCCTCAGAACCTTTAAGGGACACAGAGGCATGGGCACATGCCCAGAGATACACACAAATGCACTCACACACAGGGATATGCATAGACCCCCCCCCCCCAGACATGCACACAAAGCTGCACACACACAGGATCACAGAGAAGTGTGACACACATGCAGCAGACCCCCAAAAAAATGGGCCTGTGCACACGCAAATGTGAATGCACCCAAACGTGCGCATGGGTGCACGCCTATGTGTGAGCACAGATCTGCCCACACCGGCCCTCACAAACATGCATGCACACCCAGAAACCCGCCCACGTAGACACACATGCATGCAAGTGCGTGCAGGGGTGTGCCTAAGTGTTGCTGCATTTCCACACGTGCATGTTTGGACACATGCGTGCAATGCATGCAAACGTGCAATGCAAACAAGTATGCTTGGACACGCGCAAACACTTGGGCACTCCCCTGCAAACTTGCACATACACAAGCTCTGCGTACACGTACACACACACACGGGCTGTTCACGCTTGTGCACCCTGCCCCCCCTTCCAGAGCAGATCCCTGGCAGGATGGGCCCTGCGAGAAGGCTATTTTATGGCTTGTTTTCTCCTGGGCTGGTGCATGTTCTCTGGGGGCGTGTGTCAGCCGAGGCCTCCTCTGAGCAGCTGCCACTTCTCCGGGGAAAGGAGCTGCTGGGTCTCGACTCCACTGGCCCACCAGCTTCTTGAAGCCCTTTCTTGGTGTGCTAAGGAAAAATGGTCTCAGGACAGGAGACTGACTGCGGGGCGATTTGTGGAGGAAGGGGAGATGCACGAGAGTGACAGAATCGGGGGATTGCATGGGGAGGGGAAGCACAGGCGAAGGGGTTGGGGTGCCAACCCTTGTGGGGGAGATTGTGCGTTTCACCCCGTCACCTCCCTGGCTCGCCCGGCCCTGCTGAAGGTGGGTCAGTGTAGTGCCCCTTCCCAGAGAAGGAAACTGAGGCACAGACCTGCAGGACAGGAGGGGGAGGAATACTCCCCATGACCAGGCAGTGGCAGACCAGGCCACGCCCCCAGTGCAGTGCCCGAAAGACTCGGGGCGATGCGGCCTGGGCCCCCTCGGAAGCCTGGCCCGGGAGAGCGCCCCGGTGGCTGGGAACGTGGCTGCAGCCCCGTGAGATTCCGGACACTCCGAGGTTTCTTTCTGCAGCCGGGATGACAACCCCAAACAGTGAAAATTTCCATGCACCAAAAATCCAGCCCAATTTCTGGCGCTTGGTCCTGCTTTCAGCCCAGCCGGGCCGGGGGGAGGAGGCCAAGTTCCATTTGGAAGGAAAAGGCCTCTTGAAGCCAGCCCGGTGGGAAAAGGTGACACAGGCTGTAGGGGAAACTGGATGTTTGGGAAACTTGTTGACACGATCGGCGTTTTTCAGTCAAAGTTCCTGGCTGTTTCTCTGGGCTGCCCAGCGCTGGTTGACAGGTACCACTCTCGGCTGGGTGAGTCTGGACTAGCCACGTCTCCAGCGCCGTTGCTCGAGGCATTCGGGCTGTAGGCAGCTAACAGCCAGGAAGAGGGACTCCTGCCCCTCTGGATTTCATCAGCCCTAGGGATTTTGGCCAGCTTAACATTGCAGCCCAGCCTGGTCTCTGAACAGCCACACAGCCCCAGAGCCACTGAAGTCACAGCCTGCACAGGAAAAGGGCAGCATGGGAAACTGAGGCACAACACAGGACAGTGACATGCCGGAGGTTACCCAATGGCAGAGCTGGGGCTAGACCCCCAGATCAGCCTCCTACCCACAAGGCCATGCTGAATCTATCTGTCTAGCCCCACACAATCAATCTAATCTAATCTATCTATCTATCTGGAAGTGTCTGTACAGGGTGACCGAGTGGGCCGAATAGCAGGGGCGGAGACCCCCCTCGCACCTCCAGTTGTCCCATCTCTGCCCAGGCACAGCGGGAGTTGCCTGGGGAGCAGACGTTCCCTGCCCGCGCCAAGGAATGAAATGGACTAGAACGGCTCCGTGAGCCGGGCCAGCTCCAGGCCGACACAGACTCCTCGCTGAGCTGGGGCGTGACAACAGCTCCTCCCACCCCAGCCAGAGGGGCAAATGGTCAGTGCCCCAAACAGAGGAGGGGTGGGTGGGACACTGGCCCCTGGATTCCTTCCCCGCACTGACAAGGTCCTCACTCGGGGCCAGGCTGGATGATCCCCTGCCTGACTCACTGGCGATGGGGAGTGTGTGTGTGTGGGGGGGGCGGGAGGGGGCTACAAGGCAGATGTTTGCAGCCCTGCCAGCAAATAACAGAGTGGATTCTTCTGCTAGGAAAATATGCTCCACACCAGCCCTGCGAGCCTAATTTGGGTTGTTGTCAGGGAGGCCGCGCTGCTTGGCCAGACACAGCCCCTGTCCCCCTGGCCTCCCCCCTCTGCAGCGGGGAGCAGGCGGGGGCTCGGGCTCTCCTCAGGCCAGATCCTGCACTGGTGCAAACCGGCACCTTTCATTGACACTTCCTGCGGGGCAGACTCCGGCCTGTGGCTGGCCAGTGAGCTGCAAGGGGGCGGGGAGGGCTTGGGGGAGGGGAGAAGGGTGTCTTCAGGTTTGACAATGGCTGTTCCCCACAGTGGACAGTCTGCGCGATCCCGCGTCCTGGCTGCTGTGCCTGGCAGGGAATGGATTTCTTCCTGACCCTGCCCAGGTTGGGCTCAGCTCATGCCCTGAAGCATGGAGATGAAAGTCCCACAGTATCCCACTGTGTCGACCCCCACTGCATGGATTATTATGGGCTGGATTCCAGTGCCAGTGAAGAAGGCAGAACCCACACCTAGGTGACTGGCTTTGGGGGGGTCTCTGAAGAGAGACATGCCTTCCCCAAAATCTCTAGACCCAACCTGCAGCTGGCCTTGGAAGTGCAGACTGAGAGGGAGGCAGTGTGGCCTAGTGGATGCTGCTCTGGCCTGGGTGTCAGCCATCTAGATTTTTATTTCCAGTTTGGCTGCTGGGTGAATTTTGCCCCTATCGGTGCCTCAGTTTCCCCACCTGTAAAAAGTGGCTATTGGCACTGCCCTCCTTTGGAAGGCACTTGGGAGCTGCTGTTGGAAAGCTCTGGCTAAGAACTAGGGGTTGTTGGGTATTACAGCGGCTGAGCCGTGGGGGCTGGTGCCGTTTATTACTCTCTCTGGGCTGGATCGGAGCTGGTGGGTCAGAGGGAAGTGGGGTATGGAGACAGAAAGGGTCCGGCAGAGAAACCCCAGCGATAGCCGGGCCTGGGGAGGGGCCTGTTCTGCTGCTCCTGGCTGAGCTGCCAGTGAATTGGGCCAATACACGGCCTGTGGCGACTGGCCAGCAGGCTGGGAATGCCAGCGGCTCCAGGGAGCCCAGCACAGGGAACCCCAACGTGTCTACGACGGGGAACTCACCAATCAATCTAATCCATCCTATCTAGTCAGTGCCCCAGCCTGGCCTAGGGGGCGCTGTGCTGCAGGGACTAGGGCAGGGGCTCAGCAGGGGGCGCTGTGCTGCAGAGAGTGAGGGGGCCGGGGCTCAGTAGGGGGCACTGTGCTGCAGGGAACAGGGCAGGGGCTCAGCAGGGGGCGCTGTGCTGCAGGGAACAGGGCAGGGGCTCAGCAGGGGGCGCTCTCCCCTGGCAGTCAGAGCTGGCCTGGATGCCCGTGGAACCCTAGAGGGTGGAGTGCTCTGAGTTGGCCTGTCCTTTGGTGGCGATAATCACCCTGGTCTCTTCTGCAGCTGAACCCTCCCCTTCCTGTCCTGAACCACAGTGCAATATTGTGTGGCTGTTAAAAACTGCCATGCTCCACCCCAGCAGTGGCTGCATCGCAGTAATGGGTAGAAGCAACCCTCACGCAGCTGGTGACTGGGAACCAGTGGAGCCAGCCCCAGATGGAAGTGAGAGCCCCATGGGCTGCGAGCCTGGAGCCATGAGCTAGTTGGTTAACTGGTTAAACGTTAGGTTAGCCCAACATTTAACAGGTTAACTGATTAACCGGGAGTTCATGTCCTCAGTTATATTAGGCGCTCCGGGATGGGGGTTCACTGAACGAATCCGGCTCTACCCCACTGTGAAAACTGCGCCCAGGGACCCAGGGATTTGGGTTTCCTGGGAGCGGCTGCACCGGGTGAGCACCGTGGTCCATCCAGTCCTGCCCTGTTGCTGGTAATCTGGAGTGATCTGGCCCACTGGCTGCATCTGGCCAGAGGGTTGGGGCAGCCAGGGCATGGGGCCGTGTCCTGGGCTGTCTTGGCTCACAGTCGCTGCTGGACCTGGCCTCCCAGAACTGACTCAGTCCTTTTATGACCCCCGTTGTATTTCTGACCAGGCCGCTGGCAGCACATCTCGCCAGCTGGCTGTGTGGCAGGGGGAGGATGCCCTGTGGTCGGGGGAGGAGCCCATTCTCACCAGCTGCCCATTCGTGTCGCTCCACACCCCCTGGGTCCTGTGTTCTGGGAAGGGTCAGTAACACCCCACTCCTCATGTTCTCCACCCCGCACCTGATTTCACAGCGCTCTCGCAGGACCCCCCCTCCCCGCTTAGTCGACTCTTTCCACACCTGAACACTCCCTGGCTATTTACTGTCGTTTTCTCCATCTTTGCGAATGGCTCCCGACGCTGGGTTTGGTTTTCGGGGGGCTGCTGCACAGAGTGGATGTTTTCAGAGAGCTCCCCGTCAGGACACGGGGAGTAACCCGCTCTCGGGCGAGGGAACAGCCAGTCTAGCCCCCGGGGCTTTGCATGTGCACTGAGGATTAGGGGTTCCAACTAGGCATGTAAGCGACTAGTCGACTATCCGATAAGCAGAAGCACCTTATCGGCACCGGGGGTGCTGCGCAGCTGGGGGCTGCCCCTATAACTCACACCATCTGTGCCAGCTCGCGTGGCTGGGTCCTCAAACTTTCAGCTGCCCAGCCTGCACCCCTCAGGCGTGCTCCGATGGTGAGCAGGAACGGGGTCATAGCAGATAATCGCACGTACCATTTGTACACACGCCAAAGGTGCCAGCCTGTTCTGCCCCGGGGAGCTCACCATTAGCCTAGACACGACGGCTGCAGGTGCGAGAGAGCTGAGAAGGGTGGCAGCCATTTTGCCCTAGGCATGTGCGGGGGGGGTAGGCAGGAGCTGGGGGGAGAAGCAAAGGGGAGGGAGAAGTGGCGGGAGGGTAGGAAGCAGGGGAGAGGGCAGATGAGGGGGGGAGAAGCATGGGGCCGGGGCAGAAGGATGGAGAAGGGTCCCTTTCCAGGGCTAGTTGTGTCTGTGCTGCACCAGCCCGGAGTGTGCTTTTCTGTTGACGTGCGCACGGGCTTGTTTGGCTTCAGTTCCTTGTGGGAACCTCATGTTCTGCTACCACCGCGGTACAGGACAGTGAAAGCAGTGTTTGCACCAGGAGGATTTATGCTGCAAGGCACGTGGGCGGGTGGGGAGACGCTGGATCACCCATGCCCGTGTGCTTTAAGCACGGAGTTTCCCACTTCGTATCCCACAAGCAAACCCGGCTCGCACGAGCCCCGCTTCCGAGTCTCTCTGGAGCACGCCACGTCCACAACTCTGGAGCCCACCCCTGCTCCTCCAGCAACGCCGGCCTGCCCCGAGGACGCTTCGGACAGCTGCCTTGGGCCCTGTGTTGGCAGGGCAGTTGGGGAAGTGCCAGGGGCCTGGCACGGCAGCAGGGGCCAGATCCGCCCCTGCACTCACCAGCAGTGGCGGGAACCATGGGAAGCAAAGCGAGCCAGCCAGAGGGGTGAGCTCTAGGGACCCGTGGTGCCCAGGCACTAGCTATGTTCCTGGCCCTGCTCCGAGCGCCAGCAAAGTTCAGGGCTGGGTGTCTGCCCTCCCCCCCGCCCCGGCACTGCCTGCCTTCTCCTGCGACCAATGGGAGATTGCAGGGGGGTGCCTGTGGGCAGTAGCATGCAGAGACCCCTCCAGCTCCCCCTCCCAACTCTCTCCCACAGCCTGCACCCCCTCCTGACCCCAAACTCCCCCCACACCCCTCCAGCACCTGAAATCCCTCCCAGAGCCTGCACCCCACCCCTGCCCCAGCCAAGAGCCTGCTCCCAGCACTTAAACTCCCTCCCAGAGCCTGCACCCCAGGCTCCCTCCTGCCCACAACCCCCCTGCACCTCCTCCTGCACCCAAACTCCCTCCCAGAGCATGACCCTCCCACACAACCTCCTACCAGAGCCTGCACCCTCCCCACAAACTCCCTCCCAGAGCATGACCCTTCCCCCATACAACCTCCCTACCAGAGCCTGCACCTTCCCCCACACAACCTCCCTCCCAGAGCCCGCACCCTCCTCCATGCAAACTCACTCCCGGAGCCCGCACCCTCCCCCCCCCCACAAACTCCTTCCTAGAGCCTTAGGCTGGTGGGGGGCAGAACGGCCTTTTTTTCAGGAAGAACGACTCTCCCGCAAGAGGGGTTTTTGCGCAAAAGCCCCATGCCCAAAAACAGCAGCTCATTAAGTATGCAAATGAGGCATGGCAATATTCACCACTTTGCCTCATTTGCATATTTTCTTGCACAAGAGAGGGCAGTGTAGACATAGCCAAAATGTGCCAGGAGCCAGAAGTAGCCCATGGGCTGTAGATTGGGAACCCCCCACCCTGTCTTACAGGGTCCCTGTGGGCTAACAGGAGCCCTGGCTCCCTGTGAGAATCTGCCCCGCCCAGACGCTCTGGGCACCAGGGCTGGAATGTGCTGCTACCCGCGGCCCGAGCGCTGCTGCTTAAGGCGCCGATATCCCTGCGTGTAAACAGCGGGATCAACGCCTGCCTGGGGAGCTGGCACGTCCCGACACGGCAGCTGCGGCAGGCAGGCGGCTGAGACCTGATGTGAGTCAGGGCCGGAGCGCTGGGACCCATCCCAACTCCATGGCCCAGGCTCGCCTGGCTCCAACCCTGGCTCTGCCATAGACGCCCTGTTGCCTGAGGGAAGATGACTTGTGAATTTCCTGTTACTGCAGCTAGGGCTGACTTGTCCTTTGTCCCAGGTCAGGCCCAGCACTCAGTTAGTCCGTGGCTGGGAACCCTGCGGTGCCCAGTTGCGACACTCAGACTGCCGGAGCCCTTGTCTGTCTGTTTACAAATGCAGTTTTTTAATACATTTAGCAGAGCCACAGACACCCCAATTGCTAAGCCACAAACACCCCACAGCCAGGGAAAGTCCATCTATATTCGCATGCCCTATACTCACACCGTTCCTTCCGGAACAACCTGAGGTGCTAGACACCATCCTCCTCCTAACCTTCACCTTCCCCACCATCCCCAGAGGCCTTCAGTCTGGCACCGCCCAAGGCGGCCTCTCTTCCCACCGCCCCTCGTCTGGCTGCCTCACTGACCTTACGTTGGATACATCTTCAGTCGGGGATATTTCCTTTTCTCCTTATTTGTATTTCCTCTCATTGCTGATGGTGAAGAATCTTTCCCCGATAGGTCAGTATGGCACTGATCTCAACTTATTGTCCTAGATGTCAGTTCGTTACCATGGGACTCTTGTGCTTGCCTATCACATTTGTGATTTCTATCCTACCCAGTGAGTGAAGTCTTTACTTCAGTTTACGCGGCTAAACAGACAGTTTTATTGGCCAATAAAAGCAAAGTGAGCCAAACGTGGTCCCAGCAGAGCCGGGCCCAGTGAGGCTGGCTAATACAATCAATCCTAGTATCTTTATACCCTTAACCAAACAGTCTGACGTCAGGGCATCCAATTACAGAAATCATCAATTAAACTAGGAAAAACAAAGCCTTATCAACAAGATGGCGGACAGGTACGAGGGAGTACCTCTCCTGTCTGAACCAGCCCAATTAACACATTCCAATAGCACATCTGTCTTGGCCTGGCACATGGGGTGATAGAAAGTTCACTCTGGTCTACGTGCAAAGGCAAAAAGCTGAAATGGTTTCTGCTATACAAGATGGCTTCTAGCTAAACATAAAATGGTTTCTATACCGGTTACTCAGGGTATGTCTACACTACAGAGTTTTTCTGAAAAAACTTCACTTACGTCCACACTGCAATGGCATTCCTCCAAAAGAAAATGGAAAGAACAGAGGTGGTTTTCCGGCGTTGCTATTCCTCATTCTACGAGGAAGAAGCCTTTTTCTGAACGAGCTCTTTCGCAAAAAGGCCTGTGTGGACGGGGAAGAGGGAGTTCTTTCAGAAGAAGAGGAAAGAGGAAAAAGCACAGGTACCCTGGCGGCCACTCCGTCCATAGCAATCACAGCTTCACTGTGGACGCTCTCTTTTGCAGTGTGGACGCTTTATTCCGGAAGATCTCCCTCCCACATGCCACTTATGGCACGTGAGCTGATTTTCAGCAGCACATGGGAGGAAGCTCAGCCCCACCCCTCTTTCCCCGCGCAGTCGCTGGAGAGCGCTCCCTCCTCCCTGCAGCAGGTTAGGCTGCAGGGGGAGGAGGTAGCGCTGGGACTGAGGCACCTCAGCGGTGCCTCCTGCCGCAGCCACGCGGTCCGGGGACGGCTTGGAATTGCATGGCAGTGGCAGCGGGGCCTCTGGGGCTGGCGCTGGACCACATGGGCTCTGGGAGCAGCAGCGGGGCCTCCCTTCAGGGTGGCCTGGGACAGCAGGGTCACTGCCGTTGCTGCAAGGGGGTGCAAAGCCAGGTAAGGTCCCTCCTCATGTCCAATCCCCTCACTCCCCTTCCCCTGCCAAGACCACAGACCCCCAGCTTGCGCTGACCCCCTCCCTTGTTCCAGCACCCTCCCTCCTGGTCTGACATCCCTCCCTGCTCCTGCGCGTTCCCCTGGTCTGGCCAGAAACCCCACCCTGCTCCTGCATCCACCGTTGCTGCTGCACCCTCCTTCCTGGCCACACACTGCACCCTCCCTTGCTCCTGCTCCTTCCACCTGGCCAGACACCCTACTCCCAGTCTGCTCCTGCACCCTACCTCCCACCCAGACCTCACAACCTCTCCCCCTTCTGCACCCCACCTCCCTCCCAGATCCTGCACCCCATCCCCATCCCTATCCCACACACTGGCAACCCTGTCTCACACACTGAACCCCTCATTTTTGTCCCTACCCCAGAGTCTAAGGGTCCATAAAATCCACTAACTCTGAAACCACAGAAAAGTAAATCTGGTCTATGGGAAGCCCTGAACCTCTGTCCTCCCCTTCCCCCGTGAGGCTGGCGCACCAGAGGAGTGAGGTGTGTCTGTTGGGGGCCACATCAGTGAGGGTTGGTTTTTTTGGAGGAGTGTTTTTGCTTCTCACTTGTGTGGTCCCCAACTGATTCTTCTGTGGGTCATTGGCCCTGACCCAAAAAAGGTTCCCCACCCCGCCATAAATAAAGAAAACATGGAAACCTTTTGTGTCAGACATCAGATTTTACTTTATTTAAAATGAAGTTTGATAAACTAACATGAGAAAGTTAAAACGCTTAATCTGTTTCATAATTTAAATTAAACCATTCTCCCTAGCTGCAGCTGGTTCACAAAATATGGTCACCGTACCCAGCCTGTCCTTGACTCCCCTTCCCCTTCCTTCTCCAGGCACACAGGTCCATGAATAAGTTAAAACTTGGTACGCCGCTTCTGAAAGGTTGCTTCCCCCTGCACTAAAAGGTAAGATCTGCATCTTTCTTTATTAATGAAGCTGCTGTCAGTAGGACTATCATTGACTTTAAAAAGTATCACCCGCACTCAGACCTGTCCATAGAAGTGAATAAGTCAAATCTCGGCACTTCACCTCTGAGAGGTTGCTGACCCCTGATAAAATCAAAACCAGTGCTTTTTTTGTTAAAAAAAAAAGCGGGGTGGGGCTGGCATTGCCCTTTTAAGAGACGCGGCCCCTTTAAGACATGTAGCCCAGCTGACTGTCGAACATACAGAGGTGCTGGTACGCTCCGTTCTTTCCAGATACGCTCTGACTGGAGATGCCAGTACTGTGTACCAGGCAGTACCATCACAAAAAAAGCACTGATCAAAACCATAAGGAAATATTCAATCTATGTATCTATAGGCAAGCAAGCAGGTTAGCCCGATAGGCTACATGCCCCGCTTTGAGGGGGTGAAATGTACAATGAATCCCATCACATAGGTACGGATGGAAATGGTCAGACCTTAGTAGGGATGGTTTCAATGCTATCTCCCCCCTCTCGGTATAGAAGAGGAGTATCTTAAGGGTGATGTGCACCGTATATATTTTTGCTGTTTGGTACCAACATCTGCACCAGGGACTGATGAAGACTCGTTCCCTTCCATCATTAACTGGGGAACAGCTTGTTTTGCTGTATCCATATCGTTAGTAATTCCTACATCTCTGTGTGAGCTCGCAGTGACTCTGACTGTAACCCTGAAGGAAATTGCTTGGTTCCCCATCGAAGTAGGACACTCTGGAGTAAAGTGGGAAGGTGCGTTTGTGACAGGACACTCCACAGTTCACATATTGGTACCCCTTGGTGCCTTTTTGAGTCTTCCCCTTAGCCAGCCTCCCCAGGCAGGACATCTGTATCCAACACAGCACAACTCCCAACGAACTTAACCTCTCTCTTCCCCAAAATTAGGGATTTTCCACGGGGCGGTTAGTCTGCATAAAGCGTATCCCTTTGCATATCAGAAGCTTCAAGACTTATACTTACTTGCCGAAGTGGATGTCTTACAGGTTACGATTCTGCAGGTTACTTGCATGACGGCTGAATCTAATGCAAAGCAGAATATCATGTAGCCGTGGTTAGAATGAAGCAGGAATAGGGACACAGTCAATAGAACAAAGGCAAACTAGCCTTAACACTAGATAACACCCTTAACACACTAGATAACAAGAAAATGGGAATTGCCACAGGCTTAATTAGCATGTCTGCCTTTTCTGTGGGTTGGCAGATTTGACCCTGTGACCCTGCACTCCAATCAACTGCAAAAATAATGTATGTTACACAAACAATAGTTAGAATCCTGGCCATTATCTCCATATGTCCTTCACAAACAAGCCTCCCGCATAATTAATCTGGTGGGTTACCCATGAATGACAATGACAACTGACTCTGTCCATACTTTCCTGCTGGCCACACCACGGTGTGTCCATGTCAGACATGCACTGGTACCCCTCCTCAGAGCAATAGGCCACCACTGGAATGTTGATTTGGGTGATGTCCTGCCAGAGGAGGCACCTTGCTGGGTTTATTGTAGATGTGATCTACAAGGTGATCAAGCACAGGCAAAGAGGACACATAAGATTTTGCCTTAATAATCTTAGTTAAATAAGAGTCTTAATTAGGGGGCAGCAGTACAGACCCTTCACTTCTGTGGCACTTTTTTGAAAAGTGAATTAAACGAGCAACATTTCCTGTTTCTGGAGGTAAAACAATAAGTACCAACACAATGTGGCAATGGCTCATTCCTGGTTAAATTGTAGGACCTTCCTCAATCCTGCACTTGTAGGATGGTACACACCTGATTGATGCCATGCTACACCCATTGCTACTCTTGATCTAGACAGATCCACTCGGAAGTCACTGACTTGAAGATAAATCCCCTTTCAGCTTACTAAAGGTGACAGGGTCACATTCGCTAGCTCATAGCTGAGAGTTGCACTTCCATCTGGTACGCCCCTTAATGACGGGTCCCTTCCAGATGCACCTTGTATTTGTACATATACAGATAAGACCAGGGTTGCCAACCCACCATTTCATTTACAGACAAAATGGGAAAAATTTATGGACACATTTTTTTACAGACATAATTTTTTTACTATATTAAGAGGCATAAATGGCCAAAAGTGAAAAGTAATCGTTGTCATTCATACATCACAAGAACAATATGCTGTTTAACTCACTTTCATTTAGTTAGTCATGGTCCTGGAAGTTTTCCATTTTGTGATCGTACATCCAAACACTGACAACTAAACAACTAAAACGTCCAATTTCCGCCGCTCCGCAGTAAAATGGCTGAAGCAGCACAGGAGAAATGTAATTGCTATAGAATTGCTGTTTTTTGAAATTTTACTGTACTTTTACAAAATTTACGGACTCCTAAATTTTGTATGGACTTTACAGGCATGTCCAATTTCGGCTAATTTTTTATGGACTGTCCGTAAATTTACTGATGGTTGGCAACCCTGGATAAGACACCAACAGTTTAGGCAATAAACTCAATATTGCCCATAGTCCGTCCTCTCCAAGTGGTGCATATTGCCCACTTGGAATGAGATTAGGAATGATACACGTGCACAGAGTCGCCTTGCACCAGTGCACCAAAGGATGTCTCTGAACTGCTGGCGTCAGACCACGAGTATCACAGAGCCCCAGTTCACTGTGTGAAGGTTTACACCAGAGCCTGATTCTCCGCTGCCTTCACGTGGTACAAACACTGGAGCTTGGGAATCTGCATTGGATTGGCCAGGCGTTCTCCCAGACGAAATCTTAGGACCTCGCGGCTGCAGCAGAGGAAGAGTCGTGTTGCCAGCTACCTGCTGTTGTGAGTCGGTTTGGGGCTTGGGTCCCCGCTGAGGATTTTGTGTTCTTGCTGAGTCCCTGTGAAGACACGTCCCTTTCCTGAGCCAACATGGGCATTTGCTAACTTTGCCTTTAACTACAGGTTGGACCTCCCTGGTCCGGCACCCTCGGGACCTGAGCTGTCCCGAACCAGGGAATTTGCCAGACCAGGGGAGGTCAGTGCCCCCCTGTTGGTTGCTCCACTCCCTGGCACCTCTTCCCTGCCCTGCCATTGGCCCTGATAATGTTGGCCTGGCACAGGTTCCCCATCCTGCTGCCCGCGCACTGCCCCGAGGTCTCCCAGAATTCCCAGCTGGGACAGCCTGGCTGCTGCCAGCCACACTGCCCCATGGTGTTCCCCAGGGTACCTAGGCTGGGGCCACCCAGCCGCCGCCAGCCCCACTGCCACCAGGGGTTCCATGGCTGGGATGCCCAGCCACACCGTGCTGCTGCTAGGGCCGGCCCCATGGCCACTGGAACTCCCTGAGGTTCCCCAACCGGGGCTGCCCACCTCTGCCAGCCCCGCTTCAGCCATGGGTTCCGCGGCCGAGCTGCCATCAGGGGTATCCTGGGGTTCCAAGCTGGGGCTGCCCGGCTGCTGCTGGCCCTGCTGCCACAGTGAGCAGGGGGAGTCCCGGCTAGGCTGTCTGCCACTGAAAGCCCCGCTGCAGCTGGGGTTCCCCAGATGGGGCCATGATTCCCCGGCTACCTGGCCCAGCTGACGCCAGGGGTTCCTTTGCTGGGACAGGAGCTCCCTGGCCGCCACCTGGTAAAGCCACTGCTGGCCCAGCTGGGGCTCCCCAGCCTTGCATTCTCTTAGCTGGATCCTGCTTGCACCCTGGGGGCTCTTTGGTCCAGTAACATCTACGTCCCGGATCTGGGAGGTTCAACCTGCATTTCTAAACCAACCTTTGACTGACTCAGGTTCTATCCATTCAAAACTTTGTCCCAATATAGAGAAACCGCCCCCTTTGTTGGGTGTTAATCTTGATGAGTATCCCAGCACCGTGTTACCTCAGCTAGAGTCTGGTTTTCATTTTATTGAGTTAGATTATAAGGACCAAATGATACTAGTAATAAATATCATAGAATCTTAGAATCCTAGAGCTGGAAGAGACCTCAGGAGGTCATCAAGTCCATCCCCTGCCCAGGCCGGACCAATCCCAGCTAAATCAACCCAGCCAGGGCTTTGTCAAGCCGAGACTTAAAAACCTCTAGGGATGGAGATTCCACCACCTCCCTAGGTAACCCATTCCAGTGCTTCACCACCCTCCTAGGGAAATAGTTTTTCCTAATATCCAACCTAGACCTCCCCCACTGCAGCTTGAGAGCATTGCTCCTTGTTCTGCCATCCCTCACTACTGTGAACAGCCTTTCTCCAGCCTCTTTAGATCCTCCCTTCAGGAAGTTGAAGGCTGCTCTCAAATCCCCCCTCACTCTTCTCTTCTGCAGACTAAACAAACCCAAATCCCTCAGTCTCGTCTCATAGGTCATATAATATATACCTATCTATTATTACACTATATCAATTATATTATGTTTATATATATGTGTGTGTATATTATATACATTAATTATGTGTTAGAAACATTGTAACTGTCATATAAATATTAAAGGGAGAATTCTACACAAATATTATGGTGGTTTGCCCAATGAACTCCTGGATTTTAACTTGGGTTCTGCTTAATAATAGACCACATTTCCTGACAAATTCCAGAGAAAAATGCTATAGCTATAGATCACAATACAATTGTTCATTGGCAAACCCATTTACATTTATTCTAGATGTTTACATGGATTGAATCACCCCTGATGTTTATAAGGATACCCCCAGCGGGGTTAAATCCTAACTCTGATTATACTGTAACTAGTGTGGTACAAACATATATTATTTATATTATGCACATTTTTGTGTCTGCAAAACAAATTGTTGTTGCAACAAAGCTCTCCAAAACATAATTTAGTCACATGACACAAAACATAGAACTCTCAGGCAAGTAATTTCAGCAAACCAACAAGCCCTATCCCCAGTGCACTGAACGTTGCCAGTCAGGAAACCTAAGGGCTGAAGAAGCATTAACTGTTGTGGATTTACACGCTGAGTCGCCTGTAAAAGAGGTCTAGTAAATTAATTCAAAGCCGAATAGGTTTCCTTGAATCTTTAAACCCTGGATTAATTTGCACAGGTGAGTGGGTAACGCTTAGATCATCAAAAGCGGGTGAGTGCGTAACTCTTAGATCATCAGAATAATACGGCTACCCCTACTATCTTAGATCATTGGAATCTGTTTCAGATTCAGATTAAAGCCAGACAGCTGAGAAGATCTAAATAAACTATCCATCGGAGAGAGGGGACTTCTCAGACCGACACATTGAGGATAAAGCAAGTTTCGGCTTCCCCGGCTCTACCTTTTGAAGACCCCATGTTCATGGGCGGCGAGTTATATGGGCTAGTGGTGCCCATGCTCCAGCAATATTCAGAGCCAGGGGCCCTGCTCCAGCAATATTTGGAGCTGGGTCTCTCCCCCGGCCCTGCTTGGAGCGGGCCCCGGCCCCCACCTGCTGGCCCCCCTGCGCGTCCTCCCACTCCGGCCCCAGAGTGTCCCCCACCCGGTCCCGTCCCCGTCCCGTCCCTGCCATGCGCAGCTTTCAGTCCAGCTCCCCCTTGCCGGTGTGTGCTGCTGGCTGCTGCTGCCATGTGCGGCGTTTACAGGTGAGCGGGGAGACGCCCGGGCGTGACGTGACGTCATGGCTCGGGACTTTAAAACTGGTCAGAGCGGTGTTGCGCTGCACGGCATAGCTCCAGGTTCAGAGTCCGGGGACTTCTGGGCCCGAGCGCAGACTCTGGCCCCGCAAAGTGGAAGGCAGAAGGTAAGGTAGGGTAAGGTAAGGGAAGGGGGGAAAATAGGGGAAGGGGTGGGAGAGGAAGGGGCTTGTGCGGAGGGGGAGGAGGAGGGGGAAAATAGGGGAAGGCACCAAGGGACAGGGTGGAGGAGAGTCAAATGCCAGGGGGCCAAGTGCAGACAATGAGGAAAAGGGCAGGAGGGGAGGTGTCAGTGGGAGGGGGGACAGGGTGATGCTGGGAGAGGAGAGAGTAAGGGCATTGGGGCCTGGAGGAGGAGGCACTGGGAGAAGGCTTGAAAGAAGGGGTGGGCATGAGAAAGGTGGGGATGGAGCAAGTCATGTGTGAGGGCACAGGGGCATGAGAGGAACGGGGCAGAGGGTGGTGAGGGGGTGGGCATCAGGGAAAAAGAGGGCAAAGGGGGCAGGGGCAGTGAGGGAAGGGGCAGGCACCAGGAGGCTGCAGGGCTAAGGGAAGGTGCAGGAGCCAGGGGATTCTGGGGGTGAAGCAGAAGGGCAGACACCTGCAGGAGGGACCAGCACCAGAGGAGAGAGGCAGGGCAGGTGTGTAGAGGGAGGTGTTAGGAGAGGGATGAGGAGGGTAGCTCACATGATCAGAGTGGGGCTACTGGAGGAGTGGGCACAGGGGGAGAGAAGGGCTGGTGGAGGGGGGCAGGTTGCAGGAGGGCTGAGGGCAGTGAGAAGGGCAGGAGTCAGGACAGCAGAAGAGGGTGAGGAGTTGGGGGGCAGCAGGCACCAGGGGAGCTGATGGAGCAATGGGAGGAGATGTGGCAGCAGAGAGAAAAGGGAAAGGTTTATAAAATATTTATTAATAACGTGGGTGCCACAGTGGCACGTCCAAACAAGCCACATGAACTCAGTACTGGTGCACAACACAAAATACATTCTGCTAATGGGAGGAAACTCTTAGGCTATGTCTACACTGGCAGCTTCTTGCGCAAGAACATCTTGTGCATGGGGTTCTTGTGCAAGAAGTCTTGTGCAAGAACATGTCCACACTGCCATGTGCAAGCTGTGCTTTTGCACAAGAGCATCCATGGCACTGTGGATGCTCTCTTGCACAAGAAAGCTCCGATGGCCATTTTAGTCATAGGGGTTTCTTGCGCAAGAAATCCCTGAGGAGCGTCCACGCTGCCCTCTTGCGCAAGAGAGCTTACACCTGTTAGAAAAGAGCGTAGCTCTTGCGCAAGACGCCCTCTTTTCCCACGCTGTACTGTAAATTTCCTTGCGCAAGAGCAGGCGGGCAGTGTGGATACTCTGTGGGTTCTTGCGCAAGAACGGCTGTACTTGCGCAAGAAGCTGCAAGTGTAGACATAGCCTTAGAGGGAACACTTCCCCCAGCCTCTCTGCCCCTGAGTTAATGTCACACACATTGGGTTAAGGCAATTGCAGGATAGTTGCATGAGGGGGGTTTGGTGGGGGCCAAACTAATCCCTGTTGGTAGGAGGATGGTGGGAAAAGTCCTTCGAGAGGGGTGACATGACACCTTTTACTTCTGGTCATGTGTCCATCTTGCCCCGAGCGTGTTACCTCCAGAAGTGTGGTTAATGGGGGTCAGGGGGCGTGGTTAATGGGGGTCAGAGGGCATGGCTAATGGGGCACCACCAAAAATTATACAAACCTGCCGCCCCTGCCCATGTTGAAGCCTCCTGTGCTGAAAGACCCTCATTCTCTGGGCACCTTGGAAAGGTGCCACTGTGGGCCAAAGGGTCTGTCCAAACACTGACTGGGAAGCCATGAAGTCTGACCGTCGTGCCCCGTACTGTCTGGATAAGAACGGTTAGCGTCCGTTCAGTAGCAGCACTTTCTTGGCTGGTGCCACTTTAATGCATGGGACGCTGGGCAAATTAATCTCACAGGACAAGGCAGAACATCGGCTTTGCTTTGTACAATACTTTCCTTCTTTTCTTCATCAGTAAAATTATTTAAAATATTAAACAAATACGATTGTTTAGGCTATGCAAGTGAGAAATGGCAAGAGAGAAGTTGAATATTTCTTTCTCTCTCTCTCTCTCTATATATATATATAAAAATTTTTTCCTGTGGGACGACAGAGTGATGTCATCACATCACAGCGTCTGCAGGCTGGGGGGGAAGGCATGGGCAGGTAAAGTCCTGCCCCCAGCCCCATACCCCTTCATCTCTGGAGCCAAACCCCACCCACTTCCAGCCCCGCCCTCTCTGGTGGGCCACGTGGAGAGCCAGGGCTGGGGCACCTCGGCCTTTCCCAGCCACTGGAGGCAGAGCCAGGCCTATACCGGGTGGCAGGAGGGGGAGTTAGGGTTAGGCTGCGGGGGGGAAGGGCCGGGGTGGGTTCTGGGTCCTAGCAATTCAAAAGAGCCTGGGGATTCCAGATGCTGCTGCCACTACTGCAGGAGCAGTGACAGCTGGGATCCCAGGTCCTTTAAATCGCCGCCAGAGTGCCACGTGGCATGCTGCAGGCAGCTTTCAGGGCTGGCTGGGGGGTGGGGCAGCCAGCAAGGTGCGCTCTGGGTAGCACTGAGGGCTGGCTGCCTCCAGCCACACCCCTTCTGCCTGAGGCCCCACCCCTTCCAGGAGCCCCCCCACGTTGCCCAGATTTAATTTGGGACCTCTTACGGCCCTTCGTGAATGTCTGACAACCAAGTGTTACAGTCACATAAGCAATGAGGAGTGAAAAAGCACTAAGGGCATGATGGAGAGGCAGAAGAACCATTGAGAACAGCAATCCCCCGATTGGATCGGATGAAAATGGAGCCGTTTTGACACCCGGCCAGGGAATCAGTCAGACAGGAAGTTCCAGGAGCCAGCAGAATAAACTTGTGCTAGAAAAAGAAACATTTTGAATGAAAGATTCCAAATTAAAGTGCACAGTAGAAACACAGGCAGCGCGCTACCAGGCACACAGATGGCATTGCCGAAACGACCAGCAACGATTTCCTCATCAATATTTCCGATGCGCATTTGCAATTCAGATATAAATGAAGTCGCACTGCGACGTCCGTGTGCACCGTGTGAAGGGAGGCCAATGATGGAGTGCCGCAACTAACAACAATCACATGCAACAAAGCAAACCACTGGAAGGAGCAAGGCTATCTTTAGAATGGATGCCAAGAAAGGCAGTGCACTTCAGGGAATCACAGCAGCAGATAAGACAAATTTGTGGCCTGCCAAGAGAAGTTCTACAGACATAGACACTGATAAGAGAAACTGTAAATACTGGGACTGTGTGACACATTGTCTGAGGAAGCGTGTGTGAAATATTTCACCCAATCCAGTCTCCAGTAGCTCCTTGGCTTGGTGTATCAGAGTAGGAAGAGAGGCCGTGTCTAGTCACTGGGGTAGTTTCTGCTGTTAATATGGAAAATGACTTTAATGCTGATAAGTGGAAAGTAATACATATTGGAAAATTTAATCCCAGCTATATGTACAAAATGGTGGGGACTAGCCACTCGAGAGAGAGACCTTGGAGTCATTGTGGAGTGTTCGCTCTACTCAGTGTGCAGCGGCAGTCAAAAAAGCAAACAGAATATTAGGAATCATTAAAAAAAGGATAGAGACTGAGGGTATGTCTACACTGCATGGCTATTTCGGGATACCAGAGGGATACCTACCCCTCATCTATACAAGCCACCCGTTATTTCGAAATGCGCTATTTCAGCATCCCAGTAGCCCTCGAGGGCTGCGCCAAATTTCAAAATAAGCTATTTGGAAATAGATTTGAAATAAGATACAAGTTTAGGGTGCTGTGTAGATGCACCCTAAGACAGAAAATGTGGTATGCTCACATTGTGAATACTGCATATTGACGTGGTCACATCTCATCTCAAAAAAGATTTCTTACCACTGGAAAAAAGTTCAGAAAAAGGCAACAAAAAGGATTAGGGGTTTGGAACAGCTGCCATATGAAGAGAGATTAAGAAGGGGACTTTTCATCTTAGAAAAGAGGAGACAAAGGGAGGATACAATAGAGGTCTATAAAATCATGACTCTTGTGGAGAAAGTGAATAAGGAAAAGTTGTTTACTTTTTCCCGTAACATAAGAACTAGGGGTCACCAAATTAAATTAACAGGTAGCAGGTTTTAAACAAACAAAAGGAAGTATTTCTTCACGCAACCTGTGGGACTCCTTGCCAGAGGATGTTGTGAAGGCCAGGACTTTAACAGGATTCAAAAAAGAGCTAGACAACTTCATGGAGGATAGGTCCATCAATTAGCCAAGATAGGTAGGAATGGTGTCCCTAGCCTCTGTCTGTCAGAAGCTGGGAACGGGTGACAGGAGAGGGATCACTTGATGATTCCCTGTTCTGTTCATTCTCTCTGGGGCACCTGGCGTTGATCACAATCGGGAGACAGGACACTGGGCTAGACGGACACTGGTCTGACCCAATCTGGCCATTCTGATGTTGTTATGTAATAGCAGAGACCCACTGTTCTGTGAGAAGGGAAACAAAAAAGCCCCTTTGCCCCCCTCCATTTTCACAAAAGCAAGAGGCTCATCCCATTGGAGCCCTCCTCTGCTTAACCCCGGGTCCTTCCCTGTCTCTGATGGTGCCCTCAGCATCTCTCCTGCCCCTGCCTCCATGGTGACTTGTGGTAGCCCTTGGGAAGTGCACTACCCCCCTCCATCCCTGCCAGAACTGTAATGGATAAATGTCCCCTCCCCCTGCAGGCAGCAGTTGCCTATACCTGCCTCCAGCTGTTTGAGCCCCATGCACAGACTCTGCCCCCCACTTTAGCCCCAGTGAACTGCAGGCAGCAGGTTATAATCCCAAGTGAGGGCAGAGCAAGGGCAGTGGCTTCAACAAATGTTACTGAGCATGCTCAGTACCAGTCTGGCAAAGCCTGCCAGGCAGCAGTTTTGGACTGTGCACCTGAAGGAGAGGGCCAGGCCAGGGCAGAGTCACATCAAAGAGAAGCTGGAATAGCAATGCATGCTGGGAAAGCAGGCTGGGGAAGGGGGGCTGGGGAGTCCCGCATAGCCCCTGGCCCACGACTGCCCTATAGCTAGCTACAGGGTAAAAGTGGGCAGCAGTACTGACCTGGGCATCAGTGCCAAAGGCACATCTGGGCTTCGGTGCCTCCCAGCTGGGTCAATCTGCACCCCAACAGGGCACGTCTGGGCACCGGGGCCCCCCATGGCTGATGTCCGAGTCCTCAGGTTACTCTGCGAGCCCTAGTTCTCGGGGCGGGGGGGGATTGTGGCACGACAGTGCCAATGATGGGGGGGCTGCTCAGACCTGGTTTGGGCTCCGTTCCCGTGCTCCCTTCCCCCCACGCCCAGCCAACTTGAAGAACAAAACCAGACACAAGGCTGCTGTGATTCCATGTAAACAGGAGGGGACAGGATATGGGGAAGGGGGAAGACGCTGGCGCTTAAAGCCCTCCTGGGGCAGGGAGCTGAGTGCTGCCTAGCAACAGCCACGCCCAGCCCGCACAGCATGCCTTATACAACACACTTACACAACTGCACTCCGGGCCAGCGCACACCCATTACAACCCCTCAACCCCCCACCACACGCACCCCTGCTGTGCGGCTAACCCACACACGCGTGTGCTGCTGTGCGACACCCCCAGTGCACGGCTCCACATGTGTGCCGCTGTGCGACACCCCCACTGCACGGCTCCACACGTGTGCCGCTGTGCGACACCCCCACTGCATGGCTCCACACGTGTGTAGTGTGCTACTGCCCGACATTCCCCCACAGCACGGCTC
This sequence comes from Rafetus swinhoei, assembly GCA_019425775.1. Taxonomy (NCBI): domain Eukaryota; kingdom Metazoa; phylum Chordata; order Testudines; family Trionychidae; genus Rafetus; species Rafetus swinhoei. The sequence continues at coordinate 144,310 of JAFJHL010000157.1, read as the reverse complement.
CACACCCACACACGCAATAAGGGTCTGGGTTGTGCGTCTGAATCTGATTGTGAGGAAGCACACGTGTGCGTGTGGTAGAGTGGGCTGGTGACCGTGAAAGGTGACAGTGCATGGGGGTGCACATGCCTTTCATGGTGACAGTGAAAGGAGTGTGCATGGGGGTGCACATGCCTGTGTGTATAGCTCTGTGTGTGTGGGCAAGCACGAATGCCTGTGGATGCGGTGACACCCGCTTGTTACATCCCCGGTGCTGCGGTTGCACTTGCCTGTGAATGTTGCAGATTTCCTGGCTCCGTTACTCAACTCCCCCAGCCCAGTTTGCAGTGTCAGACAGGCGGGGTGGGCACAGCCCCATGGCTCCTGTCGGGCGGTGCCGCCCTCAGTTGCGAACGCCTGCCCTGGCTTGTTTCCTTCCCCACAAGCAAGCGGCCTGCTGGGGGGCATCCATGGGTCTTTGGAAGGAGCTCAGCTGGGGTTGTGGCCGAGGTGCGGGTGGGCTGCGAGGAGGCACGGGGTACCGGGCAGACCCAGGGCGGAGGGGGCCGTGAATTAAGGCAGTAGTGTCATGTGGGGATCGGAACGGGGCTAAAACTCCTCCCGTGCCAGGGGCAGGCGATCAAGGTCACACTCTCCAGGCCCAGCCCCCCCGCCCGCAGCGACTGACCCCAAACCTCCCAGCGGGCACAGGACACGGCTGCCTCCCTCACCTCGGGAGTAGGGATGCCAACTCTGACTGAAGCTATTCCAGGAGACTTTCCCCCCTTGGTGGGGGCGTTTGAGGGGATACGGAGGGGGTTGGGGGGGTGGATCAGGGGCTGTGGTGCCCGTCCTCACTAGCCAAGAGACAGTGCGACTGGCCTGGAGTGGGGGCAGGTGGGGGCCGGTGTGCCATGGGAGGGGTGTGGAATGGAGAGGTTGTGCACATGGGGGGTGCTGTGCTGGATCCTCTCTGTCCACAGGGCCCCTCAACAACCTCTCCACTTTGCACCCCAGATACACACCCACCAAGCCCCTCCCCCAACACCTTCACCCCCCCCCCACAAAAATCTGGTCTCACACACGTGCCCCCTCTTGGCCACCAAACAAACTCCACACAGAGCTCCCAGGCTGGCTTGGGGTCGGGAGTCCAGGCCACAGGACGGGCCCCCAGACTTCAGCTGCTCACTCCAGAAACTTCCCCAGGTACCTAGGCTGCAAGAACCCACCAGCTTTGAGAGCCTTGTTCTCGCCACAGGCCTGGCCCCTGCCTGGCATTGGCCCCTGTAAGGAGAGAGCTCCCCACATGGGTGCTGAGATGCAGCCACCTCTGGGGTGAAGCGCAGGGGGTGTTTAGCCAAGGAGCCCTCACCCGGTGTGGAGATGCAGCTGCCTCTGGGGTGGAGCTGGGGGCAGTTTACCAGCCTTGCAGCAGAGGAGAATCCCGGGATTGCCCTGGTTATGGCTGGGGCTACAGACTCTGCTATGGGCAGCTGGGGCACCCCCTCCTGGGAGAGGGCAGCCAATCAGAGATGCTGCCTGTGAGCAGGTAGACACCTGGTCCAGGCAATGACAGCGCCTCCTGCTGGGGACTGATCAGGCCAGCCCCCTGCACAGGCACTTGCTGCTTCCCTCAGCCCTGCCCTTAAGTCAGACGCTGCCCCTCAGCCAGAGGGGAAGGAGGCCTGGAGCCTCCCTGCAACCCCTCACATGGCCCAGGCATTGCCCCTGGAGCCTGGTGGGTGAGACCCTTGTTCAGTGCTGAGACGGGGGCCGGCCAAGCAGGGCACAGAGACGCCTCGCTCCAGCCAGGGCTCCCAAGTCGCCCCTGCTTCCCGGCGCTTGTCCGGTTTCCTGGCCCCAGCTGCCCTTGGAAGGCTGGGATGTTTGTTCCTGCTGCCACAGACCTTGTCGTCCTTGTCCGGGTGGCTGCCTCTCTCACAGGGATATTGCTGGGGAGGGAGTGGGGTGAAGTGGTTAGAGCCGGGGCTGGGAGCCGGGACTCCCGAGTTCATTGTGACTGGCTCTGGGAGTGGAGAGGGGGATCCAGGCTGGACTCCGGGGTGGACCTAGGGGTGAGGACCAAGCCTGAGGCAACACAAGTGGATTTGCTGATGCTGCCCAAGGCTCGCGGGATCCAAGGTGCTCGGGTAAAGCCTCCCCCCAGCCGCTCTGGAGCAGCCAGCACCCGGGTCTGGGCCCAGAGTCCCCATTCAAATCCCAACACTCGGCCTCTGGTTCCATTTCACACTCGCTGTGGCAGCGGGGCCCCTCGGAGCCTGACACTTGGGCCCGGGGTCCCGCCCGGATCCCTTTGGAGCAGTAACCCCTGCTACCCAGCCCTGTCCGTGTGCCCCCAGGCTGGCCATGGAGGGCAGGCAGCGGCCACCCTCTGACCACCTCACTTGGTGGACGTCTCCGCTGAGGTAAGTGGCCAGAGCGCCCGTGGCCTGGCCGAGCGACCCTTCGTGGGGTGTGGCTCGCCACGCACCTCCCCCAGATGGACGGCACCCTCGGAGAGGAGCCCTGGCCGCTGCCAGGGCGTGAGCACAGCTGCTGAAACGGAGAGGAACTAGCTCAGATTTGGCTACGCAGACACCGCAGCTGGCTGCTGGCGCCGGCTTGCTCTCTTTGCCTCTGTGTACGCAGGGAGGGGCCTGCAGCAGCTCGGGGGTCAGCCCCACGTGCCAGACACCATACGCAGCTGCAAGGAGCCAACTTTCTCGTCCTTCTAACAAAGCTGGCAGCTCACAGGCTCTATGCTGAGGCCTTCCAGCTAAGCCGCCTGGCCAACCAATCTCCCCGAACTGTGCTGACAAGGGTCCAGTCCTAATTCAGGGGCAGACAATAATTTTTGATATGGGGGGGGGGCACACCAAGATTTTGGTAAGTGGGCACAGGCTGCATATTTTTATGGAGGGGGGGTCTGGGACAGAGGTTGGGTGCAGAAGGGAAGTCGAGGCAGGGGAAGGGGGTTCAGGAGAGGGCGTGGGGTCTGAGAGGGAGTTTGGGTGAAGGGGCGGGTCACAGTGCACGGAGCTTCCCCCTACTCCCAGAGCAGAGAGGCAGATGGAGCAGCCAGCCGCTCGGAGCCTGGGGCTGCTCCCTGCCTGTGGATCCAGTGGGGTGGGCCGCAGGCCAGACTGAAAGGCTTGGTGGGCCAACTCTGGCCCCCGAGCCAGGGTCACTCCGAGTTCTCACATATCAGCCCATCCCACCGCCTCCCACGTCACCTTGATCCAGAATCCAGCGGGCGCCTCCTTGTGAGCATGGGCTGATGCGTTATGAATTTCTGTCCCGGCTCCCCCCGGCCAACATGGGGACAGAAGTTGAGGCTTCAGAGCGGAGCTGAGGCACCTGTACCGTGAGGGGTTGTCCCAGCTGCTTGTTAGCATGGAATTGATGTGTTGGCTCACACGCCGCCCCCCACCTCGACGTGCTGCCGTCACCTGCAGCGCATGGAGGGCCACGACAGAGAACGCAGCCTGCCAGGCGAGGCTGACAAAGGGTCCCCCAGGACACTTAAGTGACGCACACTTCCCATCTGAGCTGCCGCCTCCAGAAGAAAACGTGGCTGCCTGCAGGTCCGGCTGACGTGCCAGGGCTGTCCGGGTGACATCCTTTTCCTGGCCCTGCGCTCACCTCCAACGTGGCCGGCCCAGCACCAGTCTCAGAGGAATCTTGGCGCATGGGGGTCGCCAGCCCCAGCAGTCGGTGATGGAAGCAAACGGAGCAAGTGAAGTGCCCCCCCCGGCCTGCACGCCATGACGCAGCGTAACAACAAACAGCCACTTGTGACGCGCAACAGCAGCGGCTCCACGGCTGCCCCCCAATCCTGCCCCACTGCCCCAGCGATCCCAGCCCGTGGCTCCCCCTCCCGCCAGCTCTGCTGGTGCCCCCAATCCTGCCCCACTGCCCCAGCGATCCCAGCCCTGGGCTCCCCCTCCCGCCAGCTCTGCTGGTGCCCCCCAATCCTGCCCCAGCGATCCCAGCCCTGGGCTCCCCCTCCCGCCAGCTCTGCTGGTGCCCCCCAATCCTGCCCCACCTATCCCAGCCCTGGGCTCCCCTCCCGCCAGCTCTGCTGGTGCCCCCCAATCCTGCCCCACCTATCCCAGCCCTGGGCTCCCCCTCCCGCCAGCTCTGCTGGTGCCCCCCAATCCTGCCCCACTGCCCCAGCGATCCCAGCCCTGGGCTCCCCCTCCCGCCAGCTCTGCTGGTGCCCCCCAATCCTGCCCCACTGCCCCAGCGATCCCAGCCCTGGGCTCCCCTTCCCGCCAGCTCTGCTGGTGCCCCCCAATCCTGCCCCACTGCCCCAGCGATCCCAGCCCAATGAGGGGAGCCCTTTGTGCCAGTGAAAAGCACAGAATGGAATCCCCCACTCAGCCCCAAGCATAAGCAGCCACAGGTGCCTGTCCAGCAGGAGCCGGGCTGAGCCCCATATCCAGCTGCAGCAGAATCCAGCCCCTGCCATCCTGGGGAGAGCACCCCCTGCTGAGCCCCCTCGGTCTGCAACCCAGCACCCTCTCCCAGCCTGAGCGCAGCACTGTGGGGACAGCGCCCCCTGCTGACACACCATCTGGGGCCTTGGCCTTCCATCCCAGCCCTGGCCTGGCCTGCTGCCCTGAACCGGGAAGGCCAATGCCCCACAGCACAGCAGGGAGGCCACATGTCCAACCTCCCCTGCCAGAAAGCCAGGGCCAGGCAGCTCGGGGCTCTGCTCTACTGCACGGAGCAGGCCCCAGCATGGTGGCAGGGCAGGGAGACAGGCGCCTGGGGTAGGAAGAGCCCCCCCCCCAGCCAGCGGGGAAGGACACTCGGCCTTGGAGCCTGAGGCAGGGGCGTGTGCGATGGCTGCGCGATCCCTGGGCAGGATGCTCTGATGTGACCCTTTCAGAGGGAGCCGCCAGCAGGGGGATGGGCCCTTTGGCACTGCCCCCTGCCCAGCCTCACAGCACGGACCCGGCTCCTAGGCACCCACCCCCGGCCTGCAGCTCTAGGCAAGTTCCCCAGTGCCCTGCCAGCCCAGGCCTGCAACCCTCCCTCCCACACAGACACGCGGCTGGCTGGAGTCGATAGAGTTTTATGGTAAAGATGCTTTACAGGTAAAATACAAAAATAGGCCTGGGGAGGAGGGGACAATGGGGGGATTTGCCCCTTGCCAGCAGCTCCCCCGAGATGGGGGTGGGCACAGCTCACTTCCAACACAGCCTCGCGCTCCGGGGCTCCAGACCCCAAGCCCTGCTCAGCGGTGGGTCACTCCCCACCCCGGGGGCCTGGAGCCCCTTGCTACGGACACACCCTCTCTGAGCTCCCTGCATTTCCCACTCCCCAGGGCGGGCTTAGTGTGATGGACACACGAGGTGCCCAAGGGCTGGAGAATGGCTGAAGGGGTTGGGGGCAGGGAGCAATCCGGGGCTCCCAGCCAGGCGGGGATATAAATAGTGCAGCACGTGGAGCTTTACGCCCAGCGCGCCCTGCAAGGTAGGTCAGTCTGATCCAGGGTGAACGGCTAAGACAAGACAAGCGAGGGAAGGGGACATGCTCAAGTGTAAACAGGGAGGGAGCGGCAGGGCTGAGCACACAGCCAGCAGTCGTGTGCGGTCATATCCCTGCTTTAATCCACAGCCCCCCCACTCCCCACCCAGAGCTGGGAATAGAACCCAGGAGTCCTGATCCAGCCACCAGACCAGATGCCAAGCCAGCCCAAGGGGACTCAAGCCATTCAGCAGCGTGTGTCATTGCCCCCGCGCTCCAGGTGCAGTGGGGGAACCCCTCCGAGGAAGGGCTGAGAGGGAGGGTGAGGTGCACCCCCACACGGGGCAGTGCAGGGGAACAGTGTTACGACAGGCTCAGACTGGCGAGGGAAACCCTCCTAAAGGCATCCGGGGCAATCGATCCTCACGGAGTGTAAATGCAGCAGATCCTCAGCCCAGTTGCCTGGGGGGACAGACCCAGGAAAGAGGCAGCGCTGGGGCCTCCAGCACTTTGGGGGAAGGGAGAGGGCGCTCCCCACAGCAGAAGGGGGCACCATCTCCTGGCACAGGAACTCAGCAGCAGGAAGCGGGCAGGGGAGCCTGGCTGAGCCAGTGCTGGGAGCCCAGATCAGGTGGGAAAGCCCCTTGGCATGATCCAGCCTGACGGGCCTGGGGCAAGTGCCAGTTCCAAGTCTGGCCCAGAGAGGGGTCAGGCAGTCACAGCTAGGCTGGGGGAGCCCTGGCCCCGGGGCTGCGCTAGGAAGGGAAGGGCAGGTGGGCAGGGGGTCTGTGAGCAGGACAGGCCCGGGGCTGGCACAGGCCTGCTGTGCTGAGGGGTTTTGGCAGGAAGCACTGTGGTGCCCCAGGGGCAGCGGTTGGGGGTTGCCTGGCCATCTGCAAATTGAGGGGTGCTCCCCTTCCCCCCCCCACCTCTGAACCGGGAGCAGAGCCAGCTGCTGCCAACGTGAGGTGAGAACCGGACAGTGATGGGGACAGCGCAGGGCTCCAGCTCGGGCCTGAGCTGCTCCAGGGGGAGGCTGCCACCCTACGTGGGCCCATAGCCAGAGCGGGGTCCTACTCCCTGCATGGGGGAGCAGGGGGGCCCTGGGGCTGTTCCACTACATAGGTGGGGCCTGGCCCCCTAGGGAGCATTTCTGGCAGCAAGCAAACGGAGGAGGGTCCCAGGGCGCTGGGGCCTGGCTGTGAGCGCGCTCAGAGCTAAGCTCCAGCTTCTACCACCAGGAGACACAGTTGGGGGCAGAAGCTTTGGCCATGGGGGGCTCCCAGCTACCCCAGGGCAGGCCTCTGCCAGCAGGGGGCACTGCAGGCTGCTGACTCCTTTGGGGTGGGTGGGGCCAGGAGGGTAACCCCGGGGGAGTGGGCTGAGGCGAGGGAGCTGGCTGCCAACCGGCGTTACCAGCAGCTCCTGGCCTTATGCTGCCCTGGAGGGGAACCAGGAACGGCAGCATGGCTGGGGCTGTAGACCCGGGTGAGGAGCCAGACTGGGCTCTTTGTAGTGAGCCTATCCACAGCCCCACAGGCTGCCCGCCCCACTGCAGGGAGCCATCGCATGGGCAGAGCCGCTGCCAGCCCCGCACGGCCCAGGATTAAAGCATATGAAGGGAGAGGGCAGCACAGCACTGGGGCCCTCTTGTACCAACAGGGCAAGGGGCTGGAGTGGGCAGAGGGCCAGGAACTCTGCCACCCCCGGCCTCCCCGGATCCTCACGCCCATTAGTGGTTCGATCAGTGCTGACAGGCAGCGGGGTGGGTATATACGGGCATGGGGGGCAAACAGCCCCCGTGGAACAGAGGCACGTTTAAAGGCGGGCAGGAGGCCTTGCCAGGCAGCGGTACAGCTGGGCAGGGTACCCCGGTGACTGAAGAAGGGTTGGTGAGGGGTGCCAGCCCCTGTCCTGCCCTCCCCAGGGAGCACTGCAGGAGCTGGGGACCTGTGCAAGGGCTGGGCCAGTCTCCCCCTACCCTGAAGTCTTCCTCAGGGAAGTCCCGTGGCTCAGCTTATTATTGTTGCTCCATAATGCCCAGCAGCCATCCCTTCTGGCGACTCTAGCGCTAGAGGCGAGGCGGGGGAGGGAAGCTTTGAGGCCAGAGCCCAGCCACGGAGAGGTGTGCACACGTCTGGGAGAGTGGAGGGGTGAGGAGCTGGAGTGCTGCCGCAACTGGGCCCGTGGCATATCCCCTACTCCCTGGTGCACACAAGGGCAACGGCCCAGCCCGCTGGCCTGCTGCTCTCCCCCGCAGCCCAAGGGCGCAGCGGCTCCAGTGTGGGCAGAGCAGAGCAGGCGCGCAGAGTCCTAGTAGCGCCCAACCTTGGCGTCCCCGATGGCGCCCCAGACGTCAAAGACGAACTCGTCGGGGAAGGCGAAGTCACCCAGCCGCTCATCCAGCGCCTCAGCAAACTCGTCCGGGTTCCGCTTGTCCTTGCCCAGCTCCACCATGGTGGCAGCTACAGAGAGGAGAGAAGGGGGTGGGGGGACAGGAGGAGCATTCACTGCCACAGCGTTACCCATGGCAGGACATGCCAGCCCTAGCGCTATCCCACCGCTGACACCAACAGTGCCAATGCTTTGTGCGTCACCACAGCCCTGCCAGGCCACCGCCAGAAGCAACAGCCCCATGAGCCCAGCACTGCCAGCACCAACACGTGGCTCTTGCCCCAGCCCTGGCTGACAAAAGTGGCCGAGGAGGCCCGGCGCCCGAGACAGCCTGCGCCCACCGCTGCTTCCCAGAGCACACTGATGAGTCTGTTCCCGTTGCCACTTCCACAGCAACCCTGAGAGGCTGCTCCATGCCCCTGGGCACCAAAGGGCCCCTGGAGAGCCCTGCTCACTTCTCAGGAGAGACGTCTCTCCTCACGCTGAATGCTGGGCCAGTGACAGCAGGGTGTGCACTCGACTGCTGGGGACCGTCCAGCAACTCTAGTCCCAGGCCCGCCCAGCAGGGGGTACTGTGAGGAGCAGGGCAGGAGCTCCAGCTATGGGGGGAGCTCCCAGTTACTCCAGTCTGGGCCCCTCCCAGAAGGGGGTGCTGTCGGGTGGGGGGAGGCTCCAGGTGACTCCAGCCCGGGGAGCTCCCAATCGGCCCAGCAAGGGTTCCTGTGCCAGCTCTCCCCGACGCAGCCCTTCCCCCGACACCCTGATGCTCTGGGCGCCCAGATCTGGGGTGACTTGGTGGCTGCCCAGGAGACTCACCCAGCTCTGTGTCGCGGATGCCCATGTAGCTCTCCAGCAGGTCGTCCACCTTCTCAATGGCCCTCTCCTCAAACACAGACAGCTGGGGGTAGGAGAGCTGTTCAGTAAGAGGCTGAGGCAAAACCAGAGCCTCCCACCTCCGGCTAAGAACCCAGGGAAAAGAGGGGCCCTCTAAAGCCCCTCCCAGCCCTCCCCATTCCTTGGTGGTGGGGTGTGTGTGTGATGGGGGCAGCCCAGTGCTAACACAGCAGGGGTGGGCCTGAGGAGCAGCACAGAGCTGGGGGGAGAGACACCAAGGCAGGGATAGCAGAGGCTGGGGGGCTGGACCGAGGGGCAGCAGCAGAGCTGGGGGGAGGGAGCCCAGGGCAGGGATAGCAGGGGCTGGGGGGCAGGACAGAGGTGGGAGGAGGGAGCCCAGGGCAGGGATAGCAGGGGCTGGGGGGCTGGACCGAGGGGCAGCAGCAGAGGTGGGAGGAGGGAGCCCAGGGCAGGGATAGCAGGGGCTGGGGGGCAGGACCAAGGGGCAGCACAGAGGTGGGAGGAGGGAGCCCAGGGCAGGGATAGCAGGGAAGGGGCAGCAGCAGAGCTGGGGGGAGGGAGCCCAGGGCAGGGATAGCAGGGGCTGGACAGAGGGGCAGCACAGAGCTGGGGAGAAGAGACTGGATGCAGGTGCAGGGCAAGGATTGTGGTGGAGGAAGCGGCCCTACGTGGCAGGCTCATCCAGGACAGCTGGGACCTCAGCTCCCTTCCCATGCTCTCTGGCTCCCCACCCCCAGCTCTCCGGGCAGAGGTCAGGGCCCAGGGGAATATTCAAAGGCTCCCGAGGGCTGTCAGGGAAACTCCTTGGGCCTGGCACCCACCTGCTCTTCCACGGTGGCCGGCCCCTTGGCCCGCAGCCGCAGGGTCCCTCTGCCAGTGCCCAGCTGGGAGCTGCTGCTGTGCTTGCCCCCTGCGGCCCGCTGGCTGATCATATCTGGAACACAGCAAGGGGACGGCCCACTGAGCCCATGGGGGGGCAGTCAGCATGCCGGCCTCGCAGCCCAGAATCCCAGCAGCCAGCCGGCTAACCAGGGCTGCAGGGTGGAGTATCAGACACCGCCCCATGGCGCAATGGCAGCATGTGGGCGGGGGGAGTGTGTGTGGTGCTGTGTGGGGCGCCCAGGCCTGGACTGGCCAGGGCTGTGGGCTGGGCTGGGGGCAGCAGCACAGCTGGGTGGGGAGCCCAGGGCTGGGCTGGGGGGCAGCAGCAAGGCCAAGGGAGCCCAGGGCTGGGATGCAAGGCAAAGATGCTGCATGTTGGGATTCAGGGCTCTTTGCAGCCACATCTGCCCCACAACTGCCTTCCCCTCCCCCCACTTGCTCTACCACTGCCCGGCCGGTGGGGCTCGGCCTGTGTCAGTTTGACAAGATGGGCCAACTGAGGCACAGTGGGATCAGCAGGTGGGGCCAGAGATGGCCGGAACCGGGGCACAAGGTAGTGGGCGCAGTAAGAGACCCTCCATTCGATGAGGCCGAGCAGCCCCTGGCGGGTCAGGGCTCCATACGCCACAGCACAGGGAGGGGCCCGGCTCTAGTAGGACTGAGCAGCTGGGGCCCTGCCAGCCTGCTCCTCTGCAAGGCTCTTCCTACCTCCCCCCTGCACATGCTGCCTGCGTGACCCGTCTGCGCTCAGAGAGCCCTCCGGCCGAGGAATAAGGGACGGGCAGAGATCCGGGACTGCTCGGCCTCAGAGCTCACTCTGGAGTGCACGGCCTGGCTCTGGCAGCCCCGGCTAGTTCCCCCCACGGTTGGGATTTAGCAGGCAGGGAGGTTTCATAGCATGGAAGCCCCGGGGGGAGGGGGGGGGAGGGGGGGTTGCACCTCTGCCTTAGAAAAGCCAGGTGCCCCCAACACAGAGGCATGTGAATTCCTGCCGAGGGCAGCTTCCAAACCCAGCTGCTATGGCCCTGCCAGGGGAGGAAACGGCAAGCGTTTGGGAGCAGCAGTCAGGACTCAGGGGGCTATGTCTACACTGGCGGCTTCTTGTGCAAGAACACGTCCACGCTGCCATGTGCGAGATGTGCTTTTGCGCAAGAGCATCCATGGCAGTGTGGACGCTCTCTTGCGCAAGAAAGCTCCGATGGCCATTTTAGCCACACGGCTTTCTTCTGCAAGAAACCCCAGCCGAGCAGCCACACTGCCCGCTTGCGCAAGAGCTCCTGCGCAAGGGGGCTTACACCTGTTAGAAAAGAGCGTAGCGCTTGCGCAAGACGCCCTCTTTTACCACGCCGTTCTGTACATTTCCTAGCGCAAGAGCTGGCGGGCAGCATGGACGCGCTGCGGGGTCTTGCGCAAGAAGCTGCAAGTGTAGACATAGCCCGGGGGTTTCGCCCTTGCTCTGGGAAGGGAGTGGAGTTTAGTGGGGAGAGCAGGGGCTGAGACTCTCTCTGCCAGTTCTCCTTCAAGAAAATCACACCCTTCCCTCTCCGCCAGTGACGGAGCAGGTGGCTAGCAGGCTGGCCAGGCACTGGCCCTCGCCCCTCTTACACATCAGCCCTGGACTTTGCACCTTCCCCTGGCTCCAGCCCCCTGCACAGCCCGGCCAGCTGGAGAGACCGCGCCTTGCCCGGGAAAGCTGCAGCTGGGAGGGGTTTGCTAGGGCGAGAGAAGGAAGCTCACAGAGCAGGGTCCAGGCAGGGACAGGAGCTGAGTGCCCAGGCTCCTTGGCCAGAGGGAGCAACTCGTCCCGGGAAAAGCTCCTGGACCCAGAGGAGCGGAGGCCCCAACGCCCTTCCTGGGTTGGGTGCTCGGATGCTACAGCAGTGGGCTCCCTGGAGATACCAGAAAAGCGGCTTCCTCGCTACAGCAGGTCCCCCGGGCCCCGTGGTGCTGAACCCTTCTGGACACCCAGGCTGAAGAGAGGCGCTGCTGCCACAGCGGCAGGGCTCTGCGGCGCTCCCAGCTGTGCAGCAGCTGTCACGCTGTGGCCCAGGGCGGCTGCCTGGCAGCGCTGGGAGGGAAGATCCCGGGCAGCACTTGGGGATCCCTTTGGCACAGAAGGGGCTGGCCAAGGGTGAACCCTGCGCCCAAGGCAGAGAGCCTTTCCCCAGGACACCCAACACTCTTGCTACACTGGGGGCTAGGATCCTCACTTCACAGGTAGGAAACTGAGGCACGGGGCTAAGCAGCCACAGCACCAGCCTGGGGGGAGTCCCAGGCCTCCCTAACTCTTCAAGGCCCGTGCTCAACCCAGGCCTCTCTGGCTCACGGGGGAGGCCAGTTCTTGCCAGCGGCGGTGCGGCTCCCACCAGCGCCTCTTTCCTCCAGCCCCCGATGGGTTTCAAATAGACCCTTGGGCCGGCTGGAATTCCCCCGGGACGCCGGGCTGCAGCAGCTCCCACGCCGGCCGGAACCTCTGTTCCCAGTGCACTGCCAGCCGTTTCCTGGACAGCCCCGTCCCCTTGCGCAGCTACAGGGCACCGGTCACGCCGTTTCCTCTCCCCACGGGCCTGGGCAGCTTCAGCAGCGGCCCTTTAAGACCCTCCTGCGGTCACCGACCCCGCGGAGGCGTTTCTGGAAGACGCTCCCTGCTCAGGCCAGTTAGAACAACAGCTGCTGGGCCCAGGGGACCTTCCGCCTGCCAAGGGGGTAAGAGCCGGAGGCGCATCTCCAACCTCAGCAACTCCCGTGTGGCGGGGACACGCGGCCATGGAGACCCAGCCCCACTGACATTCCCACAGTCCAACAGAGTAAAAATACTCTGGGAAGATGCCATCTGATCCCCTGGCATAGGGGCAGGGTCCACCCCCCTCCCCGTAACGCCCCCGCTGGACAGCAGGGCTGTGGGACAAAGGCCGAGGCACGGAGCTGGGGATGCTCAGGCCCTGGCGCAGGGGGCAGTGGAGAGCAGTCCACCAGGCGCCTACCAGCCCCCTGCTAGCCAGGGTCTCCTCTCCGCCCCTCCGTGACACGCCCCGGCCCTGTGCCCAGACACAAGGGGGAAGCCAGAGGGCCCCTTTCTTGTGAGAGCTGGGCAAAGAGGGAAGGCCGGGCACCTGGGACACTGGCCACGGGAGCAGAGATCCTGCCCATGGACCACAGCTGCCGGGGCCAGCCCAGGGCAAGAGTTATTCAAGAGGCTCCACTCACGGGGCCGGAGGCGGCTCCTCATTCTAGGCTCCTCAGGGACTGCTTCACATGCCCAGGAGGAAATGCCTGGGACGCGCTGAGCCGGGGGAAGAGAGGGGGCAGCTGGGGGAAGGAGGATGGGGACCCAGTGCCTTGGGGTAGCGCTGGGCCCAGGCCTGCCGGGCTGCACGGCCCATGCAGTCACGCAGGTCTCCCCCACACGGACTGCTCCATCCCAATCTAGCAGGCACTGCAGGAGGCCCTATTTATTTCTGCATTAAACGACAGGCCGCTGCGCTTGCCAAAGCGAGCAGAGGGAGACTGGAAACAATTAGCGGCCTTGCTAAATGGCAGCAGCGCATGAGCCCCTGCCTGAGGCGGCCTGCAGGCTCAGGCAGACGGCTCTGCAGAGGGGAACACTTCCACTTCCCCCCACACCTTTTTTTAAAGACAAGTCGACAGCAGATCTGAGCCCAGACAACTCTGCGGGTGCCCTGCTGCCAGGACAAAGGGGGAGGCTGGTGCTTCCCCCTCCCATACCCCAGGGAGGGGAGCAAGCAGAGACAGACACGCGCCTGCTCCAGAGGCTGACGGCTCCCCCCGCTCAGCGCGGAAGGCAGAAGGCCACGCTCGGTGACGGTCCAGGGCTCTTGTTCTGGAGTCACGGCTTCCCTCGAGCTACAGCCCTCGCTCTGGCGCCACTGGCAGAGGCAGGAAGTTTAGCCTCTGTGGCAGCTGCACTGCCGGGCACCGTGCAAGCAGGAGGCTATTTCCATGGTCAGTGAGAAACGCTCTGCACTCCCACGCCAGCCAGCCCTTTGCGTCTCTCCTGCCCCGGCCGCGGCTGCTCTTCCTCTTCTGCCCCTGCGTCAGCGCCCCATTCCCACCCCAGCCTCCTCCCGCCTCCTACGCCGCAACAGCTGGACGTTGGCGCTGAGACAGGAACGCCAGCGCTGGTGGGTGCGGCCGACCACCCGAGAAGTGAGCCCTTGCCTGTGCCCTGTTGGCCACAGTCAGCCAGCAGCCACTGCCTGGGCCACATGAGACCTAGAAGTGCCCCTTGGGGGTTTTGGGGTCATTTTAGGCCAAGGGAAGCAGAGACTGGACAGTCTGTGGCCAAGGGCCACAAGTCTCAAGGTGGGCCACAAGTCTCAAGGTGGCCCGCTAGCTGGGGGCCACATGCAACCACCCCTAAAAGGACAGTACCTCCAAGAGCGGGTCCTGTGGCCCTGCATGGGTCCCCTGGCACCAGGCACACTAGAGGGGAGGGACGGTCCCGACAGCCCACAAGGTGACTACAACTGCTCTGCCTGGAGTTTGGGGCGCGCCTGTCTTGGGCTGGCACTCCAGTGGGGACATGCTGCTTGGTCATACAGTCCACGTGTGCCTGCTCCCAGCCCCCCGCCCCTCCAAGCACGCACCAGTCTCCGTCTCCCATTGAAAACGCTGCTTCCCTTGCCAGGTTCCCAGCAGGCCTTTGGAGCAGCAGTAGCCGCCGTCCGCTGGCACGGGCTGGGCAGAGGAGCCTGACCGCGCCCCCCACCCGCTCCCAGTGTGGTTAGCACCGAATGGGCTGCAGGGCTGGGAGAGGCCCTGAACTCAGACTCAAATATCTGCCAGACAGCAACATGTTTAGGCTGCAGCTGCGCTCAGAGGCTGGCGTGCCAGGCAGGCACCCTGCCCTGCGGCGTGTGCGTCTCTGGCACAGACGCCAGGCCAAAGCCCAGAGAGCCAGCCCGCGCCTGCGCCTGCGCGGAAAGGGTGGCTCCAGACACTGCCGTGCCGGCGGCTCTGTGGCCCAGAGGAGCGTGCGCCACGCAGGCAGGCTCCGAACAGACCACAAACCAAGAGGCCTCCAGCCCCCGTCTCCACTAGGACCAGAGACGAGGCAAAAGGCCCTTGGGTCCCTGCCCAGCCACTGTCCCAACAACCCCAGGCACTCCGCAGCCCTGGTTCCGCTGGGTGGATGCTGAATTCTGTTAACCCCCGAGGGACGCCCGGCTACTGTACACCCTGAGAGCAGGGCGACAGGGAGGGGCCATTCTGAACGTTCCCCCGCATTCCATCCCCGACACAGGCGCTGGAGCCAAGAGCCAGAGGAAGAGGCTCACCGGCCATGGTGCTGCCGCAGCCCTCCCAGACCAGGGAACAGTCGAACCAGACTGGCCTGACCCCAGCACAGAAGCCCAGTTGTTCTGCCTCTGCTGCCGGGAATATGGGCTTGGCTGGTAGCGGGGACAGAGCTCCAGGTGTTCCTGGCATTCCCCCGTTGCTCCCAAAGCGGGAAGGGGCGGCTGTGTGGAACTGCAATGCAGAGGCACGCCCCTGCCTTTCCCAGCAAGGCGGCTCCTTTGAGCCAGGCAGGAGCTGGGCGCTGGCCTCTGCGGCCAAGGGAGAGAACAGCCGTTCCATTCACTCGGCCGCAGGGCCTGCCAGGGAGGGGAGGGCGCGTCTGCACCCAGACTCCTGCGCTGGCAAAGCACGGAGACCACAGGAGCGGCAGGTGGTCACATGACCAACATCGTCCAATACGTGCACAGGCCCAGGCACAGCTGCGCAGTGGGGGAGCCCAGGGCTGGAGAAGGGGGTGGAGGTTGAGAGGCACCACAAGGGCTGGGGTGGGGTGGAAGGGTCCAGTGCTGGAAAAGCAGCGGGTCTGTGGGTGGGCGACACGGGCAGCAGCAACACTAGGGGAGGTGTTCAGGGCTGGAGAAGGAGGGTTTGTAGGGGGGTGTGGGGCTGGAGAAACAGGAGGCCCGCAGGTGGGGACTGAGGGCAGCAGCAGGAGAGCCGTGGGGATGGGCATAGGCACAGCTGTGCCACCGGTACATCAGGAGCCCTGAGCCAATGCTGTGATTCGTGTCTCTGCCACTGGGCGGGGGCCCCTCCCAGATCACGGGGAAGGGCAGAGGGCAGGCTGCTGGGCGAAGGGGCAGCCACACCCACTGAGCCTGGGGAGCTAGAAACAGCCAGCGCCAGGGTAACAGAAGAGCTGCCCCAGGCTGCCCACAAAGAACAAATGGGGGGAGCTGGCCCCGGGATAGAGGCCAGGGCTTTGCCTAATGGCCCCTCTCCCTGTGGGGCCAGCGGGTGGATGCCTCTCCACAGTTCCTCCCTTCCTGCTTTGAACAGAGGGCAAGAGGCAGCTTTTGTGCGAGCGGCGGGGGAGCTGGATCCTCGCAGGAGCCCACAAGCTGAGCCCGGAGCCCTGCAGCAGAAGAGGTGCCAAAAGCAGCAATGGGGACAGGGTGGGGCCGAAGGCGGCACCACAGGAAGATCTGCAATGGACACGGCTCTCCCCCTCGGGCCAGGGGGATGGAGCACACAGGATTCCTGCTCCCTCCCGGAACCAAGCAGGCAGGCTGTAGCCCTTCCAAGCGAGTCTCAGACGGCTCCAGAGAGGGAGAGCCCTTCTGCTTCTGGCAGCAAGCAGAGCTCTCCCGGCCCCCCACTGCCGGCATCCTGGGAGAGCAGCAGGGAGATTTTCCTCCTTCAGTCCCTGGGCTGGAGAGTCCCGTTCCCACCGGAAGGCTGGGCAGGTTGTGAGGCTGGATCGGATGCCCTGTGAGTGGTGGGTCTGGGCAGCTGAGCACCGGGCTGGCGGGAGGGAGTCTAGGGTGGCCTGCCACCCACCCGGGGCATTGGCACCTGGTCTCTCTCCTGAGTGGCCAACACCTGATGCCTGCACACTCGGCCAGCACCACACAGTTATCACTCATCAGCATGGCAGTAACCGGCTGAGGCTGCCGAAGTGCCCGAGAGGAACCAACGCCGCTGGTACCTGGACGAGGGAAGGGAAGGGAAGAGCCGGACTGCCACTGTGCTGCTGCGATTCCAGGAACCTGGCACTCGTGTGCAGGTTAAGCAGCAGGAGCCAAGGAGGAAATAGCTTCAAGTGGAAAATGACCCTCCTTCCCAGATCAAAGGCCAGTGAGTCACTCAAGGAGGAAGGATTCGTGGTGGCAGGCTGGCCTTGAGCTGAGACATCAACAGGGAACATGATGTGACTGGGGGTCTGGACGAAGGATGTTAAGTTGAGTTTAATCAACTAGGGATTTCCATCAACTAGTCGGTAAGCGGGGGAGCTGCATCAGAGTTAGCTCCCGGCCCCGCATCAGGGTTAGCTCCCGGCCCCAGGAGCTAGCCCCGCTGTGGCTCTGCCTTTAAAAACAGAAGCACAGCCAGGGGACCCAGGGTGAGCTGGGACAGCTGATTCCTGGCTCATACCTGGTCCCTGCTACCCCCCTGCCTTCCCTGCCCCCTGCAGAGACGGTGCTGGGAGGAACCGGCTTTTAAGCTGGCTCCCCCCAGCAGTGGCTCCTGCTCCCCCCCTTGCTGCCTCTGATAGAGGCAGCAAGAGGTGGGGAGCAACTAGGCTGATGCTTATTAGATAGTCGACCAGTTGCTTACTTCCCTAGCCTAGACTCCTGGGTACTACCCCTGCCCCAGCGAGGCAGCACCACCTAGTGGTTAAGGCTGGCAAATGAGGACTCCTGGGCTCTACTTCCACAATGCCATTGCCTCACTGATCTGCGGGGACGTGAGGGTGGCAGCGCTGACCCCGCCCAGGGCTCGGTGCCGAGTTCGAAGAGCGCCTGGAGGGCCTCAGGTGGAAGGTGCCACCAACAGCCAAAGAACCTGGGTCCGAGGCCCCGAGAAGGGCGCCGAGGCGGCGGAGGGCACGTCGCACTGATCAGGGGAGTCTGCCCAGAACAGGGACGGCGATTCCAGCCCTGGGGTCTGTCTGGGGGCCCAATAAGGCCAGCGCTGGGTAACAAGCAAAGGGGTTAGGCCGGTGCAACCCAAAACCAAGGGGCTGCTCCAGCCCCCCTGGAACTCTGGCCTCCCCCCAGGTGTCACTCCAAGCCCTGCCGAGAGTCCTACGCTTTGAGGGAGCTACGCAGGGCTCCCTGCTCGTTAGGGAGAGCTCCTCCCCCTTGCCCACTGCTGGGCTTGAACAGCCAGTCTGCACAGGGCAGCAAACACCGACCCTTCCCCTCAACGCCACCCCAGACACATTGGGGGTGGGTTGGGGACCTGCAAGGCAGAGCCAGCCCCTCCCACTTGTCCTGTGAGCTGCTTCCTGGCTACACAGCCTCCTCTCGTCTGAGCCCCGAGAGCCATGCGCAGATCCCTACAGGGCTGCCACCCCCACAGCCAAGCAGAGAGGGGCAGCTTCCCGGGCTGGCTGCCTGGAGGCCCACGTGCAGGTTCAGCAGCTACAGGAATCTCCAGATCCCACCTGCCTTGCACTTGTAGCTTCCTCTTCCCTCCCGCAATAGGAGGACGGCTTCCTGGCAGTGACCTGGCTGGCGAGGCCCAACCCCCAGCTGGCAAGAAGCAGATGAAGCCCTACCCTGAAACTAAGCGACAGACGGGCCCCACCTCTCTGCCAAACCTGTGCTTACACCCCAGGGGCCATGTGGCTAGAAGCTGCGGTGAGGTGACACTGCCACCTGCCGGCTACTATGCAGAAGGACATGTTATTCAAACCCCAAGCTCAGCACCTCCAGCCGTGGGTCTCATGCTCTTTGGGTTCAGGAGCAGAATTCCCTCTGATCTTTTCCATCCATGTGCGGAATAATTATGTGCACCAAGGCAGGTGCACGTGCACCACCAACAGAAACAAACCTCGCTGTGAGCTCTCTGATAATCAGCAGGGCAGCATTTGGACTATTCCCGAGCAGCCACACAAGCGCTCAGCTGACAGGGAACACAGCTCAGGACCCATTTGTAAGTGTCGATGGCCTGTCGCGACTCAACAGATCGGGCAGGGTGGCCCTGGTGAACGTGGCAGAGCCCTCCTTGCACGCCCCTTGCAGCAGCTCCCAGGAGACGAGCCCAGCTGCACCCATGGGACCAGAGGCACCTCGCAGCTCTGGGAAACATTCCAGCGACATGGGCTGGGCAGCTCCGACACCAAGCCCCTTCCAGCCCGGCTCCCATTTAATGATTGAGGAGAGAAGGTAAATGGCCTTAATGCCCACAACATCCAGCAGGGCTTGGATCTCTGGGCTAAGAGCAAAGGGGGGGGGGTCTCGGATAAGCGCCCAATGCACCTTCTCACTGGAGGAGGAAGGTCAGAACACACAAACAAAGCCCAGCACATGCGGTGCTGGACTGATAGCCTTGGCAGCTGAAGGTCTCCACATAGAGCGGCCGAGCAATGGCAAACAAGCCATCCCCTGCTGCCATGCCTCCCCCCGCATGGGAACAAGCTCCTCTACAGCAGTGAGGTGGGTGGGCTAGTGGGTGGCCCCCCTCCATCGCAGTGGGCCACAAGACTGGCATAACCAAGATGGCTTCCCGGGACAGGGGAGTTTTGCTAACTGCGCTTGCCTACTTAGAACGTGTGGGGGGCGGGGAGGGCTGACTGAACCGGGGCAGCGCTGTGATTGGCTGCAGAGGGAGCGCCCGGCTCGCAGTCAGTGCTGCGTGCCATCGCCCCCACCTCACTTCACGGGCCCTGGCTTTACCAGCGTGTCACTAACAACAGCAGGAAAATCAAAGACGTGGCTGGAAGCCAGTGGAACCTGGCAACTCTGCATGGGCAACAAAATGTCTCGTGCTGGCCTCTGAGCTGCATGTGGATGCCCACCACTGCTCTAGAGGGGTGCAGCTTCGTGGCCTGTTTGATCCGCTCTGGTGTGGCTGCCCACAAGGGGAGCCCGTTCCCTCGCCCAGCCAGGGACGCTGCCCCCCTACGGCCTGGACTGACGCCCACCGTGCTCGGTACACACACCAGGTGGAACCAACTTGACGAATGGTGACAATCCTCAGGCTCCAACCATCCTAAGCCTGCCGGTGGCCAGCCCTGACCCTTTCCAGCTGCCCAGGGCCTCACTCACCGAATGCTTTGCGGGGCTCCGTGAGCTTCAGCGTGAAAGTGCGGCCTTTGGGCAGGTCCTTGAGCATCTTGGCAACCTCGTAGTGCCGGCAGCCAACGAGGCTCTGCCGGTTGATGGACTCGATCATGTCGCCCACGTTGATGACCTGGATCCGGTCTATGACGCTCCCTTCCTTGATCCTCTGCGAGCAAGAGAGAGGAGGGTTGGCTCACAGCACAGAGAGCAGAGCCTGGGGTTGTTTCCTCCCACCAGCTTCCAGGAGAGGAAGAGACACTCAGACAAGAGAGCCTGAGCAGCAGCGCTCGCTGCTCTCGCCATTCAGCTGGGGGCAGGGAGGGGGGGGCAGCCCTTTGTATTCAGCACAGCTGCCCAACTGAGCCTAAAGCGCTGAGACATCTCCCAGGTCACAGAGCGAGTCAGCAGCACAGCAGGGAACAGAAGCCATGAATCCGGGCTCTCACTAGGCCTCAAGACCTTCCCTGTGTAGGGAGTCTCATGCCCAAGAGAAGTGTGGTCCCTTCCTTGGGACGTTCATGGGATCTTAGGAACAAAGCATCAGGACTTGCCGTATTTGTAAAATACAAACCAAATGAAACCCAGACCAATCGTTCTAGACATGTTAGAAATGTGTCTGTCTGTCCGTTTGTTCAAGAACTCCAACTCAATGGTAAGAGCTAGGACCACCACACTTTTGATACGCAGCTTCCTCTTACAACTTAAAACAAGGTCAGGGTTTGATTGTGCCAGGATATTGGGACTTGCCTGGACTTCCATTGTTTCTCATAACATGGAAAGGGAAGGGGTCTGGCAGGAGGGACAGTTATACTGCAGAATGATCACAGGAGGCAGTAATGAGACAGACCTGGGGACCAGGACAGTTCTAATCCCATTGGGGCCAGCAGGGAGTGGGGTGGAGAAAGAGACAGCGATTTCAGACAGTGTGCCTGTTTGTCTCCCCCAGCCGGGGACATGCATCCCTGCTGCAGCGGCCATGGACGGGCGCTTCTCACCTGACCCCAAGCTGCTGCAGTGAGAGAGGGCTGGGGTTGTCCTCTCTCTCCTGAGCAGCCTACATACCGAACCCCTCATCCCCAGGAAAAACAAAACTTATTTGAGGTAAGGACCCAAGCAATGCTGAGTAAATCTTCTAGTGATATATACATACACCATGCTTTAGAAGGGCCAGTTTCACAAAGCTGAAGGCATATTAGCTGAGAAGAAGACTGGGAATGTTTAAGAACATTACTAAGCATCCAAAAAACCACAAATCAAGGAAGACGACTGTATTGGTTAGAAAATGACCAATATTTGAAAATGAAGGCAGCTACAAAAAAAACGTAATAAAGGGAAGAAAGGGAATATAAGTCAGACAATAGGAACTTGTAGAAAATTGAAAAAGGAAGCAAAAAGACTCAAGGAGATTCTATCAGCAGCAGAGTTAAGGACAATAAGTATATTAGGAACACAAATAATTCTAACCATGATATTTGTCTACTGGTAGATGGAAATGATAGAATTATCAACAACAACAGAAAAGGTATAAGAACAAATATTTATTTTCTATATTTGGAAGAACAGAGGATATATTCATATCATATCCTATCCTCTTTCCATTCCACTAGTCTCTCAGGAGAAAAACACACGCCACTAATGTCAGACATTTTTAAATCAGCAGGTCAGATAACTGGTATTCAAGAGTTTTAAAAGAGCTGCTGAGATGCTCACTGCACTGTTAATGTTGATTTTCAATAAATTTTGGAATCCCAGAAAAATTTCAGAAAACAGGGTAAAGGGTGATATGGGTATCATGTGCCCATCTGTCTGACATTGATCACAAGCAAGATAATGGAGCAGCTTATATGGGATTTGCTTAAGAAAGAAAGAAAGAAAGAAAGAAAGGATGACAATATAATTAATGCCAATCAACATAGTTTGACAGGATCTATTTTTCATAAACCTATTTTGATTTTTCTTTCTTAATGAGATTACAAGTTTGGTTGATTAAGGCAACAGTGTTAACACAATATACTGAAACATCCAAGGTATCTGACCTGAAAAACTAGAATGACATAAAATTAATACGGCACAGATTAAATGGACTAAACGCTGGCTAATTGATAGGTCTCAAAATGTAAGTGTAAATGGGAAACCATTTAGTAGGAGGCATTTGTAGTATGGTCCCACAGATATGCTCTTTATATTCTTATAGGTTAAATTTGTAACTGAAGGTATTTAACCTTTGGAACAATTTGCTAAGGATTCTGGTGGATTCTTCATCACAGAACATTTTAAATCAATCCTGGATGTGTCTCTAAGAGATCTGCTCTGGGTATTATTTCAGGGCAGTTCTCTGGCCTGTGTTATACAGGAGGACAGACTGGATCACATCAATCTGTTCTGGTGCTGGAATCTAGGAATCCCACATCTTTTCACAAGGGTCTAGAAATCCAAGGCCTCCCACTAACATAATGGTACCAAGAGACAAGATCATGCATTAGGAGCATGATGACTGACAGCCCCTCTGGATTTACCCACTGAAGTTGCTGTAGAGCCTACGCATCTCGTGTCTTGATTCAGTCATCATTGGCGATCCCTCTTGGGGATTTAATGAGGCTCCCTTGTATCTGTCACTCTGAAGGATCTCTGTGCACTTGACTCGTGTATAGACACTCTCAATTCATCCCCATCCACGGATAGGGTGGAACATTGCAGCTGCACAGTGATTTAGACTCTGGAATCGGCGCTTCTTATGGAACGTCATTAGCTGAGAATTAGCAACAGCACCACGGCAACAGTGGCTCTTTTGTAAGCTTGCAAAGAAGGATTTGTGCTCTAATAGCACAACCCTGCTCTGTTGGCATGGCTCTGTTCTTCACTCAGATCCACTAGTTCGGGCCTCTCATTTAGTTGGGGGTTTAGGGTCTGATCAGGGGTTCCCTAACACTTTGCTGTGGGGGCACAAAGGGCTCTCTTCACCCTACACCTCTGAGGGAACCACTGCAGCTCCTAGCACCTGGAAAAACCATGTGGCACACAGAGCACGTGAGAAAGTGGCAAGGCAGGAGAAAGGCCCAGGGCAACCTCAAGTAGGAACTGGAATTTTTAAAAACTGGAAATTAAATGTTACCAAAGAAAACAAAGCAAAACTTTACTAGGTCAAGTGTAAAAGCAGAATTAGGCAGGCCAAAAATGAATTTGAAGAGCAACTAGCAAAATGACAAAAAAGTAACAGCAACAATTGTTTTAAGTACATCAGAAGCAGGAAGGCTGCCAAACAACCAACTGGACAATTGAGGAATTCTAATGGAACTCAAATATGAAGTGGTAGAACTAACTGTAATATGTAATCAGACACTTAAATCAGCCTTTGGACCAGATAAAATGGGATACCAATTTTTTAATAAAAAAAGCTCCAGTGACGATCCTGGCAATTACAGACCAGTAAGCCTGACTTTACTGCCAGGCAAACTGGTTGAAAACAGAATAATTAAAAAAATGACCAGACACGTAGATGAACAAGATATGGTGTGGGGGGGGAGAGGAGAAGAGAGAGAGAAGAATCAACACAACTTCTGTAAAGGAAAATCATGACTCACCAATCTATTAACATGTCTTGAGGGGGTCAATAAACATATGGACCACAGTGAACCAGTTGATATAGTACAGGAGGCCTTTTAAAAAAGCCTTTGACAAAGTCTGTACCAAAGGCTCTTAAGGAAACTAAGTAGTCATAAGGTAAGAGGGAAAATGCTCTCATGGATCAGTAACTGGTTAAAAGACAGGAAACAAAGGATAGGAATAAATGGTAATTGTTGACAATGGAGAGAGATAAACAGAGTTCCCCAAGGATCTGAACTGTACAACACAGCCAAATGATCTGGAAAAAGGACTGAACAGTGAGGTGGCAAAATTTGCAGATGATCACTATCATAAGTGCTTTTGTAAGTACAAAGTTCACTGCAAAGAGATCTCACAAAACTCGGGCAAGAAAAAGGCAGATGAAATTTAACATTGACAAATGCAAAGTAATGCACATTTCAAAACATAATTCCAACTATACACACAAAATGATGGGGTCTAAATTAGCTGTTACTGCTCACGAAAGAGGTCTTGGCATCATTGTGGCAAGAGGTCTTGGCATAGTTCTCTGAAAACCATCTGCTCAATGTACAGCAGCAGTTAAAAAAGCTAAAAAGAATGTTAGGAGCTATTGGAAAAGGGACAGGAAATAAGACAGGAAATGTCATAATGCAACTATATAAATCCACAGAACGCCCACACTTTGAATACTGGGTGCAGCTCTGGTCAACTGTCTCAAAGAAGATATATTAAAATTGGAAAAGGCACAGAAAACAGCAGCAAAAATTATTACAGGGATAGAACAGCTTCCATATGAGAAGAGATTAAAAAGACTAGGACTGTTCAGAAAAGAGACAATTAAGGGAGGATATTAGAGGTCTATGAAATCATGAATGATGTGGAGAAAGTGAATAGGGAAATGTCATTTACCCCTTCGCACAATACAAGAACTGGATGTCACCTAATGAAATTAATAGGCAGCAGGTTTAAAACAAAGTTAACACACAGAAAACCTGTGGAACTCATTGTCGAGGGATGCTGTGAAGGCCAAAACTATAGAAGATTTAAAAAAAAAAAAAAAAAAAGAGAGAACTAGGTAAGTTCATGGTGAATAGGCCCATCTACGGCTATTAGCCAAGATGTCAGGGATGCAACTGCACTTTCTGCATGTCCCTAAACCTCTGACTGCCAGCCGTGGGGGCTGGACAACAGGATGGATTACTCGAAATTGCCCTGTTCTATTTGTTCCCTCTGAAGCATCTGGCACTGGCCACAGCTGGAAGCCAGCGCTAGATGGACCGGTGGTTTGATCCAGTATGACTGTTTGTATGGCTCAGACACCCTGGGTCTGGGAGCTCCATGGGATCAAGTTCACTGCTGGGGTTTCTACTCTCTCCTAGGGAGACCGATAGCATGGCTGGTGCCAGGGGGCTCATGCTGCAGCTCTCTGGGGATGGACAGATGGGAAGGAACAAGGCAAGATAGTACAGTGTGTACCTGGAAAGAGCATCCCTCATCTCAGACTGTGCTCCCCACCCACGGCCCAACCAGCCAGTGGCAGGGCCTCCTGGGCACTAGGATGCTGTGAGCAGAGCTCAGTCATCTACCTTAATAAACGCGTAGCCGGCTCCATTGTCCGTGATGGTCAGGCCCAGGGCCTCCTCGGACTTGAAGACCTCCACCTCCTTCCTCTGGCCCTTCGTGTGGGCAAAGATGAAGTCCTCCAGACCGATCTGGCCACCCAGCAGCTTGTCCATGTCCACTTTGTGGGTGTTTAAAGTGCAGAACATCACCTAGGAGGTGGGAAGAGATACAGCGTGAGGGACCCTGGGACTACAGCTTTTCCCACTCAGCGTCTCCGCTGGGAGGGCCTCAGATCCCCAAGGTTACATCTGCATTCAAGCACCAGCCCCTTCCAGGTTCAGCCCACTTGGGTGCAGCCCTCAGGAGCACACAGCCCAGACTCACTGACCTGCAAAAAGCCAAGGGCGCGGCACAACCCCACACAGGGCGATGGTCCACAAGGCTAGAGGAGGAGTCAATGCACAGAGTCCCCTCCACCCCACTCCTGGCAGTTCCTAGCCAAAAAGCAGGGGATAATCTCCAAGCTCCCCACCCGGCAGCCCAGATGCACAGCACCTACCTCAGCGGGCGGGATCTTGAAAGCCTCTGCGATTTTGCTGTACAGCTCCTTGACATTGGTGAAGCCCTCGATCCTGCCAGTGGGGCTGCCGTGGGCCAGCTGAGTGTGGAACACCAGGCGAGGGCGGAGGCTGGCAGGCGGCGGCGGCAGGCCAGGCTGCAGGGAAGTCACGCTGCCACCACTGCCCACCTCCACCCCACCCAAGCTCCCACGAATAGGCTCCGCCTCCTCATTCTCCACCAGCGGAGGGGCCTTCTTCCGGCGGCCTAGTCCGAGTGGCATGAGGGAGGAGTTGGCCAGACAGCAGAGTATCGGTCACCAACAGGAGGGACCTGCAGGAGACCAAGGGGAAAGAGCGTAGGAATCAGCTACAAACCCCGAGTGGTACTGGCTGACTGGGGTGTTAGAATGGGACACGGGCTCTCCCCTTCTAGGGTACCAGCTCCAACCCAGCCTCAGGGCAGTGGGAGCGGGGCTGGGGAATAGGGATGTCAAATATCAGTCAACTGAATAGTCAATTAACCCCCGGCAGCCTGTGCACTCCAGTCCGACTCCCGAGAAGCCCCCAGACACCCCGCGCCGCTGCCTCTGTATCCGAGATAGTAGCATGGGGTGCCAGGTGGGAGCCGGTCCATGAGGGGAGCCAGTTTAAAAACCAGCTCCCCTCATGGACTGGCTGCCTGTCGCCCTGCGCTATTGCTTCTGATACAGAGGCAGCAGAGCAGGGTGACAGACCGGCACGAGCCAGAACTGAGCTGGGTTGCCTGTCCACCTGGCTCTCAATACACTTTCAATACAGAGCTGCAGCGGGGGTAGATCCTGCACCCGGTACAAGCCAGGACTGAGCCGGGCTGCTGGCCAGCCTGCTAATAAATTTACTGGCGGGGGGAGGGGATGCGTGTCCTCTATAGCATTAACCTATAAGCTTTTGCTTATTAGTTAATCGACTCCACTACTACATCCCCACTGGGAAATGGGACCTGCAGCATTCCTCTTCTAGGGAATCAGCCCCAGACCAGGGAGCCGGAACGACCAGGCTTAATTCAGATTCACCTGCTCAGCTTTAGTCACCTTTAAAACTGACCAGAATAATATAAAAAAAGATGAGTGACAGCTTTGGAAGCTCCCTGCCCTTGCCTGCCTCCCCCAAGTCCTGCTATACTCTGCTGCTGGGAGCCAGCAGTCAAGTGGCAGCGCCTGCCAGACCCCCATGCCCAGCTCTAAATGATGGAGAGAGAAACAGCCATGGGCATTTCTAGCCTGCTTGGAAAACACAGTCAGTACAAAACTCTCTAATGAGGAAACACCCAGTGATCTCAGGGCTCAGCAGTGGCCCTGCACCTCCCCCCTCCACTAACCAATGCAGGGGAAGTAGCATTTTGGATACCAATGCCCTCCAGTGGCACTGGGCACTTCACATGACTGCTACTGCGGGTAAAACCGGGGTGTGTGGGCAGCGAATAAGAAGTACCAAACCCCGAGTCCTCCCCCGAGGGAAGGGGTGTGTGGGTGTACTTCTCTGTTTATTCCATAGGAAAAAAATACGTTAAGGAAACACAGCCAGGACTTCAGAAAGCCCAAGACCAAAGTTAAGGTTGTCTGCGTCACCATAACCCTGTCCATTTGTAACTGTGCATTCCAATACAACCTGCAATTACAAGATCATACACTTGTTCTTTAAATATATAAAGCCACGATGCACTGTAATAACACAGCATCCGTATGTTTAAACCCCTTTGCAAAGACAGATCAGTAACTATGCCATCCCCATATTACAGTTCGGAAGAGATCTGCCTAAAGTCAGAGGACAAGCTGGAAATATAGAATCCAGCAGTCCTAGTTCCCAGCCTTCAAGACAAAATACCAGACGTTTCTTGCCCTAAAACTTTAGCTACACCCAGGAACATTTCTCCACATGTAAATGGAGCCATAAATTCGGCCCTGTTCTAGAGGACGGGTTATTGCTTCATAGACAGCGTTGAGACTCCCAGAAAGCAGACCCCCTCATGTCCTATAATACAGCATCATCTGCGTGTACTGGTATTTCATTGTGGTGTGCTTGAGAGGAACAGCTAAGCCTGCGAAGCTGCTGGGGAGGCAGGAAACCCCCACCGGGCCTGCCACCTGGAAACAAAGTAAAACCCACAGGCCTTGCTGGGGAGCCAAGACTCCGACACAGTACTGCGGAGCACGCCAGCCACAGGGAAATGCCAGCCCTAGTGCGGCTCAGACAAAGGAAAATCCCAGCCAGGCCCACAGAACTCTCTTTGCTACCACAGCAGGACACGCATACTGACCCTCACGCTCCAAACGCACTCTCAGGGGGAGCGGATTCCAGAGGGGCTCAGCAGGACCGAGGATCCCGGCGCTGCTGCCTAGGAATGCCTTGACCCTTGAAGCAAGGACACAGAGGAGGAAGGGGCAGCCTCGGCGGGAGTCCTTCCAGCCCGGGAGCCTCAGACGTCTCTGTTCTGGAATGAGGGTGGAGCGCACCCTGGCAGGCTGATTCAGAGCAGAGAAACCGGCTACAGGGCGTTTCTCAGAGGGTGTAATGGCAGAGGAACTCAGCCAAGCCTCGTCAGTAGCTACTCCACGGCGGGAACCGGCTCAGTCCAATGGAGCCCCAGCACCACCCCAGGCAGAAAGGCACCTCCAGTACCACCTACCACCTAGCACCCTCCACCCCCAACCCCCCCACATCCAGCACAGAACCCACATGCTCCTCGCAGCGCTCCCCAAAAGAGGCTTCAGCATTTCTCCACATCTATGTTCTCACCCTAGCTGCCCAGCTCACTCAGGATTCTCCTTACACCCTATTCTGTGCCCACAACTGTCTTTCCCCCACCCCCTTCTTCCCTATGCTGACTAGTGTCACCTCTAGCTCCCTGCTTCCTGTCTCACTGCATCTACCATTCACACGGGGCCAGAACTTACCCTGCCCCTCTGCCCATTTTAAGAGGCAATTTCATGGGACATGGTTCTTCGCTTCCTGGTGCTAAACAGTCATTTGGAGCCACACACGTTCTGGTATCTCGTAGGGATGCAAAATGCTGTTTAATTAGTTAGCTGGTTAAACGTTAAGTTTAACCAGTTAATCCAGGGGTGACCAACCCACGGCTTGCAAGCTGTATGCAGCTCTTCACCCCTGAAAGTGTGGCTTGCGAAGCCACCCCATGCGCCCCATAAATGGCCCCCGTCTCCCTGTGCTCACCAGGTGCAGGGGAGCGGTCCGGTGCAGCAAGATGGTGTCGGCCAGCGGGAGCCTGATGTGGCCAAAAAGCCTAACCTGTGGTTTTTAAAGGGGCAGCATTTTTTTTTTTTTGGCTCAACAATTCTGGTGATTCTCTTCGTTTTTCTGCCACTGTTTCAGCTCTCTTCGTTTAATGGGTTGGCCACCCTTGCGTTAATCGATTAAAAAGAGGCCGGGGCAGGGGGCACTCCAGCCCTCACCATTCAGAGTCAGGCTTACTAGGAAAGGTTAGCCATTAATACCCTTAGTATCTGGAGATCTAGCTGAGACCTGCTTCAAGAGATTCATACTCAGCACTGAACACGTCTTACTATGGCTAGGCCTATCATAACTCATTCATACTGTTCTAGAGAGCAGCAAACAAAACAACTAGGGCTGTCAATCGACCTGCATTAACGCCTGTGATTAACACAGGACAGGACTAATGCATGAATTTTTTTAACGTGTTAATTGCCAGCATTAATGCTGCGCTGCCCCTTTGAAGTGCCGCTCTGGTGTTTCCAAGGGGCAGCACATTAGGAGCCTGGGATCAGCCGGGGACTCCAGCTGATCCCCGGCTCTGCTGTTGCAAAGCCCCTTTGAAGCACCAGAGCGGCACTTCAAAGGGGCTTTGCAACGCTGAACCGGGGGAGCTGATCCCAAGCGCCTAATGCACTGCCCCTTTAAAGTGCCAAAACAGCACTTAAAAGGGGCAGTGCAAGTGGAGCCAGGGGGATCAGCTGGAGTCCCCAGTTGTTCCCAGGCTCCTAACGTGCTGCCCCTTGGAAATGCCACTGTGGCACTTTCAAGGGGCAGCGCTGCATGGAGCCTGGGGTCAGCTGGGGACTCCAGCTGATTCTGGGCTCCATGCAGCACTGCCCCGTTGAAACGCCACCACAGCATTTCAAAGGGGAGGCGCGCGCGCAATTAATCACGATTAAATTTTTAAATTTCTTGACAGCCCTAAAAAACCACAGGAGGCCAAGTTCTTACAGGACCCAAGTGGCCAGACAGACTCCCTAATTTAAAGTTTTAACTTCAGAGTATTGCACACAATAATCAGTTTGGGGCTGCTACTTCTTTACACTTAACTTCTGCACCTGTCAGAACTGGCAGATCACTTATTTGTCTAAGACCCCACCCACAGTTGCAGGGCAGGTCCATATGTACTCCACAACTTCCTGGTACAGCAATTCATAGTCCTGCCTTTGCTTTTAGGGAGGAACTAGAGCTCTGTTTGCAGATCTCCTGAACCATATTTGAAATGCTAATACCATAAAGACATGATATAGACATTTGTTGGATGGTGTGCATATAGAGTGAGCAGCTACAGTTATTGTGCTCCACAGCAGTGGGGGCTGCATTTTCAGCAGAGGGTGAAGCTACCCCCTTCTAGAGTGCAGAAGTATTTGCCAAGTCAACACAGAATTACTAGGGAGCATTTGGAACTTTAGGGCCAAGTGGTTACAAAAATCATTCACAATTCAGATGAATCAAGATGGCTGGAAATGCCTGGGTGGAGGAGCTTTCCTCAGCAGCTGGGTCTGGGGCCAGAGGCTGTCAAGTGGAAAGAGATAACAAATGGTGCTGCCCATTAAAGTGGCATAACTTTCCTGCCCCAGGAACTTGTGACCCCCACTGTGGAGACAGAGCTGGGGGACCAGACTGATGGGATTAGAAAAAAAATAAGGTTTCTCAGATTGCCCAGTAAAAGTAGACAATTTTTTCCATGTGGCCATGCGTCAATATCTTGACAGATCTAGTGGCTAAAGCATAAACATGGGACTGAGGAGCTCTCAGTTCAGATTTTCAGTTCCACCCTAGCTTGCTAAGATGCTGGGCAAGTCACTTTCCCCTAACATACATCCCCCAAGAGGTGCCTCAGTTTCCCCCTTTGAAATGTGGAGAGCGATACTTCTCTACTTCACAAAGTGAGGTTCATTTAGCACAACCTGAAAATTCTGGGATTTGAAGGGCAGAGTGATACACAAGTTTGTTTATGGCCAGAGAAGAAATCAGCAACTGGGCAGTTCAGTCACGCATCTCAAACTTTTACTAGCCTCTTTTCCCCAAGGCTAAACTGAAAGTGCTGCAAACACCAGCAGTCCCTAATGCCTTCTTGTTGAAGTGAAAGAAAGCTAATCCCCAGTGTGGCTGACAAGGGATTAGAACATGAGCAGGCAGAGAGAGGGAAGGAGCAGCACCTGCTGCTCTCAGGGAGCAAACCTGCCTCAAGCATTCCCCACCATTCCCTGGGAGCCTGAAGGACAATGGAGCAGGATTGAATTTGGGGATAATTCGAGTCATTTACCACACACAGCTGAGAAGCTCCTATGCATCTCCCCAACTCCCTGGCAGTACAGTGTGTTGACCTCATTTGAGGCATGATCAACATGGGGAATGATTATCTCATTTGCTTTGTAGCACATGTGTGTTCATTGTGTTGCCCTCATGCCCCATGTCACACTTAGAGGGGAAACAAACATCTAAAAGGGAAATGATAATTCCTGTTAATGTGCCAGAGACAACTCCTGCAAAACCCTTACCATCTGCCTTTATTAGATGGGAAAAGGGGAAGGGGAGGAACAGGCTAAAAGATACTAAATAGACAAGCAACAAAGGAGAATTTCTAGTCGATATTGCACAGCAAACTGAATTGTAGAATCCTAGGGTTGGAAGATACCTCAGTAGTCATTGAGTCCACCCCCCCTGCTTAAAGGAGGACCAATCCCAACCAAATCATCCCAGCCAGGGCTTTGTCAGGACTTAAAAATCTCCAGGGATGGAGATTCCACCACCTCTTTAGGTAACCCATTCCAGTGCTTCACCACTCTCCTAATGAAATAGTTTTTTCTAATATCCAACCTAGACCTCCCCCGCTGCAGTTTGAGGCCATTGCTCCTCGGTCTGTCATCTGTCACCACTGAGAACAGCCTCTCTCCATCCAGTTGAAGGTTGTTATCAAATCCCTCCTCACTCTTCTCTTCTGTAAACTAAATAAGCCCAAATCCCTCAGCCTCTCCTCAAGTGTCATGTGATCTAGCTCCCCAATAATTTTCACTGCTCTCCACTGGACTTTCTCCAGTGCAGCCGCATCCTTTCTGTAATGGGGGCCTCACCAGTGCCGAATAAAGGGAAATAATCACTTCTCTAGATCTGCTGGCAATGCTCCTCCTAATGCACCCCAATATGCTGTTATCCTTCTTGGCTACAAGGGCTCACTGTTGACTCATATCCAGTTTCTCATCCACTGTAATCCCCTAAGCCTTTTCTGCAGAACTGCTGCTTAGCTAGTAAAGATATGATAGTGTAAACCAGGGTTTCCCAACCTATGGGTCCCCATTACATTTCAAAAGGGTCACCAAGTGTCTCCCTAGGTGGCTCTGCCCTCCCTCCTCCCCCCATTTTTGAATTGCCTTGGGTCACCAAGTCTTCCTGAATTGTCAAAATGGGTCCCCATCTGGAAAAGTTTGGGAACCGCTGTTGTAAACAGATGCAGCAACACTGAAAGCGGGGACAGGCAGAAGCTGGTACTCACAGGGGGTCAGCTTTTAAGCTGGCTCCCCATGAACACCAACTCCCATGGAGCTGCCTGTCCCTTCCTGAGCCCTGCTGACTCCCCGCAAGCACTGACTCCTAGCTGTTCCCCATCCCCCACACTGCTGCCTCTGAGGGGGGCAGCTCTGAGGGAGCCACCTCCCCCCTCACATGTAAACATGAAAAATTCAGTGGTAACAAATGTTTACAAAGATAAATGCATTTTAACATCCCTATTAGCTAGTTGGTCCCCAGCCTGTAACAGTGCTTGGGATTCTTCCTTCCCAAGTGCAGAACTCTGCACTTGTCCTTGATGAACCTCATCAGATTTCTTTTGGCCCAATCCTCCAATTTGTCTAGATCACTTTGGACCCCATCCCTACCCTCCAATGTATCTACCTCTCCCCCTAGCTTACGATCATCTGCACACTTGCTGAGGGTGCAATCCATCCCCTCATCCAGGTCATTAATAAAAATGTTGAACAAAACCAACCCAAGGACCAACCCTTTGGGCACTTTGCTTCATACCAACCACCAAACAGATATTGGGCTCAACAGGTAGTAATCAACGGCTCGACAATCTAGCCAGCTTTCTATCCACCTTACAGTCCATTTATCCAAGCCATACTTCTTTAACTTGCAGGCAAGAATACTGTGGAAGACTGCATCAAAAGTTTTGCTAAAGTTAAGGCATTTCACGTCCACCACCTTCTCCATACCTACAGAGCCAGTTACTTGGACACAGAAGGCAGTCAAGTTCGTCAAGTATGACTTGCCCTTGGTGAATTCATGTTAAACTTAAGTTAAAACCTTTTTGATCTTTCACGTAGGCAGAAAACCCCCAAACCAAACCCAAGCCAACTTACAGGATGCTGCCCCTTCTTCTGCATATGCATTTGGAGATTCCATGCTGCCCATTTCTATTTTAGGACTTTTGAGTGGCAAAACTCTAAGTGCTTCCAATATACATCAACTAATCTTTGTTCACCCCCATGAGGGAGATGGGTCTTACTTTCCAGATAGGTAAGTGGAGTACAAAGTAGGGATGCTAAATTTTGATTAATCAGCTAATCGAGTAGTCGATAAGGGGAGGGTGCGGTGCTTGCTATCCCCATTGCACCTCTGCCTTTTAATGGTAGACAGAGCCGCTCCAAGGCTCTTACTACCTTTAAAAGGCAGAGGCGCAGCAGTCAGGACCTGGTGTGAGTGGGGACTGCTTCAGTACCCCACTCGTGCTGTTTGCCCTGCTGCACCTCTGCCTCCCCTGCGGAGCTAGTGCTGGGGGGGAACTGGCTTTTAAGCTGGCTCCCCCCAGCACTGGCTCATGCTCCCCCCCCCTTTGCTGCTTCTGATACAGAAGCAGCAAGAGGAGGGGGAAGCGACTAGTCGAGTAGTGAGTCAACTATCCAATAAGCCTAGGCTAATTGGGTAGTCGACTAGTCGCTTATGTCCCTAGTATAAACAAGACTTCTTGGTCACAGAGGGGAATTGATAATGGCACTGGGAATGTAACCAAGACTCCTGGCACCCAGTTTTCTGCTTTAACTGTAGGGCTATACTTGGATACAAGGGCAGCACCTCAATCATGTCCTGTATCCTACACAAGCTTGCAGATGCATTTGCATAAAGAGAGAGCTTTATAGGGTGATTACAGGAGGGACCGGAGATCCAGGATTTCATGGGCACAATTCCCAGTTCCCCCACTTTATAGCCTTCAGTTAATCCCTCAGGTACCATGAGCCTCCACTCC
Source organism: Rafetus swinhoei (assembly GCA_019425775.1). Taxonomy (NCBI): domain Eukaryota; kingdom Metazoa; phylum Chordata; order Testudines; family Trionychidae; genus Rafetus; species Rafetus swinhoei. Next base: position 110,456 of record JAFJHL010000157.1, on the reverse strand, counting down.
TCAAGGCCCTCTGAGGCACAACCCCCCCAGGGCATCCTTCTGTGCCAATGCACCATACACACCCCTTCAAGGGCACAGCAATCACACCCTCCACCTCCTGCGCAGAGCCTGACCCCCCCCCAGACACACTCCAGCTGGAATCCCATCCCTGCCACAGCATCCCCTTCTGGGGGGCTCCTGCCCTCCTTAGGGGTGGACCCCCCCCAGACAGCTGTCTCCCTCGGAACGGATTTCCCCCTTCTGCCCCTCCGCTCCCATCCCCGCAGCCGAGGGCACCTCCCCACGCCCATCCCCCTCTGCTCCTATCCCCACTCCCAGGCACCTCCACAAGCTGCTCCCATCCCCCCTCAGAGCTGGACCCCCCCGCCCTTGGGCGCCTCCCGCCGACTCACCCCGTCCGCCTCCCCGCAGAGCTAGTTCCGCCGCTCCACCAAACTCCGGCCGGGCACAGCTGGGGCCTGTCGCTCGGGAACGGGAGGGAGGGCTCCGGGCGGGAGCGGCTCTGCGCCCACCAGCCAATCACAGCACACCTCGCGCACCGGTTGGCCAATCCAAGCTGGGCAGGGCGGCGAACTGGGCGGTCACATTCTGGATCCATCCCCTCAATTTCCTCCCCCCCCTTCGGGGCGCAATGGAAGCGTCCAATCTAAGAGAGTGTATGTGTGTGGGGGAGGAGCAGGGAGATACCATCCCAGGAGAGCGCGGAGTCCGAAGAGGAGCGAGAGTGGGAGCTACCATTCAGAGGTGGAGTTGCAAGATACTATTGAAGAAGGAGGGGGAACCCCCAGGAATTGTCATTGTTGACGCTGGCTACAGGAAACACCTACCAACCAATTCTGCCTCGGCAGCTCTTCCTGGCCAATCACAAGCAAGAACGTAGAAAGTAGCCAATCAGAAACTAGCAGGCAGAAGAGTTGGTAGCGTACCTATACCAGGTGCATTGCCCCACCCGCCTAAAACAGGGCTGTAGAGGAAAGGCTGCAAATGATTCAGACCCCGCGGCCTAATACGCTGATCAATACCTTCTCGTTGCTTCCTTGTTGAGAGACGAGGTGAATGAACTAATATTGTTATTGGCTCAACTTCCGTTTTTAAAAGCAATTAAGGGAGGCATGCATTTGACATTCTCTCAAATCGGTATCTAGTACCAATTCCAGCTGACGTGAGAAACAGATGGGACAGTTATTCAAGGTAGAGACATTTAGCATTGCATTTCTGAGCTTACCGTGAGTACAGTACTTGTAACTAACAGGTGCTTTTTAAGGTGGACCTTTAATAATGTTTAGCTTTTAGCAGATTTTCTCTGCTTGAGTGGGTAATGGTTAATTGGTACCTGGGAGCAGCCTCCGCAAGCGGAGGGCTGCTTCAGACCTGCCGACTCCGCCTACAGCCGCTGAAAGCCAGCAGCCCGCTGCAGAGCCAGGAGCTGTAGCTTTGCGCAGGCTGGGACCCAGCAACTCCTGCCTGTGGCAGAGGAAGGGTGGCACTCCAGCCCAACCAGGGTGGGGAAGGGCCCCCTTTAATTGATTAAACAGGATAGTACATCCCTAGTTCCAACATTCTTTTCCATCCCCGTTTCTTCATCTTAGCTTTACTTAACACCTATGCCTCTTCGCTGCTGCCCCCACTCTGCTTCCTTTCCCATTTAGCTGACCTGCTCCTAGCTTAAACCCATCCAAAAGAAAAACTATTAATGGAACTGGTATTTGCTGGTCTCACATAGTTCACTTTGCTTATTGTATTTCTTCCTCCATCCACTCTGATTTTTTGTTTTATTTAGAGCAGAAGCTCTGCAGGATATCTACTGTTGGCACAGAGCCTAACCTAGTCGGAGACCCTATCTCAATTGGTCCTTATGCAGAAAACAATTTGTATCATCCACTGGCTGAGCTAGGAAGTTGCTGGGGGCCTGAAGACCACATCACAGCCACTAATTCTAATACAGGTGCAATCTGCTGCAATACCCTTTATGATACACTAAGTGCATCACAAGCTGGTTCAGGTAGTTTCATGGGCATGCAGGCCTGGTAGCTGCATGTGTGCCTTATTAACAGAATTCTTAAGGGTCAGAATGGTCATGAAATGCTTTGGGGGAGCTAGGCAGCAGCAAACTACATCTGCTTTCTGATCCTTCATCCAACAACCCTATACCAGGAACCCCCCTTGAATATATAGCACATTGAAACATTTACCAGTATAAGGAAAGTGGAGTCTGATAGGAGTTGGATTTGTATAATTTCATTGTGTAAAGTTTCCACTCATGAAGATGGAAGGAGGAGGTAGGAGCAAGAATACTGAAGCCTGGCTAGATACAGGGTTTTGATTGACTAGGCTTGAGCAACATCCTTAACAGTTATATAGAAGTGTGGAACATGGGATAAGGACATCAGATTTCATGTAGCAGTCTCACACAGAAACTGTGCCCTGGTGTGGTGTGAACTAGATCTAAAAACTGCTGCCCCTAACTTCCCAGTCTCTCCCCCATTTGTTACCCTGATGGGAGTAGGCTTTCATTTCCCAGCTATACACATAAATGAGGTAATAATTGCTGTGCTACAGTAAATTTTCAAACTTATTAATGGATGTCACACAGTAGATATCTATGCTGCAGAGCTTCTGCTCTGACATCCATTAATGTAATGTCAGTCACTTCTATGTAAGGAACCTGCTGACACAAGAGGTCAGTCTAGCCTACATCCAGTAGATGTAACCACATGGTAGAAGGAAACATGAGCAACTACTCTGGCCCACAACCGAACAGGAGGACCAGAACTAGCAGCTGTTGAGAGGGAACCAGCATGAGGTAGTATCACTGAGTACCCAGTGAAGAAGAGATTATTACAGAGCAAGGAAGCTAACTGGAAGTAAAGCCTCCAGAAAAATTAATACAAGTAGTTGCTCTTGACAAAACCAAGGAAGAAACTGCTAGCTGTGATACAGCACTGGAAAAGAAAGAATAGAGAACTTTTTAGGTAAGAGACACAGGATATTCTCTATTGCAAACAGGAATTGGAGAGAAATTTATACATAAGACTAGCTCTAGTAAAATGTCAGAAGTACAACCAATTCCCCTTCCACACTTATTTTATATCTTGAGGCTATGATGTAGATTTAACTGTACTCCTACATCATACAGGCGAGGTCAGTAACAGTTATGACTGTAAAATTCCAGTTAATCAGCTAAATGTTAGGTTGATGTAATGTTTAGCCACTTAATCAACTGAGCAGGAGCTGGACTAGGGCCTGCTCCAGCCTGTGCCTAGGCTCTCCAACCCCCTGAACAGAGGCTATTGCAGATGCTGGAGCAGCCTGTCTGCAGGGTGCCTAGGCTGCCACAGACAGGGACTGCTCTGCACAAGTGCAGCCCCTGCCTGCAGTGGCCAGGGAGCTGCTCCAGCCCCCACCACTTAACCAGAACTCATAAGCATTACCTATTTAAGCTTTCACATCTTGAGTAAGAGTTAGTAGAAACAGGCATGAGGTAAGTAGTTTTAGAAGGGCAGTAACTTTGTTATGGAACAAAGCCACCACAGGTATGCCTGCACTTTGAAATGGCAGCCGCTAGGGGGGAGAAAGGGATGGAAGCTAGCTTGCCTCAACTCAGACAAGTGAAAGCAGCATCGTGCTACTGGCCTGGAAGCTCTCCTATAAGAAAGAGGCATAGAACAACATCTTAAAGATGTTTTGTGACTCAAAACAAAGGAGGGCTAGAATCAGTGAATAGCCTGAGTAGAGAAGCCCTAGCTTCCTGGTCCCTGCTTGCTCTAAGCTTTATTGTGAAAGTTACATGCACCATAGTTTTACAGCAGTGGTTCAGGATTAGTGCAGCTGTTCCAGCAGGGATCATGCTGAAAGCAGGGGAAAGAAAACATTCAGCACTTGAGGGTAAAGACCTATCTCCCAACCCTCTGAACCGTGACTGGCTGTGCCACCAATTCCGTCAGACACTACAGTACTTCAATGAAAAGTGCTAATACATGTTTTTTTTTTTTTTTTTAAAAGAGTGTTAATCACTCAACCAGTATTCAAGAGTAAATCCTAGCAGCGTTTTCCCATCTCAATGAATTTTTAATGACATACGTAGGTAAGTCCTTTATTCCAGATATCCAATCCTGCCCGACATGCCTAGACTTTCTGTTGAGTAGATTTTAATGGAGACAGATTAATGTCAAAGAGCTATCATCCTGGCCATCACATTACAAGATCACGTCCCATGCATTGTAGGTTCATGCTCTGCCATTGGTTTGAGTAAGCATGTTCTCACACCCTCTTTATCAGTGTAGTCAATCCTGTAAAACAGCAGCTACCCTATTGCATTACACACAAAATGTATACAAAAATATATACAGGAAGTGCCATAGTGCTCCTGTATCAGGAACAAAACCCCTTTTATCAAAAAGGATAACTTGGGTGGTACTACCAGTTCACAGTCCTTGGGGGAAAAAAATCCAGAGTCCATTAGTGTACTGAATAAGTCTTTAACATATTAAATTTGATACTAACCCTGCATGGAGGATGAATAAGATTCAGCATCCTGCTTAGGTATCATGTACCTGAAATGAAAAAGGTGGCCCTGTATTTGTTCACCACATGACCAGGATCCAGACTGAGGCCTTAAAAGGTCTGGGGGCAAGGGGGAAAAAGAGAGAGAAGACTTTCATAGAGGGAAAACTTCAAACATGTTACACTTGAGATCCATTTTTCTTTGCATATTTTCCCCTAGCCTAGATCTTGTTAACTTTGGTAGTTAGCCAATATGTGAGGAATTTAAATTTAAGGGCTTACATTCTGAAAGACATTTAGGACTTCTCTAAGCTGTGACTCTCTGGAAACGTTAAGGTGAAACACAAATTGTCTTCAACACAATTGACAAAGAAAAAACTGATACAAAAAGCTTAAGCACGACAATGACAACTTACAGAACTAAAAATACCAGTTAACATTTAGTGTGTCCCTGTATGAAAAGCCTTCAGTGTAGGAAGTGACAAGGAACACAGCATAGTACAACACCAAGGCAAGATGTTGGAGACTGTTTTACTTGCAAGTCCAGTTTTAGATTTGTTTCACCCTTTCCAATGGGGAAACTACAGCTCTGCATGAGAGATGAAGTGAAACAGATGCTCAGTCTATGGTTAGTCAGTTAAGTGAAGGCAGCAGATGGAGCAGTTGGGTGGAAACTAGTCACCAGAAGAAAGGTTTGACCATGAGATACAGATTCCTCCCACAAACAGCTGCTCATTGATGTAAATACTTCGAGTGATGATCTGGGACTAAAGTCATTGAAAAGCTAATACACAATTTTCAAGATGGTACTCTTGGGGAAGAGTTTCAAAGTCCACAACCTCCACTGAAGAGAAACCCTGAAGTCCTGGTTATGGTCCAATAACCTTTTGCTTTGGAAGTGTCCTTGTTTCAGTTCTCCATAAGCAGCCTTGCTATATTGGCAGGATCTGCTCTAGGACACTTTTGGAGGTCTGTGGAATTCTGTCGGGAAATTTTACTTCAAATTCTATAATAAGGTCCCCTCGCTGGTCTGGATTCTTGGGATATGGGAGACCCTCTCCAGGGATTCGCCGCTTTATCCCAGGTTTAATGATATCCTTAAATACCATTGGGATGGTCCTGCCATCCAGCGTTGGCACATTCACTGTGCAACCACACAGGGCCTAAATATAAAAACAGGGAAATTAGAACAGTGTCAACATATACAATCTCTAGCAGATTTCCCAAACAACAAATAGAAAAATGTTTCATTGCAATGGCCTGTTTATTCCAATTTGGTTCTTCTGAGTTACTGATGCAGGCGCCAGAGTAACAGTACCAGAAATTGTACAACTAAGTTATATATTTGTACAGCTGCTTGACCCAAATTGATGTGGGTCAGTTTGGATTCTGAAAGTTCATTCTCAAGTAGTTGTCAGTGATCTGCCATCTCTAATGGTGGTTTATACCCTTTGATTGTTCCACAACGAAGTATCCTGAAGCTACCATCTTATTTTAGGCAGACCACAGAACAGTTAGGCAGGTGTCCTATTATGGATTAAAGCCAGATACGAAACAGGATGCAGATAGATCTCAATATTCCCATTTGTCACTCCCACTGGCCAAAACCCAAGCCAATCCACCCACTAATCCCATACTGAATCTGGAACCTTTGCTTACCTCACGGAGGCTGATCTTAGCTGGGAAAATAATGTCAGATCCATCTCTCTTAAAGACATTGTGTGGCTTGTCTTTTAAAACAAAGACAATGTCAGCTGGAATGTTGTTTGCTGTTTGGTCTCCCTCTTTTGGAAAAGTAATCTTTGTTCCTTCTTTCCATCCTCGTTTGACTTCAATGGTCAGAATCTTGTCCTCATTCCGTGTGGTCTTCCCATCTGTATTAAGTCGTTTGTGAGATATTTTCATTTTCTTGGTGCAACCAGTATATATTTCCTCCAAGGAAACCCTCAGTTCATGAATGACAGGAGGGTCTTGTTTTTTGCGCATACTTTCATGGCCCGAGCGGGAACAAGGGAAACCCATATTACTAAAGCCCCCCATTTGAAATGTGGAGAAAGGGTCATCAACATCCATGTCTTCATCTCCATTCCTTTGTACAAAAAAGGTATCAAATGGGTTCCTGCCACCAAAGAACTCTGCAAACATAGCATGAGGATCTCCATGAAACGTGTAGCTGAATGAGGTACCATTGGAACTTCCGCCACTGCTGGGACCACCTCCCTTTAGTCCTGAAAAAACAGAATGAATATAATCCAGTGATTACTCATAAGCATTTATTAAACTCAAGATTTAACAAATGTCTGCTATATCTTTCTTAATTTCAAGACTCTCCTCATCCTTAGAATGTCATTATTTAGGACTTTAGGTTTGATGTGCATCACCAAAGAGGCCTGCTCTCATCTTAAAATGGTGTCAAGATTCAGACCTCCCTAGCCAAAAAAGAAATTAGAGCCAAGTTGAAGAGCTCTTCTCTCTCAATTACTGAGTTTCCTAATGTAATAATTTATAATCAACTGTACTCCTTTAATTGGCATTAAACCTAGCTCATCTACATAGAGCCATTGTAGCAAAAATAATTTAATTCGGAGTGCCTCGAGACAGTAAATATGTTCTTCCTGCTTCAATAAAACACTGTTACGGAGGGAAGTTTCATAATCTAACATACACAGGCAAACAAATATACCAGAATCTTCTAGTGACAAGCAAAACCATTCTGTAGTCAGCTCCGCCTTTTCTGGAAAAGTGGCCTATCAGCACACGGCTACCAAGGCATCAGCTCATAAGGGGAAATCATTAAGTATTTACAGGAAAGGCAAGGTATAAAAACAAATACAGGAAATCAGCAACTGAAAAGTAATTCAAAACACAAATTTTGGAAAGTAATTTAAGGGAAATTATCTACAATTCTGTTAGCTGGAAAAAGCAACTAACTAGTTTTAAAAAATATTAAAAATCGTACTCTTCCAGCATCAGATGTTAACAGTTGAGTTGTCCAAGCAAGCTGTTTGAGAAAGTAGAGAAATCTAGCTCCTTTGTTTGAGTAATCTAAATGGATGAGACTACACCCTAAAAAAAAAACCCAAAACAAATCTGTACTAATGTTAAGTTAGAGATTTGATGCAGACTTTTAATGCCTAATTTGGAGGAAGTCAGGCAGGCACTGCCTAAAGGCTTTGCACATGGACTTCACAATAAGTCTCCCAAAGAGTCTGACACTGGTGTTTTATTAATAGTTTTAACAGGCTATGTTATTAATGCAACAGGACGCTCTGAGATAAAAGAAACTGGCTAATTCCCAAATTCACTAATAGGAACTAGTTCTACTTCCTTTCATAACTAGCTCTGTACCACACCTCCCTGTTCCTAGGAGTCTTATTTTTCTGACAGCCACTTAGTTATCCCATGCTACTGACAGCATCTACAGGCTATACAGGAAAGCTGAATCCCTTTACTGTACATGCACATCCAGGGTTCAGTACTGTTCCCTGAAAACCAACTAGATGCACTCCTTTCCAGACAAAAATGAATGAATTTCAGAAGCAAAGGATTAAAGAGAGACTAGCTACTAGTGAATACTTTGCTTCTCTGTCACTCCCTGGATTGCATCAAGAAAGAAAGCTACTCCATCTTGTGTGTAAGAGATACACAGTTCCCTCTCCACAAAGTTTGGGAGTGCCCCATTAGGACGTATGTTCCTCTTCCCCAGTCTTAGTGCTACCCCTCACTTCATGGAAAGTACTTCCAGAACACCCAGCACCATGACATTCAACTATTTCACTTTCTAACCACCTCCTTCCTACCTATCACCTGGTACTAAGCCGCATCAGAATGTCCTTCCCACGGGTATGCGGTCTTCCCAGGAACAGGTCCTCCTCGCACAGAGGCTCTGCACCCCAAACCTTAGCGCACCATCCCCCTACTTACCAGCCCCCCCTAGCGCTGCAGCCTTTACTTGACGCTGAGAGCCCCCGCCCTTCTTCCCAGTATATAGGGAGTCACCCTACCCCCGCATCACATCACGTCAGCGCCCTTCGCCACGCCACGGGGGCAGCCCCCCAATTCCTGCTACGGAGCCCCCGCGCCACACGGCCCCTGCCCCATCTCCCCCGATAACCCCCCCTCCGACCCCCACCAAGCTCTGCTGGAACCCGCCCGCGACCTTCACCTTGGGAACCCCCCAGCGGCCCGCGCCCACATGCCGCCCCTCACCTTCCTCGCCGAACTTATCGAAGATCTCCCGCTTCTTGGGGTCGCTGAGCACGTCGTAGGCCTCGGCGATCTCCTTGAAGCGCTCCTCGGCGCTCGGGTCCTTGTTCTTGTCGGGGTGGTAGCGCAGCGCCTGCTTGCGGTAGGCCCGCTTAATGTCGTCGTCGGAGGCGCCCCGGGACAAGCCCAGCGTCCGGTAATAGTCCTTGCCCATGGCTGCCAGCTGCGCGTCTCACACCCCGTCAGCCGTTCTCGTCACTCCAGCGCGGCGTCCGCCGCCACCCCCCATTTATACGGCGGGTGGCGGAACCTTCCAGAGCTCGCCACAGCTCTCCAGAACCTTCCCTCCGCCCGGACCCCGCCTCCCGCCCACCTCCCCCAATCACAGCGCGGGGCCTGTCGCTCTCCGCCAGTGGGGACAGAGCCTGCGTCACGTGACCGCACACTACCCCCCCCTGAGAGCTTAACCGTCGCTAGGCCACGCCCCTCGCCCGTCATCAAGTGAGGGGTGGGAAGGGGACAGAAGCGCGCGCTGTGAGACCAACGGTCGTTGCCGGTCAGTGTCCCGACCCCCCCGCTGTGAGGCCGCGAGCAGGCGCTGGCAGGACCCATTGTCGACTCTCCGAGCGTTCTCGCCCCGCCCCCCGGGGGGAGGGGGGGAGCGAGCTGAAACCCTAAACGTCAATTCTGCCTCGGCTTTCTTTTGTGTCCTAGGCACTGACCACGCCCACCGGCAAAAGCCACGCCCCGGGGTGGGCCCTTTAGCAAGGAAAGGAGCAGTCTGGAGCCACGCCCCCGCCCAGTGCATCCCTCATCCCATGTCCCACAGCCCCCCACAGTGTCCGTCACCTCAGGCCATACACGCCCCCGCTAGTGGCACCCATCACCTCAGGTCTCACAGGCCCTCCTCCCCCTCCAAAGGCACCCATCACTAGCGATGTTAGAATGCGTGTCATTTGGTAAACGCTCGGTTACACGCCGGGCGACAGCCAGCCCCCTGGGTGCGGGTGTGTGCTGGGAACTGAGTACAGGCTCCTGGTGGCTGCCTCTACCAGAATGCAGGGCAGCAGAAGGCTCCCTGGGACCCGTGTGTAACTGTTTGGGTAACCACTAAGCTTATGCTTGCAACCCTACTCATCATCCTGATTCCAAAACCGTCACCTCCTCACCAGGGACATCCATCCCTGGATTCTGTATGGTCAAGGTTATTAAAGGACTCCCAGAGGGGAGATAGCACAGGATGTTTGGGAAGGGGAAGGCAAAGGTCAGAGTGCCCGAGCTAGGCAGAAAGCTCGAGCTTATATTATGCAAGTAAGAATGGTGCTAGAGTACCACGCACAGGACTCTGAACCCAGCCCAAAGGGTGCTGCAGAGCGCTGAGGAAAGAGAGGCAGGGAAATGCATGTAGGCAGGGCCGGATTAAGGTAATGAGGGGCGTAAGGCTAGTGGGAGGGACGGGCGTAAGTATGAATTACATATTGCAAAAAAATTATGAAGTCATCAAACATTTATCTATATACATATTTACATAAAATTAAACATTTATTCTACTCACTACACTCAAACCATTTCTTCCCACTTTAGCTGTAGAAAAATCTGAATTATATCATAGTTCTCAATGCTCCAGAGGGACAAAGCACTGAGATGCTCTTGAGTCACAGTGGATCAGAACATTTTTTACCCTTGTTAGAAGAGAAAAGGAACGTTCTCCGCTATAAAAGCTTAAAACCCCCCAACAATGGTCCTGTAACACCTTAGAGACTAACCAAAACAACTCACTTCTTCAGATGACAAAAATGGAGAAAGAGGCACAGAGCTTCAAATACAGTAAAAACTGTGTTATCCGGCATGCTCGGGGATTAAGGCGTTCCGGTTATCTAAAAATTCCAGTTGTCTGAGGGTCCCATCAACCTAGGAAAAACCAATGGACAATAATAGTAAAACTCAAGTTTTTAATATTGGTAGTTTTGTAGTGTGAGGCAGTTGGTCTCACATTTCTATTTTGAGTTAAAGAGGATTAGTACTTCCTAAATAAATTGTTAAGGCAATCATAGTAAACTAAACCAGGCCTATGTGCCTGAATATGTGACAGTATTGTGGCTGGGGGCAATGCCAGTTAAAGTTTTCTGGTAATCCGTCACTCTTAAAGGTTTCACTGTAAAAAGCAGAAAGAGAGAGAAAAAGATGGAAAAAAAAAGTCAAAGCATCCCTGCTAAATGAGGCTGCCTGGGTGGGATTATGATGGGCCAATGGTTAGAACAGAAGAGTGGGAACAAGGACATGTAGGTTTTATCTGATTTGGGGAGTATGCTTTGTGATTAGACCAGCGCACTGGGAACCAAGACTATGACTCATTGTACGACCTAGGGCAGACCACACCATCTCTGCCTCAGTTTGCCTATCTGGAAAATGGGTACAATTGTGGTAAGGGTGAGGTTTCTGTAGTGTGACAAGCACTCGGTGATCTTCTGATACAGACCATGTGTCATTGCCTAGTTGCATGCTGTCTGACTGGCTGGACGTGTGGGGTAAAATAGGTGTTAGCCCACTTCACTAATGGTAACACTGGAAATTCTTGGCTGTTACTGAGCTTCTCATCAGCAGAAATCAAAGCATTTGCCAAAGGAAGTCAGCATTACAAAGGGGCAGTGCAAGATGCTGCCCCTCTGGCTCGGGCGGATTTCGACATGCTTTTGAGAATGCAAGCTCTTTGGATCAGAAAGCACGGCCAAGAATCTGAGCTGAGTTACACAAGTGCAAACTAGGGACACAGATCTTGCTGGGTGGAAGGGCAGACATGGGGGGTTTCTGAGCAAAGCACCTCCCTGTTGCTGTTTGTTCCATGGTATCCAGGCACACAAGACACTTAACGAACCAAGGTCACATGGTTAAAAGCCGGTTCCTCCCAGATCCATGGTAGGGGGTAGGGACGCAGCGGCTGCCAATTTTGAAATGTACAAGAGCCCCCAGTGGGGACTCCTATGCATTTCAAAGGGGAAGCGCCGCATGGAGCCTGGGGTCAGCCGTGCTGGGGACTCTTGTACATTTCAAAGGCGGAAATCCCATCGACTGTTCCATTAGTTAATCAAAATTTAACATCCCCAGTGTAGAGCAATTCATTTGAGCCCCTTATTTTCCTATTTAGGTGGCTACCATATCATTGGTCCTGTGATGTAGAACATGACTTGTCTAAGAGCGGGGAAGGTGAATTGTCAGAGGGAAATGGAAAAGGAGAGGCTGCTGGTTGGAAGAAAACATGTAGAAATACAGGTTCTACTGCTGGAAGATGATGCTCAGGGATTGCATCCCCAGCTTTCCAGGATGGAGAAAGCCTGCCAGGAAAGAGATGGGTTGGTCTCAGCAGTTAAGGCAGGAAGAGTTGGAGGAGTGGCACACAGGGAAACAGACCATCAGGGCTAAATGGAAGATGTCAGGTTTACGAAGCATACACAGAGTCCAGGTGGAAGCTAAGAAAAATCTGTAGGGACAGTGTGTTGTCACAGAGTTATGCTCTCCTGTAAGGGGAGGTGGAGTAGGCCACATCTGTACCATAATTAGCTGCTTTCCAGCCCAAGAGGGCAGGAATAAAAGGATCCAAAGATGGTTAATGGACACCTGCCTCTGAGTAAAGGGCTGAGACACATCAGTCACGTCCAAGTAGCATCTTATCATGGGGGGATAGCTACCCCATAGTTCCTCCTGGAGGCTCAACATGGCCCCTCCAACACAACCTTCCTCATTGTCCTTTCCCCAGGTGGGTCTCCTCAGCTTTGCAGACACCAATCTATGCTGGAGATGTGGCTCAACTCTCCAGTGCCATAGGGAACAACCCAGCAGGACCCCAGAGGGTGGTTGACAGCTCTGGCCAAAGAGGGGCAATTCATGCATGAGCAGTCTGATTATTGTGTGCTGTGAATCGTTCGCATGTGCCCTGGCCTAGGGAAGCACTGACTGATCACCAGGACAGCAGGTGAGGGAAAGGGGCAGTACAGATGCTCGCTGTAAGAGATTAATCGATTCCAAGCCCATAAAGGACCATTGTGGTAATTTAGGCTGACCTCCAGTATTATACAGGCCAGAGAACGTCTCTGGGCTTATTCCTCTTTGAACTAGAGCAGACATTGGAGAAAAACATCATGTCTGGTTTTAAAAGTTGCCAGTGATAAAAATCCATGGCAACCAGTGGTTAATTACCCATCAGCTAAAAATGTGAGTAACTTCCAGCTGAATGTGTCTAGCTTCAACTTATAGGATGATGTTAGACCTGTTTCTACTGGATGGAAGAGCCTGTTATTGAATACTTGTTTCCGATATCAGTATTTACTGCCCATAATCATGTTACCCTTTAACCGTCTCTTAGTTAAGCTAAATAAATTGAGCTCCTTGAGTCTATCCTTTAAGGCAGGTTTTCTAATCCTTTGATCATTCCTATCCCTCTTCTCTGAACCCCTCCAATTTATCCTTTTGAATTGTGGGCACTAGAACTGGACACAACATTTCAGTAGTGGTCAAACCAGTGCCTGGGTCAGAAATGCAATGAACTAGAGGATGGAAGCCAGAAATCAGCATTCCTCGGTTGGGTTCTATACCTGATTCTGGTTAGAGCAGGAAGGGCTGGAAATCAGGACTTACATAGGAACAGCTACATTAGATCAGATTAATAGTTTAATTAGTCCAGTCTCCTGTCTGAGGGCATGTCTACACTGGGGAGTTATTTTGAAATAAGGCAAACATCCACACTACCAAGCCAGTTATTTCAAAATAATGGGCTTATTATTTCAAAACAACTCCTGCTTGTGAAGAGGAATAAGCTTATTTTAAAACAGTTATTTTGGGAGTTATTAGTTCAAAATAAGTTATTTTGAAATAACCTGGTAACGTAGACATAGCCTGACAGTGGCCAGTTCTAGAAGCTTCTGAGATTTAGGGACAGATCTAGCTTGGAGTTGCATACCTGACTACCTGGGCTAGTAGCCATTTATGGACCTAGCGGCAGGAAATTCTCTTTTTTTGAACCCAGTTATACTCATGACCTTCATGACATCCCCTGGCAGAGAGTTTCCCAGGCTAACTGCATTGAGTAGTGAAATACTTCCTTATGTTTGTTTGAAATCAGCTCTCTGGTAAGACTGTTCTGAGTTCTATACCTGGCTCTAGGAGAGAGGAAGGTCTACTGAACAGAGCATGGAGGGCCCATGTGTCAGGACAACTGGGTTCTATCCTTAGCACTAGAAGGGAGGACATCTGATGGTTTGAACAAGAAAGTGCTGCTCTCTGCAGCTTAACTTAAAGAGATCATGGACCATAGTGATGGGCATGGTATAAAAACTAAGGAGACCTGCAAGGGCTCAGGGAGGGAAAGAATTGGCGAGTGACGTGATGAGCTGGGTAATTTTGACCTAATTTCTTGGATAGCTAGAAGACACAAAGGGGATCTTTGGGTTGCAGGCATCCTGCCAGCAGACCCAGACATCCCTGCCTTTCCAGGGTGACCCCTGCAGCAGGCTATAGGTTCCCCCCCTTCTCTTTGCAATGCACAAGCAAAGCTGAACTGCACCCAAAGTTTTCACCATCTCAAATGCAAATGCAGAGCTACTCGCTGCATCTCCCAGCTGGGGCTTGGAATCTTTCACTTGTGTTTCAAGTCACTTTGAGCAGAACGTGACCAGGGGAAGCAAAATGCAGCTGGAGAGGGGGGTGGGAAAGGGAAGGTGAAGCGGCAATAGCTTGGTTAAACAAAAGGTGTTTTTAAAAGTGAAACAAACAGAGACTAGAGCTCATGGAGGGAAACCATAATACTGTCAGCAAACCATAATACTGTCAGCATGTCATTCCAAGCAGTCTCTCCTCCTTGGTCACTGTATGTGACTGACTCTGCTTCTCTAGCCCTTAGACACCACTCCTCTCCCAGCTGGAAATGAAATCCAGAAGTCCTGACTTCCAGCCCTCTGCTTTAACTGGAGCCCCTGCCTTACTATTAAGATGAAAATTCCAGCCAGATTATCTGTTTGCTGTAACATTTGTATCAAACAATGCTGAAATTCTGCTCTTAAAAGTAACTGTACATTTGGCCCATAGATCTACTCCTCTAGCATTCACCAGTCAGAGCTTCTGATGCTAGGGTCTTGCTGGATTTTTCCCGTTAGGGGGAGGAATTGCTGCTCTGAGGCATGTCTATTTTCCATGTGGCCTTGGTTAGTTAAGTGGCATGTGTGCCTGGACACCATGGAACAAACAGCAACAGGGAGGTGCCTTGCTCAGAAATGTCTGCCCTTCCATCCAGCAAGATCTGTGCCCAGGGAGCACCACCTTTCTGCTTCCTCCCACAGTCACACCCAGAACTCTTTGCCTCCCTCCCCCCAACACTGCTGGCCCCCCATCTCCTAGCACCTGCATTGTAGTCAGGAGTTCCTTTAATCCACATGACTCAGCTCTGACCTGCCATGTGGTCCGCGGTGTCTTGGGCAGTCACCTCTATTGTCTCTAGCAGTTTCATACGTAAAGGGACTTGATTGTGCCTTCTGTTGAGCATTACTAAACTTGGCTACCCATTGACTTCAAGGAGATGTGACAGTCTTTGGATCCCAGGCCCATCCTGATGGTTAGTATTAGCACTATCCACTGTAATAAAGCCACTCGGTTCTTGCTCCTGTTAGCCTTGTGAAGTCAGCACAGCTGGGGGTGTGTGAGATGAATTCTACACCAACGCAACAGGTTTGTTTACCAAGGCCTAGACCTTCAATAGGGATTTGGGCCCATAAATCCCTCTGGGAATCTGGGCCTCAGGACTTGTCTGCATGAAGGATTTATTTTGGAGTAAGTTAGGATGTCTATAGAAATCGGTATCCCACAAAAGCTGGCCACGTGGACACTCTGATTCTGTGATGTCTGTGTGGGGAAATGGACAGGAAAAGCTAAGCCCTTAGCTACAACCTTTGTGTAAAAATCACTGTGGACAACAGGCTGCCAGAGAAGTCACTAAGAGAGTAATCTGAAGACAACAGCACTGCAGATTTTTAAATAATGATGGGATCTTCTCTAGTTCACTCAGGAGTTACTCTGGGGCAGGCCTCTGACCTGTGTTATGCAGATGATCACAACAGCCCCCCACTGACTTTGAAATGGATGAACCCTCAAGGATCTGCATTCCTGGTGAAGAGATGCAGACTAACCCAGCTTGACTCTCATGGTTCGGTTATTATGTCAGAAAAAGCTAGCTGGCACTGCCAACTGTGGCAATAAATGCAGAACCCCTCAAGGGCAGCTTTAGTCACGGTGCAAGCCAGGACTGTGCCTTAGCCTTGCAGATCTGAATCTAAGGGAGAAAACACACTAAGCAGGAGATTCACTAGCAGAGTTAGCTTGACTGCATTTCCTGGTCTGGATCACTGGTCATTTAGTCACCCAAGTGACTGATTAGTGTAGTGAAGGGAGGGAGAGTGAGTGTTCTGTCCTAAACACTGGAGTTGCCCTGCCTCATTGATTTTCTACTAGGAGTCAGGAGTCCTGAGTCTTATTCCTGCCTTTGAAAGGGTAGTGTGATCTAGCGGTTAATACAACACATGTCCTGAGAGTCAGGACTCTTGGGTTCTACCCCTAGTCCTGGGAGCGAGTATAGTGGTTTGCAGGACAAAAGCAGCCAAGGCTTGTGGCTCTGTCAGTCAATCCACCATTCCATGCCACCATTCCATGCCTCAGTTTCCCCATGAAGGCAACTGGGTGTTTTGTGAAGCTAAGTAAAGGATTGAAAGGCATTTCAGAGCCTTGCAAGTAAGGGGTTATTAAAGAGCCAACTATTATTACATTAATCTCATTGTGTGGTGTGAGTCACTGAGGTGCAGTCTCAGGAGTGCCACAGCAGCTGAACTAGACAGACATTTTACAGCTCACTAGACCTGTAGTTCATTTAATTAACAAAAACTGTATTCCAGGGAGAAAAAAAAAAAAAAGTTACATTCATTCAGGAGCATAGCATGTTAGCATCGCCTCTGAATTGCAGACAAACAGTCATACTAAATTTCTATGCTGGGCAGAACTGGATTTCTATACAATTTAGATGGAAAATATTGATGCTTATTTTAAAGCATTATTTTCAGATTTTTATCAAATGTAAGTTTTTACCATGAGAAATTATAGGGAGGTCAGACAGTTACTTAATATCAGTAGACACAGATTGAGAAAGTAAAAACTGGATGAAGACACACCGTCACCATTACATGGCAACATAAACAAAGGCAATACCCTTAAGTCCTTGGTCACCAACCCGTCGGCATGACCAGTCGATCACGAGGTGTTCCCAGCCCCCTCATTTCCCTCCCACCTCCCAAGAGGGAGCCCATGCTGGCACTACAACCTCCTGGGAAAATGGAGGTAGAGCTGGCTTCCTGCGGCATGCGGGGAAGGGAGGGGTCCTGCGGCTGTGCGCCAGATCCAGCGTCTCAGGAAGCACATGCCCTGCTCCTCCTCTCCCCACAACAGTTGGCGCGCTTCCTGAGACACTGGCTCTGGTGTGCAGCCGCGGGACTTCCTCCCCTGTGCTGCCTGCCTATCTTCCTTCCTGCGGCAGGGGAGAAGTCCCACAGTCAGATCCGACTTCTCAGGAAGTGTTCCCCGCTGCAGGCAGGCAGCACGGGGAAGGAAGTCCTGTGGCTGTGCACCAGATCCAACTTCTCAGGAAGTGCACCAGCTGTTTTGGGGAGGGGAGAAGCAGCGTGCATGCTGCCTGAGATGCTGGATCTGGTGCGCAGCACGGGACCCCCAGGTACTGGCTGAGGTATCCCTGTTCCCTCCCTTTAGCCAGGCCCCCACCAGCACCCTGTCTCCACTAGCACCCTAGTCTTGCCCCAGCCCCCACCAGCACCCTGCCCAAATCCCCACCAGCACCCTGGTCCCTGGCCAGACCCACCCCAACCCCCCCTCCTACCAGCACCCTACCCAGACACCACACAGCACCCTGCCCAGATACCATACAACACCCTGCCCCTGCTCCCTGGCCAGACACCTACCCCCAACTTGCTCCTGTACCCTATTTTCCACCCAGATTCTGCACCCCCATCCCTATCCCACTCACTGGCAGCCCTGTCCCACACTGGATCTCTCATTTTTGGCCCCACCTCAGAGTATAGAGGGGCCCACAAATTCCACTAACCCTGGAGCTCAGAAGAGTTAATCTAGCCTGAGGCCCTGAACCTCAGTTCTACCTACGCTCCCTCCTGCCCCATGGGGCTGGAGTGCCAAGGGAGTGAGATGTCTTAACTGGGGCCACATCAGTGAGGCTTGGGGGGTTTTGGAGAGGTTTTTTTTGGTTGGCATCTCACTTCTGTGGTCCCGGACTGATTTTTCTGTGGGTCAGTGACCCCTGACCCAAAACAGGTTCCCTGCCCCTCCCATAAGTCAAGACAATGCTGAAACATTTTGTGTTGGATGTAATATTTTATTTAGAAATGAAGCCTGGCTAACAAGCCCGCAGTTGGGGCCAGGCCCTTATCTGGCTGCAGCATCATAACACTCCTGCACCTCCTCTCCACAAACTCCAACCTCGAGCCCATCATACACCTGAGCCCCCTGCCCTGAATCCCTCACATCCCCAAACTCCTGCACCCCCACATCCCCAGTCTTCTGCCACAACACTCCTGCACCATCCACGCACTGCAAATCTGTGTCCTGAGCCCTTCGTACACTCCACCCAAAGTCTTGCACCCTCACATCCACAAGCCTGTGGCTTGCTCAGCACACCAACCCTCCACCTGACCCCACCACTTTCCAGCCTGGACCCCCTTCCCTGAGCTAGCATTTCCTTCTCCACATCCTCCTGCACCCAAATTGCCTCCCAAAGTTTGCACCTCTCACCCCTTCCCACATTCTGACCCCAGAGCCCGCACCCAGGGAGAGTGAGAAAGGGCTGGGGACAGCAAATGATGGAGAGGAGGGAATGGAGAGGGCAGGGCCTCAAGGAAGGGATGGGGTAGATCTTAGCTTGCCCTTACACTTAAAAACTGATCTTGGGTGTAAAAAGGTTGGAGACCACTGCTTTAAGTCAACAAATAATACCTGCTTTTACACTTAGTCATTCACTAGTTATTTGTAACAAGCCTAATTCAGAAATCGAAATCACTGGCTTTTATCTCTAACATTCTCAAGCAGCATTTGTCTTGCTTTCCCCTCTGCCAATTTCCGTTATTAGCAATGGAAATATTTGTATAGGTTTGTGTCTGGTGAAATGACCATTTACTAACAAAAATCCAATCCTCCAAAGCCTATGACCAGACTGGACACTACAGTGCAAATAACTGATGGTCACATAAATACCACTCTGTACTGGAAACCTACTGACTGCTACATTTACTTACACTCCTCCAGCTTTCATCCAAAACATGTCACATGATCCACTGTCTACAGACAAACCTAAGATACAACCACATTTGCTCCAATCCCTCAGACAGAGACAAACGCCTTTTAACATCCTTAGTCAAACGTGCCTGTGTGACAACAGAAGATGGGATTGCAGATCTTTCAGAAATAGATCAGGAAAAGCCCACACAACAAAATATTTAAAAGAAGCAGCAGTAAAAGCTGTAAAACAGTGAACAATAATTCAACTGTCATGTGCACAATTTTATCACAGACAATGCTGCAAACATGGCAAAGATGGAGAGATACTTAGAAGAAGAAACAGAAGGATGCTTCTTAACATATGGTTGCAGTGCCCATCACTGCATCTTTTAGCCAAAGACTTACATAAATCTTCTCCAGGAATAAAAGAAAATGTTGAAGTCACAAAATACCTCCTTAACAACCATTTTGCTTCAGCTTTGCTGAAGAAAGCAGGAGGATCCACCCTCAAAGTGTTCAATGAAATTCTGTGGTTGACTTATGAATTTATTAAAAGCCAACCTAGTCTCAAACTATTGTGAAGAAAACCATGATAATTCCATCTGTTGTATCTAAAATCTTTCCTCTTTAATCCAATGTTAATGCAGAGGATTTGCTCAGTATACGGACACCTATGTTCATAGCCTTAAACTTCAGAGAAATCGGTGCTGTGTTGCTGATGCTGTCGAAATCTGGAAGGCACTTCAAGAGACATTGGCAACAGAAATACCTTACTAGAAGGTTAAGCTGCAGGCAATGAAGGAGGACTAACTCCACCTCATTTTCTTGTGAACATTCTCAATCCTAGCTATCATGGTTGATGCCTAACTTCTGAAAAATGTGATGCTGCCATGGTATGAGCATCTTAAAAACCATTCCTCATGTAGGCCAGTCATAATAATTTTCAGTGCTCAAGCTAAACCATTTAATCAGCATATGTTTGCGGTACGAAGTCACTCCCCTGAACTGGTGGGGGATCATTAGCCAGGCACCTAGGAACAGAGTCTTTCAGTTGCTAAGCCAACTTTTCACAGTAGTAGCTTCTGCTGAAGGCAGAGAGAATATTTTCATTATTTGGTATTATTTATTCAAAACTAAGAAATCAACTGGGAAAATGCAAGAAAATATTGTATTGAAACAAATACAAGTTATGAACCTAAATGACACTGGGAGTGCAGAAGATGAGAACTTGTTGTCAAAGTTGTACAGACACCATATATTCAGAGTTGTGATAAGTTATCTGTTAAAGTTAATAAATGTTGAAAAGAGTTTAAGGACAGCCATCAGCCAGCAACTAAGGAGACTGCTGCAATTGCAAATGTGAAACATTTATATAACATTTTTAGTTTGAGATAAAAAGTGCTACTGTGTTTGTGTGTGTGTGATTTAGTTCTTACCATTCATAATATATGTAGGCCTCACAACTTGTGTTCTTGCTGTGCACTTTTAAACAGCTGCTGTAGCACTAACTCAGAGGTGGCCACTGCAAAGCATCCTGGGAGCTATCAAGATGCCAGGTGCTGGGAAGGGATAAGAGCATATACCTTGTTTTCTCTAGATGTCACAGGATGGAGTTTTGAAGTTTAGCAACAAAGAGCAAGCATCCAAACTGCAGACCACAGACTTGAAGTCCAGATATTTCTTTAGATAGACAGTAAATGTAAGACCCACACATGTGTCATTGCATTCTCCTGCCTCTCTCCTTTCCTCACAAACATCTGGGTTGATTATAGGCTCTTAGCTAGAAAGTGAGCAAGTGAAATTCCTGAAGGATTAGTGTAGAACTAGGTTGGGTAATCCTTCTGGCTCATCACCTTCCAGATGATCCTGCAATGAGCTGAGCTGGCTCAGCAGCCACGCCCTGTCCCTGACAGCCCCCAACAAACAGGAGTTAGCTGAAGCTCAGGGGAGCTGGACAGTTTATGGCAGGCACATATATAACCAGTCCGTATGGTTCTTCACATGGGACCACAGGCAGGTCTGGGATGATCCAAACATAGGGTTAGGCCTTCACAGCATGCCAGGGCAAGAGAGGGAAGCAGAGCTTGGCCAAGCACAAACACTTAGCACAGCTGCAGCAGGGGCATAGCACTGGTTACAGAAGTGGGTCCAGTGCTATGGAGGAGTTAGATATAGGCCAAGTTTAGTCAGGTGTTGCTCCTACTGGATCTCTGAACCATCCCTTACACTACTGTAGTTCCCACTGGGAGGACGACATCTGGGATCCCTGCCCACTTCCCCTGAGCTTCCCAAAGGCTCTGGATGTACTTGTGTGACTCACATGGTGACTTCCTGCAGACACTCCCAGCCCTGCACCCAGGTGAGTCATGGGCAGCCTTGCTCTATTTCTTTGCCTGGTTCTGCTTCTTCCCAACCCCCTGTGCCCGTCAGGCAGCTGAGTCTCAGCCCGGGCATCCCCACAACTGGCTACAGAGTCAGCCTAGCGCCCAGCTCAGCAGGTGACTTAGCGCTTGATCAGACAGTTACACGATGGGCTGATTTCTTGGCTCCCAGAACCCTGTGCAGCCGCCCCACCATTGCCCTGCGGCCCCCTGCCACCTCTCACCCCCGCCATTGCCCTTTGCAGCCCCCACCTCTCACCCCCGCCATTGCCCTTTGCGGCCCCCTGCCACCTCTCACCCCACCATTGCCCTTTGCAGACCCCACCTCTCACCCCCGCCATTGCCCTTTGCGGCCTCCCCACCCCACTTCTCATCCCCACCTGCCCTCTGCATCCCCTGCCATTGCCTTTGCAGCCCCCACTCCACCCCACCCCGTGCGGCCCTCATCCCCATTGCCCTGTGCGGCCCCCCCAGACCAGGGATGTAAAAACTGGGTGAAATGAAAGTCCCGGCGGTTACACTCGCTGCTTCCCCAGGAGCGGAGCCGGCCGCACCGCGCTACCTGGGCGGGAGGGGCCTATCACAGCCAGGGGCCAGACCATCCCCTGCCCGCCTGGAGCGGGCGCTGCTCCAGCCCCTGCCGTTAACGGTTAACCGTCGCCTCACAGCCCCCCCGCCATGATACCGTCTTTCCTAAGCCCCGTGGCTCCAGGCGCTCGCGGCCGTTCCGAGCACCGCTCCAAGCCCACGTGGAGGGAGTAGCTGACACTTCGCTGTAAGTGGCTCTTCGCCGTGTCTCTATAGGCGCGAGGCGGGCAAAACTCTGAGCGGATTGGCCCGCCGTCCTGCCATTCCCGCCCATCTCGCTAGCTTCCGATTGGCCGGAGCCGGGTCACGCGCTCCAGTTTCCATGGGGATGCTGGGGGCGGGCCCTCAAGACGAGGGGCGGGAAATAGCGCCCCCCAAGCTCTGATTGTCCGGATCTGGGAGGCCTTGGTCCTGTGATTGGTCGTTCCGGCTGGTGGGACCCCGCCCCTCAGGTGAGACGGGGGCTGTATCACGTGAGGGGAGCGTGTGCCAGGCGGCAGCGGCGGTGGGAGCTTGAGGCACTATGAAGCACTATGAGGTGAGGAGACGGCGGTGGCCGTGGCTCCGCAACGCCTGACCGTAGGGGCCCCTTCCTCTGCGGGCCCTCAGCCCGACAGAGAGAAAACCGGCCGGCCCCCCGCAGCGCTCCGTAGGCGTTTACTGCGCGTGCGCGAGAGTTGCCAGTAGGCGCTATTGGCCACGCGTGGGACGAGTGAGCGCGGGAGCGCATGCGCGACGTGCGAGAGCGGGGCGGGAGAGGAGAGTGCGCATGCGCATGTCATCTAGCGATGAAGCGGTATATGCCCCTGAGCTTACCGAGTGGTGGGGGCAGGGAGAGCGCGCATGCGCACGGGGTGGAGAAGGGGTTGCATGTATTTATATCTTCGTAGGCAAGGCAGGGGGCGCTTGTTAGGGGGCGCAACCCCACCCCCGCCCTTCCCTGGTTGCATGCCCTTGATTATTGCAGTTGCCAGCTCCAGCAGCTTGCATGCCCCTGACCCCCTCAGCAGTGGGCAACCCCAGGGTCCCAGGTTCCTGCTGCTGTTTTTGGTCACTTCCCTGCTAGCTCACTTGCAAGGCCTTGTACTGCCCAAAACCACCTTGTGCATGTGGTCAGGCTCTGGCAGCCTCAGCCTTTCCCCAGCATCCTCCCTGACCAGAATGGGATGCTGCCTGTGTAGAGGGGGATTTGGGTTCTGAGGCTGCTTTGTGCTGTGGGGATGCATCCTATGATAATTTCCCATCTCTGTTGGGCTGGATTTCTGTTTATGTTCCCTTGAGCCATCCAGTGTCTCAACCCTGCACCTTACCTCCCTCCTTTAATGAAAAGTGTCTTTCCTGGGGAAGAGGAGTGGATTCCTGTAATGTTTCCGAGTACAAGCATTGCTGATGTCTCTAGAAGGAGACTTCTGCTCATGGAGTGATTTCTATTGAAATGTGTGTGGATAGGGTTTTACTGTAATTAGCATGAATGCCAAATATCCTAGGGCAGTAGTTCCCAAACTTTTTGGCATCATGCCCCCCTTTTTGATTTTTGAGAAACCCTCACACCCCCTTCCCAAAAAAATAGCAGCAAAACTTGGGGTGGGATTGACTGTGTGTGTGTGTGTGGCTGGGTCGCCTTGTGCCCCCCCTGGAATTTCTTCATGCCCCCCAGTTTGGGAACCCATGTCCTAGGGCATTCTTCATAAGAGGTGGCATGGCCCATTGGCTTTAATCAGATACTTCCCCTCCCACCACCGGAAGTGGCTGTGTCTCAGTGGCTCTGGGTGAATATAGTAGGAGTGCTTTGGGGTTTTCCTCAGAATAAAAACTGCTCATATGAATATAAAGTTATTTATATTTTTCTCTAAAGTGTTTTGAAAATGCTAAAGTCCTCTGCCTTTGGAGTGATGTGTCTGGAATGAGTGTGTGGGCTACATGCTAGTCTAGAAAACTGCTTGAGCCTGTAAAGAGAGGTTGCTGAAATCAGCTTAGAGGGACTTGGGGAGAGGAGGTCACAGCAACCCGTGCACCTGTCCTGTAAATGGATATATGCCCAGATATGCAGGGCTATTAATATTGGCCATAAGTACAGCTCTCACAGCAAGCTCAGCAGTTTGTCAAGCACTTCACATGGCAAACTGTCCCACCAGAATATTGAATACAGGGCATGAAGTAGGAGAAGGTTTAATAACCCCCACATGTGCTCTTTTGATCTGGGAGGAGAATCAGGAGTGTGGCAGGCCATCCTGCAAACTGAACATTGTACTTCTGACTCTCCCCACCATGAAGGACAGATGCATGTGAATAGACACACTTTTCCTGATTCGCTGACAAGGGCAAAGCTGGTTACTTCAGGCTGGTCAGCTAATGTCAGCAGTGGTCTTAACATCCTCTCTTTATCCCTATTATCCCTATTGATAATGGCAACTGAAACTTTAAGCCCATGCAATGATCCCCTGGCAGTTGAATGGATAAGGACACAGGTAGCTGAAATCTGCAGGCACATTTAGGGCTAAATAAAGAGATGTAAAGTTTGTGCTGCTCCCAGCAGTTTGGGCTGCTATCTGCCTGCATATCTGAGAGGACAAAGGTCTACTACATCAAACCAGTGTGGACATTACTTGCTTTGCTTGTCTTGCTGCCTTATCAGACCTTTGGGTCTCTTCTCTGAGCATAGATCTTTTCATTTCTATCTGTTTCCCAAAGCCTGGGGTACTGGGATCTCCCAGGCAGGCAGGACTACCTCAAAAGATAGCTGTATTTGGAGTTCAGGAAACAGTTATCTGTGTATCACTTTCTATCCACCCCCTGCAACTAGTTCAGGAACCCTGGTTTGTCCTCCGGGTTGATTGCCTCATTGGGACCATCACTAAACACCTTGTTATGTGGCTCCCAAGCTATGTTAACGAGCACCACGGACGATGTTCCCTCTAACGCCTTCCATCCATGAGTGGAATACATTTTGTTATGTGCACCAACACATGTGCAGCTATGCACCACCAGTAGAAACATATGTTGCCAGCTGTGGGCGCTCTGCTGATCAGCTGGGCAGCATTTGAATCTCTCCTGGGTGGATGTCCAAGTGCTCAGCTTACAGGGAACTCTGACCATGGGTGCAGTCAGAGCCCAGCAAACCTGAAAGGGAAGTGCGGAGACCTTTGTGTGTTACCTAAGTAATCTGCCCTGCTTGTTATTGCAGATCTTCCAATGAAAGGATTCCACAAGAGGGGAGAAATAGCCTGAGGCACCCTCTCTTCTGCAGGGGAGAGGATGTGGGGGGACAACAGTATCTCTGCTAGTGTAATCAACTAAATGCTGACATCCCTATTAACTGTATCAGAGGCAGCAAGTGGGGGCTTTAAGCAGGCTCCCCACAAGCACTGGATCCATCTGCCTCCCCACCCCTGTGCTGCTGCCTCTGATAGAAAGCTAGTAGCATGGAGGGTGAGGTGGGCAGGCTGGAGCCAATACTCATGGGAAGACAGCTCCCTGCACGTGTTGGCTTTGCAGATCCCTTTCCCCCCTTGCTGCCTCCTACAGAGGCAATGGGGGGAGAGTGCGGGGAGGCAGCAGCTGGTGTTGGGGGCAGGGGGGGAAGCTGGCTTAAAATCCAGTTCCCCCCCAGCACCAGCTCCACTGTGCTGCCTGTCCCCCCTCCCCCCACGCTGCTGTCTCTAAAGTAGTGTGGGGTTGGGGGCCAGGGAGGCTGCCATGAAGCAGCCTCTGTCCATGGTAGTAGCCCCTGTCTGTCGGGGGTCCAGGCTCCCTGTGGACAGAATCTGCTCTGCATCCTATAGAGCAGCCTCTGTCCATGGTGAGCCTGGTCCGACCGCGGACAGAGGCTGATCTGTGGCGGCAGCCCTTATCCACAGGGAGGTCCGAGCTCTCCATGGACAGAGACTGCTCTGCACTCTATGGAGCAGCCTCTGTCTGTGGTGAGCCTGAGCCCACCGTGGACGGAGGCTGGTCTGTGGCAACAGCCCCCGTCTGTGGGGGCGGTCTGAGCGCCTCGCAGACATGGGCTGCTGCCACAGACCAGCCTCTGTCCGTGGGAAGCTTGGAGCCCTGCAGATAGGGGCTGCTGCAACCCCCATGCTGCTGCGTCTGTATCAGAGGCAGCAACGCAGGGTGGCAAAGGACTCCCCGGAGCGGGGCTGGGAGCGCACTGGCTGCTGGCCCTGCCGCAGGGAATATTGAATAGTTGTATAACTACTAAAATTTCAGGCGGTTACATGACTATTCAGTTACACGATATTGAACGTCCCTAACCTCTGTTGCTGTATTTCACATAATTATAGTGTCAATCTGTTAATTTCTGGACCCTGATTTCACTCCCACTACACAGTCCCGGGGGAATTCTGCAATTGTTGCATTTGGAGACATAGTAAAATTGCCGCATTCCCCAGGCCTATCACAGAGGAGTTGAGAGGCTGGTTGGATAGGGTGTGGCATGTGATCTGACTAATTGAACCAAGGCCTGTAAAGATGCCAACAGGAGTCTACAACCCTGAAAATGCTGCTGTCACTCTTCCACTGTAGCGAATCTTGTTCTCCCTGTCAACCGGAGTAAGCTCCTCTCACACCTACATGTTACAGGGAGCAGAACATTCAGTGGGGGAGTGATAATGGGATATGAAGTCTTGTGCTTTTAGGTGACTGGTTTAAATCCAGCCCTGATCTGTAGTGACTGGAAAATAATCTTATTTACCATCTTATTGGCTTTAAATGACTCGTGTGTGTGAAACAAATTTGTTGGGTTAAAGTCTAGTCCTTAGGAGTTGGACATCCATGTCACAGACCCCCTCCCCATATGGGCACTAACTGTTGCCTTAGCTGAGAACCTCAGCAGTGATTTATGGATTCCTGAAGGGGTCACTGAGATCATGTAGTCTGCTCTCCTGCAGAACACAGGCTAGAGAAAGTCCCCAGAATAACTCTCTTCTCTTCGCACATCAAGGCGGAGGACATTTGCAGGAGAGGGAAGCTTGCACTGCCACTGCCAGTCCTGTTCAGGGCACATTTACAGTAGCACTGTCTGTGCTTCATTAACAACTGTATTTAAAAACCTCAGGGTTTCATTGCTTTCGTTCTTAGTGAGCACGTGGCGGTGCGGGGAGGATCAGGGAAACCCACACAAATTAGGTAATGAAACCTCTAAAATGCCAGCTCAAGCTAAGCTTTTTGTAAGTGAGGCAAACAAGTTCCTGAGAATGTAGAACTTGTAGCGTTGTGAATTCTTTGTGTCTTTTAGTTCTGTGTTTGTGCAGCACCTAGCACAATGGGGTTGTGGTCTGGGAGGCCTAAGGCTCTGATGTCCTGTCACAGTATAAATAATGTGTGTTGCTCTGAGCAGAGGGGATATGTGGAGAGGGAGGAGCTCCCAGTAACTATATGTTTGTGAGGACTTGCACTGCGTAATAAGTATGGTGACCATATTTTCTGAACCAAAATTAGGGACACATTAGCCACACCCCTTGACTCCCGTTAGCCACGCCCTCCTGCCACAAGAAGTCCCACCACTGGAGGTAGTACTCCTGGGGTCAAGATGGACACATAACCAGAAATAAAGGGTATTGTGTGACCCCTCTAAGAATTCCTCCCACTATTCTTTACCAGAAGGGATAAGTTTGGGCCCCATAGGACCCCCCCTCCCCATGCAACTATGCTGCAATTGCATTAACCCAACTTGCATTGCATTAACTCAGGGGGAGAGGCTGTTTCAGTGCATCTGTTTCAGTGATTCTCAAACTTTTGGGCCTGTGAGCCACCTGTCTCAATGTAAACCTTTCCACAAACCACCAGTTGCTAATGGAAACTCACCATATGTTAATTACATAATTATATTAATTACATAATTACGCCTGAGCCATTTTGCTAGTGCTGCAACTAGGGAAAATGGTTTAATTTAAATTATTAAACAGATTAAGCATTTTAACTTTCTCGTGTTAGTTTATCAAACTTCATTTTAAATAACGTAAAATATTAATTTATGTCCAACACAAAAGGTTTCCATGTTTTCTTTATTTATGACAAGGGTAGGGAGCCTTTTTTGGGTTGGAAGCCACTGACCCACAGAAAAATCAGTTGGGGACCCACAAGTGAGAAGCAAAAAAACTCCTCCAAACCCCCCCAACTCTCACTGATGTGGCCCCCAACTGAGACACCTCACTTCTCTGGCGCTCCAGCCCCACAGGGCCGGGGGAAGAGACAAGGAGGGCTGAGGTTTAGGACTTCTCATAGGCCAGATTTACCGTAAATTAGCGTATATAACCTGCACCCATGCATAACCCGTGGTTTTTCCTAAATGTGTTTTTAAAAAAAAAAAAAAAAAGAGTCTAAGATAACCCGTGCACGTGTATAGCCCGTGGGTTATATACGCTACTTTAAGGTACCTGGTAATTGCTGGCTGGCCTGCAGGAGGGGAGCCGCACTCATGTCCAGGCTCCACGCAGCCAGAGCCAGGCGCAACCCACCCTCCTCCGGGAGTGGGGAACAGAGAGCTCAGGCGAGCTGGCCGGCCTGCGGGAGGGGAGCCGCACTCACACTCAGGCAAGTAAAAATAAAGATGTATACCCCATGGGAGGGGGAGGGGGATTTGCGGGGTTTGTAAAATTTTGTATAACCCGTAGGTTATATGCACTAAAACACGGTACTTTTCTGGGGTTCCAGAGTTAGTGGATTTTATGGACCCCTTAGGCTCTGGGGTGGGGACTATAATGAGGGGCTCAGTGTGTGGGATAGGGATGGGGTGCCAAAGGGGGAAAGGTTGCAAGGTTTGGGTGGGAAGTAGGGTGCAGAAGCAGGCTGGGGGTAGGTTTTCTGGCCAGGAGGGAGGGTGCAGGAGCAAGGGAGGGTGTTGGAGCAAGCTGAGGGTGCGGGGTCTTGGCAGGAAGAGGGAAGTGAGTGACGGGGATTGGGGTGTGGAGGTCTGGGCATGAAGGAGGATGCTTACCTGGCTTCATGCCCCTTGCAGCAGGGAAAGTCTCTGCACAGCAACGCTGCCACTCCCCCACAGCATGGGAAGGGAGCTTAGCCCCTCCCCCTATGCAGTGGGGATCCTGTCACAGCCACAAGGCTGCAATACTAGCTCCCCACTCAGAAGGCTGGAGAAATCCCGATTTTCCCTGCCAGACCAGGCTTGCTGCCGTTCCCCCAGTGGAGTAGGAAGGGGGAGGGAGCTCATCCCTCCTCCCCCATCCACACAGTGCGGATCAGCATCAGCTCCCTCCTTGGAGGGTGGGGGTGGTGGTGAAGAAACCCCGATATTCCCCACCAGACCAGGCTTGTTGCTAGCGAGGTGCGGGGTGGGGAGAGCGGCAGCACACAGAGAGCACCTGCTGAGCCCTAGCACGTCCCACCTCACAGCACCCCAGCTGGGCTCCGCGTGGCCTGTACTGGGGCTGAGGTGGCAGCTCCAAGGCGCAGAGATCTGGGAGTGGCTCTGCTGGGTGCACCATGCAAGGAGCAATGGCATGGAGCCATTTCTTGGTCACTTCCTCCCTGCAAGCCAGTATCTCCCTCAAGTAGTGAAATGTCCTGCACTTGAGAGGAAGAATCCCAAGCATTGTTACAGGTGGGGGACAGACTGGCTAAGTAGTAGTTCTGCAGAAAAGGACCTGGGGGTTACAGTGGATGAGAAGCTGGATATGAGTCAACAATGTGCCCTTGTAGCCAAGAAGACTAATGGCATATTACGGTGCATTAGGGGGAGCATTGCCAGTAGATCTGGAGAAGTTATTCCCCTTTATTCGGCACTGGTGAGGCCACATCTGGAGTACTGTGTGCAATTCTGGGCCTCCCACTACAGAAAGGATATGGATGCATTGGAAAGGGTCCAGCAGAGGGCAACCAAAATGATTAGGGGGCTGGAGCACATGGCCTACGAGGAGAGGCTGAGGGATTTGGGCTTATTTAGTCTGCAGAAGAGAAGAGTGAGGGGGGATTTGATAGCAGCCTTCAACTCCCTGAAGGGAGGTTCCAAAGAGGATGGAGAGAGGCTGTTCACAGTAGTGACGGATGGCAGAACAAGGAGCAACGGTCTCAAGTTGCAGTGGGGGGAGGTCTAGGTTGGATATTAGGAAAAACTATTTCCCTAGGAGGGTGGGGAAGTACTGGAATGGGTTCCCTAGGGAGGTGGTGGAATCTCCATCCCTAGAGGTTTTTAAGTCTCGGCTTGACAAAGCCCTGGCTGGGATGATTTAGTTGGGATTGGTCCTGCTTTGGGCAGGAGGCTGGGCTCTATGACCTCCTGAGGTCTCTTCCAGCCCTAGGATTCTATGATTTTATGATGGGACACCGTGACAGAGTATTCTTACTTATTACTACGCTGAGCATGTGTCCCAAATATTCCAGGACAGTCCCGAATTTCAATATTCTGTCCCGGTGTCCCCATCTTAAAATATTAGAATCCTAGGGCTGGAAGAGAGTTTCATCAGTAACCAGTGATACTTACTTACAGGAAAACTTTTGACAAGACCCTTCACCAAAGGCTCTTAAGTAAAGTAAGTTGTCATGGGAAAGGAGGGAAAGTCCTCTCCATTGTTCCTTCTAAGCTGCTGGGCGCACAACTTCACAGGTGATTAATCAGCCTCACCCAGTCAGAGGCTCAGGCTCCCTGCACGGAGGTCACTGACTGGGCGGGGCTTATTAATCATCTGTGAAGCTGTCCTGTTGAGCAACTTAGGGAGCACTGGTCCTCTCATGGATTGTTAACTGGTTAAAAAACGAAACAAAGGTAGGAATAAATGGTCAGTTTTCAGAATGGAGAGAAGTAACTAGTGGTGTCCCTCAAGGGTCCATACTGGGACCAATCCTATTCAACCTATTTATAAATGATCTGGAGAAACGGGTAAACTGTGAGGTTGCAAAATTTGCAGATGATACTGAACTACTCAAGATAGTTAAGACCAAAGCAGGCTGTGAAGAGCTTCAAAAAGATCTCACAAAACTAAGTGATTGGGCAACAAAATGGCAAATGAAATGTAATGTAGATAAATGTAAAGTAACGCACATTGCAAACTAAAATCCCAACTATACATACAAAATGATGGGGGCTAATTTGTCTATAACTACTCGTGAGAGAGCTTGGAGTCGTGGATGTTTCTCTGAAAACATCCACTCAGTGTGGAGCAGCGGTCAAAAAAGCAAACCGAATGTTAGGAATCATTAAAAAAAGGTATAAAGAATGAAACAGAATATCTTGTTGCTTCCATAGAAAGTCATGGTATGCCCACATCTTGAATGCTGCATTCAGATGTGGTTGCCTCATCTCAAAAAAGATGTATTGGCATTGGAAAAGGTTCAGAAAAGAGCAACATAAATGATTAGGGGTTTGGAATGGGTCCCATATGAAGAGAGATTATAAAGACTGGACTTTTCAGCTTAGAGAAGAGGAGACTAAGAGGGATACGATAGAGGTTTATAAAATCACTGGTGTGGAAAAAATGAATAAGGAAAAATTATTTACCTGTTCCCATAACCTAAGAACTAGAGGTCACCAAATGAAATAATAGGTAGCAGGTTTAAAACAAACAAAAGGAAGTATTTCTTCATGCAGTGCACATCAACCTGTGGAACTCCTTGCCAGAAGATGTTGTGAAGACCAGGAATTTAACAAGGTTCAAAAAAGAACTAGATAAGTTCATGGAGGTTAGGTCCATCAATGACTATTAGCCAGGATGGGTAGGAATGGTGTTTCTAGCCTCTGTTTGTCACAGGCTGGAAATGGATGACTGGAGAGGGATCACATGATAACTACCTGTTCTGTTCACTCCCTCTAGGACACTTGTCATTGGCCACTGTCAGAAGACAGGATACTGGGCTAGATGGACCTCTGGTCTGACCCGGTATGGCCATTCTTATTAAATCTTGCTTCCTTCTTCATGGTGACACTCTGAACGCCTCACCCTGTTTGGGTTTAAATGATGTAGAGAGATCCCCTAGGCTATCTTAGATTTTGCAATAAGTGTTCTCTCTCTCCTCTTATTGCTAAGGGTGGAACAATGCAATACAGGTGTGGTAATTGCTCCATAATTAAAGTTGCAGCTGATTTTGCATTTTGGGCATTGCCATTAAAATGTACCAAGTAACTTAATGTATGAGGCCAATGTGACCTTAAGTGTAACTTTTCTACCAGACTGGTAGCGAATTGGGTGGTGTTGCTGTCACTAGGAGGTGCTCACAGTTCAAGAAATCTTAATGGTTTTGTGCCACTTTGCAGCAAAAAGCAGCAGAGAAACAACCTGACTTGCTGGTCTCCCCTTCGTGAGACTTAGTGATCAATCAGTTGAGTCTATTTTGAAATCTACTTTCAGGACATTAGAAAGTGTGCAGCTTTCTATAGATCGCAAGCTTCCAGCCTTAGTTCAGAGCATCTGATATTTGCTGGAAAAGACTTAAGCTTTTCATTTTCTTAGAATGTCTCTAACCCTATTTCATGCCAAGGGAACTCCAAATGTAACCTAATTGTTAGGAGGACTTGTTGGTGGAAATGAGGATTTCCCACCCAAAGATGATCATGACGGGGAGACTTCCTATCCTGGCCTTTGGCCAGCTGTGTGTACGTGAACAACTAGTGAATCTCCTGAGTGTCCTGTTTCATGTACCTGTAGAGTCTTGTCGCTGCTGTGAGCCACAGGAAGGAGGTGAAAGCTGGACAGTTGGGGTGGCTTCTCGGGCCAACATGAAGGGAGATGCGCCATGGGACGGTTGTAATGCATGCACACACGAGCTTTAGTTGGCTTCCTATCCCCCTCGTAAGCCTTCTGATGAAGACTCCTCTTCATACTGCATATCCTGGGTTTCTAGTGTCTCTGAACTCCCTAATGACCTTGAAAGATAATAAGGCTTCATGTCCCTTGGAGGTGTCCACAGCTTCAATCTTTCTGTGTCCTGGGGACTAAGCTCTCTCTTCGGATCCCAGGCTCATGGATTGGCACAATTTACTGTTCCTAAAAGCTTTTGTTCTGCTCTTGCTGTTGACTGAGCACCTTCACCCTCATCTTTGCCTTCTCCCCTATCATCCTTTGGCATCAGGAGTGGGCAATGGAGACAACCTGCTTTTAATCCCACCTCTTTGGCTTGGAGCAGACTCTCCCTCTTTGGCTTGGGCTGGGGGAACCTGGTCAGTTCTATGCCTGCATCACACTGCTGGATCACCTGCTAGGATCATCTGAGCCTAATCAATTTACTGCCATCACAGGCCCTTCGGGCTCTCCCGATCTCCTGAGGACTGAAGTGCTTTGGTTTAACTAAAGTAATTGGGCTCAGTATTGAGGTATCTGAGTGGAATTGAACAGCAGTTCTTTCCAGGTCAGAGTTGATGATTTGGCCTGAAGCTCGGTGAAACTCTGTTCAGAATTTTAACCTCTGGGGTCTTTAGAAGACAAGCTCTTCAGGACAAGGAGGCTGTTAGTTGAGCACATCATACCCACCACACAATTCCATCTACATCCAGGGAATTGTGGTGGTGAAGCTGCCTGCGTGACTTTACCACCTGATATTTCAAGTCTAACAGTCAATGCAAACTCATGCACTGCTGGGTTCACCTCTTTGAGAGCGTGTAAAGTAATAGCTGCCGTGGAAAGGGCTAGCAAAGAATATGCAAGCCAGATATTGGGGGGAGGAGCAAGAGGGCAATCAGGATGATGTGATTTCGAAGGTTAATGACTAGGTAGAGGCAGAAGGAAGTGTTGTATCAAATTTCATTTGAAAACTGATAGTCTGAGGATCTCAGTTTGCAAACAACATAAAGCAGGGGTGGGAAAAAGGGCCTCTGGGGGCCAGATTTGGCCCGCTAAGTGAGTTGATCTGGCCTGTGGAGGCCCTGCCGCTCCCTTCACCCTCAGGCCAATCAGGGCCTGGGGCCGGGGGGAAGCGTGCAAAGTCTCCTGTCACCCTGCCAGGAGCGTGCGCTGCACCCTCCTTTCAGGATGGGAGCAGGGTAGCAGGAGACTTTGTGGGCTTCTCCCCACCCCTAGGCCCTGATTGGAAGTGCGCAAAGTCTCCTCCCACCCTGCGAGGGGTGCGGTGCTTTTAAGCTCTATATGCTCCTTGAAGGATGGGGGCAGGGTGGGAGGAGACTTTGTGTGCTTCCCCAGGCCAATCTGGGCTTGGGGGTGGGGATAGCATGTGAAGTCTCCTTCCACTCTGCAAGGGGCTCAGTGCTTAAAGTCAACCGCCAGCCGCCTTTCAGGGTGGGAGTGGGAGTGAGAGACTTTCACATGCTCTTCCTCCCCAGGTCCTGACTGACCTGGGGGGAGCATGCAAAGTCTCCTCCCGCTGCCAGGGGCACTGGTACCTAGAGGGAACTGCCAGCTGTTCAGAACAGCTGGCGGTTTGGTGGGGGGGGTAAAGACTTTGCAGTTCCCCCACCCCCAAACCAATCAGGGTCTGTGGGCGGGGAACCATGGAAGTGTCCTGGCCCTGCCTCTTCTGCTTGAGGCCCCGCCCCTTCCGGGGTGGCCCGGGGCCACTTCAAAAATTTCTGAACTGTCCCCCAGTAAAAAAATTATTGCCTACCTTGACATGAAGCGTTTGTTACTAGGGCTGAATGTAGCAGTGTATACAGAGGATGAGGGGTTCAGTATACTGGCTGCCCTGAGGGAGAGGACAACCACACCCTCTCCACGTCCGATGAACTGTGATAACTGATACTGACCTACACCCAGCATTTGGAGTCATCCATTGGGTAGCTAAGGGTGTCTACACTACACAGCTTGTAGGGACTGGGCTGTACTGACACAGCCTTGTTGCTAAAAGTCAGGCAGTGTAAACACTGTGGTACTTTTGCCTACAAAAACTGCTGACAGAGCACTGTTTACACTAGTACTTGAGAAGCAAAGCTTTTATCATTTATTTATATGCGCGCGCGTGTATGTGTGTTGTGCACCTGTGCATGACAAAAGTTTTGTTTCTAAATTGCTAGTGTAGACAAAGCCTGATACTCCCCAGCATGCCACAGTCCAATCCTGGAGCTTCCCAAGGGACTTTCTTTGTTGAGTGGCCTGGGAATCAAAGTGCTTGAATCAGTGTACAAACAATTGAGTGTCAAAGGAGTGTCACCTTAACAAACACCTGATAGACCCTCTGCCTTTGTATTTCTCAAACAACCCCCCACTAATGCAACATTCAGGGTGCATGGCAAGGGTTTTAACAGTATTTTAAAGAAAAAAAAAAACACCTGTGTAAGATGCTACATTATTAAGTGTGGCATTAGGTGTCTAACTCTACTCTAAATGAAAGAAGCAAAGTATCTTCCAAACATTGAATCTATTCTCTTTTTACTGCTTTGCAATGTGTAAAGGCCTGGACGGTCAGGAAGGTTTTTTTTCTGCTGGGGTTGGTGGGGTTTTTGGTTTTGTTTTGTTTTTGGAGTACTGTGCTCTATTGAACGTAAGAATGGTCATACTGGGTCAGACCAATGGTCCATCCAGCCCAGTATTTTGTCTGCCGACAGTGGCAAATACCAGATGCTCCAGAGGGAGGGAACACAACCTGTAATCCTCATGTGATCCCTCTCTTGTCACCCACATCCAAAATAGTCTGTCTGATTTTCCCTGGTTTTGCTGGAGGACTCACGGGTGACCCCAGAAATGAGGAGCTTCGTGTTAAGAAAGTAACAGTCAGAATAAAAATCACTGTCTCTTAGTCAATCAGGATTCTTTCTTACTATGTGTGGTTCTCATCTGCCCATTTCCTCTTTCTTAGTAGACATGACCTGAACTTGTAATATTAAAACCTGACACAGCTCTCTCCAGTGTAGGGATGTTAAATTGCAGTTTTATCAGCTAATCAAGTAGTCAATGGAACTTCCATCGACTGGTCGATGGGGGGCACTCACTACCCCCACTGTGGCTCTGCAGTTTAAATGTAGTAGGAGCTGGGCACACAGCAGCTACTCCCGCTGCAGCTCTGCATTTTACATGTAGTAAGAGCCCTGAAGAAGTGGGCTGTGCCCACGAAAGCTCATGATACCATCTACATGTTTTGTTAGTCTTTAAGGTGCTGCTAGAGGACTATTTGTTGCTTTTTAAGTTTTTCTAGTTACAGACTAACTCTGCTCCCCCTCTGAAGCTTTTGTACATTTAAAATGAAGAGCTACAGTGGGGTTAGCTTGCACCGGTTCCAGGATGCTGTAGCTCTGCCCCTTCCCCCGCACTGTGGAGATGGTGCTGGGGGAACTGGCTTTTAAGCCAGCTCCCCCCAGCAATGGCTCCTGCTCCCCTCCTTGCTGCCTCTGACACAGAGGCAGCAAGGGTGGGGGGAGTCAACTCAACTACCCAATAAGCATCCCTACTTAAGTCTCTCTCCACATCAGAGAAACAAAGGGAGCACACTCATTTTCCCCTCTTGAAGAATGGGCAGAGGGAGGCAACTTTAATGTTTTCTGTGGCTAGAACATAACACCTCTGGGATTTCTTGATGGAAGTGCTGCTTGGTAGCCACTCCCCAGCTGCTTCACATCTGGCAGCTTCTGCTAAAGCTGCCAAAGCATTAACTTGATTTGTGATCCCTGCCTTGCTGGTTACTTGTGGGTTGCAGGAGCTTGATGCTGGGTTTGCCTTAGCAATGCAACTTCAAAAGCCAGTGCAATGCCACAGGTTATGGAGAGCCATTGATGAGGCTAGAAGTAATGTGGTAACTGGCCCTAGGAATGCAGTAGAGTGATGAGACATTTCAAGTGAGACAAACTCCTCCCAAAAGCTTCAACTAGCATCGCTGGCCTATTGTTAGTCACCGGCATCCAACTGGGAGTCAGGAGACCTGCTTTGCCACTGGCTGCTCATGCGCCATTCACCTCTTGTCTCCTTGCCTCCATTTGCCCGTGTATTAAATATGGATGACAATACCGACCTTTGTAAAGTGTGCTGACATCTCAAGATGTAAAGCCCCTCTAAATGCCTACAGTTAATAGAATTTGGTTGGCATTTTTGGGGGTGCAATTTAGAACTGGAGTTTTTGACAAAGTTAACTCTTAAATGCCCTCCCCTTTCTTACTCAAAATTATTGATCAGTTCCTCAGGGAGAGGAGGGATGCATGATGAATAGAATCCCACCTGGGCAAACACAGGGTTCTGGGTTGATTTGTGACCCCCCCATGTGCTTCTTGGAAATCTGCAGGAAGCAGCGGATCAGCACCCTGTTAATGGGTATCAGTCTGATGGAGCAGGTGCCCACATGTGGTCTGACTTGCATCTCTTTGGCTGATGCTATCCTTTTAATGCTATTGCCCCAGCAAATAAAGATCAAGAGACGTGGTTGCCTTAATGCTCTGCTCTTGTCCATGCTTCATATCCAATCCTCTTGCAGCTGTTGATATTGCAAGCAGGGGCGGCCCGTCCATATAGGTGAACTAGGCGGTCGCCTAGGGCACCAAGTTAAATGGGGTGCCAAATGGTGGCGCAGTATCATTGAGGGGTTTGGAGGTGGGGGCGCCGATTGCATGGTTTGCCTAGGGTACCAGTTGCTGGCAGCTAGTCTAGGGCCGCCCCTGATTGCAAGCAGAGGAGGAGGGTGAATTGTGAATCAGCCTGCTGGCAGGGGGTTGGAAAACTTCAGGTGTTTGCTCCTAGCAGAGAGGCCTTGAATTTGGCAAATCAAAGGGACACTCTCTCAGTTTTT
The DNA here is from genome assembly GCA_019425775.1 of Rafetus swinhoei. Taxonomy (NCBI): domain Eukaryota; kingdom Metazoa; phylum Chordata; order Testudines; family Trionychidae; genus Rafetus; species Rafetus swinhoei. The sequence goes on along the minus strand of JAFJHL010000157.1, from coordinate 72,840 downwards.
TTTAAAGGTGCAGCAAACAGAGATCTTTTCCTCTTTGTTGTTACTTCCCCTTGCAATAGTTTAAAGCAAACTGTACTTGTCACTATTCTGCTTCCTTGCCACTCAGACAACAAAAGTGATTTAAGTCATTTTTTTCTGTTCATATAGTCCCTTTCACCTTCAGGAGTTTAGTACAGGTCGTACGTCCAAAATCCAGGACTCTCTGGTCTCGCTGCTGGACCACAGATGCTCCTGGAGCAGAGGGCCTAAGGGCAGGAGGGCCAGCCGGGCAGGACATCAGAGCCAGCAGCCCAGCTGGGGGCAGTGTGGGATCGGGGCCGGAGCCCTGTTGCTTCCCCTGGCTGTGCGAGGATGGAACCAGAGCCCTGCCGCTTTCCTCAACTACATGGGGCAAGGGCTTGGGCTGCACAGGGCCAGGATCAGAGCCCCAGCCCTGCGGCAGGAGCTACACAGAAACACAGCCCTGCGGCAGGAGCCGCAGCCTGTGCTGCCCAGGGAGCCAGCAGTAGCTGGGCAAGCAGCACAGCCAGGTTGGGGAGGGTGGGGAGGGTGAGGCAGGGTTGCCTGTTGGGGCAGCCCTGCCCACAGCAGATGACTGGCTGGGGGGCCAGTGGCAGTAGACCTCCCCTGGTCCAGCAAATTGTCCCGATGATGCTGGACCCGAGAGTTCCAACCTGTAGCAATGGCTGGTGTCCAAACACCACTGGTGATGCACAGTCTTAAGCCAGCTGTTTGCACTTTAAAAGAAAATATTTCCATGTTTCTGTAGGTCACATAAAAGCTTGTCGTTATCACATTTAAAATGTTGGGCCCTGTGTCAATGTCTGCTTCATACCTTCTTCAGGTCAGGGATTGTCTCTTGCTTGTGTCTGCAGCTTGTCTGCCACAGTGGGGTCTGATTCTTGATTGGTGCTGTAATACATATCTCTACCTCACCTGTAGTGGTGCTGCTGCTCTGTTGATGTGACAGGAAGGTTAGTGTGTAATTACTCCTCAGATCCAGATGAGGGTGTTTGGAGTCATTTGTGTGTACGCAAGAGGGGGCTGTTGGCTGTTTGATGCCAAACAGATGGTTTTTTAGGTATTCTATTTTCAGTGAGGCCTTATCTTGGCCATGGTATTTAGCAGGGAAAGCAACTCCCGAAACAGGAGCCCAGCTCGATAAGCATTTATGTAAACTGTAGAGACAGGCCTGGTGGTGGGTTTTTTTGTTTTGTTTTGTTCTAACATTGCCGCTCAATCTTGCTTTTGGCTATCTGCATTGCTGGAGATCATTTGCTCCACAGAAAGCAGGATGCGGGGGAGGCTGAAACTGGGGAATGGACACAGCTGCCTAATACCAAAATACAGTCACACTAGAATTCTGACATCTTACAGTGCCTTTGAGCACAGTGTCTCCACAGGCACTAGGAGTGCCCCATTCCAGGGCCCGTCTCTGTTGGCTCTGTCTTGTTCTGGTTTTCATGCCCCCTGAAGGAGCTTGCTACCTGGTGAAACTGACAACTGATTGGCTGAGCGCATGTGCATATTGGGAGGCATCTTAACTAGGAATGTTAGACTAGTTGACTATCCGATAAGTACTTGCTTGTCAGATAGTTTTTTGACTAGTTGATTTCCCCCCCGCCCCCTTGCTGCCTCTGAGAGAGAGGCAGCAAAATGGGAGAGGGGGAAGGGAACTTCAAAGTGGCTGCTGCCTCCGCACGTTTCAGAGGGGCAGTGGAGCCTGGGGTCAGCGGGGACTCTGAACCTCCTCCCTCCCCTCCCCCTCCCCGACCCTGGGCTCCATGGCTTTGAAATGCACAAGAGCCCCTGCTGGGGACTCTTGTGCATTTCAAAGCAGGGATCTGCATGCAGCCTAGTCAGCAGGGGCTCTTGTACATTTCAAAGGTGGAAGTGCCTATCCACTAGTCAATGGAAATTCCATCGACTAGTCGACTAATCAATTAACCGCATTTTAACATCCTTAATCTTAACCTGCTGCTCTGCCTCACGAGAGACCTCCCTCCTCTGCATGTGTCCTTGAGCCAGTCCTCTCCTGTCAACAGTTGAGGTAGTGAGGCAGAAAAAAAACCTTTTCTTTTGCTTTGCCATGCCCATCTATCTGGTGCCTGCTGAAATCACCCTCAGTACAGGTGTGCTTATTTTTCAGGTTGTAAATCTGGTCAGCCTAGGGAGGAAGGATAGTCCAGTGGTGGCTGGTGCAAGCTGGGAATTTTGGAAACCCAGATTTGATTCCCTGCTCTGCTGCTCACTTCCTGCATGACCTTGGTCAAGTCACTTAGACTATCTGTACAGACAGGGAACTGAGGGTATGTCTACACTTGCACCCTCTTTTGAGAGAGGGATGCAAATGAAGACATTCGAAATTGCAAATGAAGCCGGGATTTAAATATCCTGCGCTTCATTTGCATATTTGCGTTATGGCGCTATTTCAAAATAACAGACACTGTTAAGATGCGGTTATTTTGAGAGAAAACCCTTCTCTCAAAATAACCCTTATCCCTCATACAATGAGGTTTACCAGTTATTTCGAGAGAAGGGTTTTCTCTCGAAATAACTGCATCTTAACAGTGTCTGTTATTTCGACATTGCGCTATTTCAAATAGCTCTGTAATGCAAATATGCAAATGAAGCATGGGATATTTAAATCCCGCTTTATTTGCAATTTCGAATGTCTTCATTTGCATCCCTCTCTCGAAAGAAGGTGCAAGTGTAGACATACCCTGAGACACACTGGGGATAATGGCTGTGCCCTGGACTGTGAGGATGAATAGAGTAAAGATTGTGAGATGCACAGGTACCATAGTAATGGGGTCAACAAAGTACCATAGATGTCTCCCCATGCCCTGTATACCATAGAGTTCAGGACTTTCTCTACAATCAATTAAGCAACATTTTCCTCTTGTTGGAAAATGTCTCTCACTAAGACTTGTGCTGGGGATTCCATGATGGCTGCCCTCTACAGCAGGAGTGGGGAACCTCAGGCCCGGAGGCTGGATGCATCCTCCGGCTTGCCTGGATCCGGCTCCTGAGGCTCAGGGCTCCCCTCCTAGCATTGGGGAGCCCGCACCTACTGAGGGACTGGAGCACACAAAATCTACTAGCCTGGGCCCCACTAGGCTCTGTTGTGCGAGGGGAATGTGGGGGGTGTCTTTCTCCTTCTCAGTCACAGGCCACGTCAGTGACGGTTTGGGGTAGGTTGTTTTTTTGTTTGTTTTGTTTTTTTTGGCTTCTCACTTGTGTGTGACCCCGACTTGATTTTTTTCCATGGATCATCAGCCCCCGACCCAAAAAAGGTTCCCCACCCCTGTTCTATAGAGTCATGTAACCGTGCTTTGCTCCCAGACTCGGCCAAGACAAACACCTGTTGCTCGCTATAAATTGAAAGCCAGCACTGCTATTAAATAAACATAATAAAGCACAGCTTAAAAGCTGCCACTGAAACTTGGTTTCCTGCTAATTTGAGGCAAAATCAAGCTCTGCTGTCCTTTGCAATAACTGCAGGGCAGTTTAAGGAGCTGAATTAATGACGTACTTGGGAGTCAGATATGAAATAAAAACCAAAAAAGAAGCTTAAATTGAAGCACCAAAATAAGTGGCCTGGCTTTTGAAAGCATTCAGCTCATTGGGTTGTGAGCATGCTGGATGAAGAATTCTGGCCTCTGCTCCTGTAAACTTTGCACATGATGTTTTGTGCTGCTAGAAAGATGGGTTGCAAATCTGAGGGCAAAATTTTGCTTTCTTAATCTGGGGTAATTACTAGAGATAATGGAATTGCTCCAAATTTAGCAAGATGTAAATGAGAGGAGAACGTGGATGTAAAAATAAAGACTCAAGATAGCACAGGACAATTTCATGGGAAAGGAGTCGGGTCTTAAGGAGCAGATGGCATGACCATGATTGTGAAATGCTCAGGGAAGTCAGAGAGGCTACAGAAGCAGAATGTGTAATAATAATGAGCGACTCCAACTAGCCTCATATTGACTGGGTAACTGTCCCCTTAAAGAGTGATGCAGAGAGAAAATTTCTACACACCATAAATGACAGCCTCCTGGAGCAGCTAATCCTGGGAACCCACAAGGGGAGAGGCAATTCTTGATTTAGTCCTAAATGGATCACAGGATCTGGTTCAAGAGGTGACTATATCTGAGCTACTTGGTAATAATGATCATAGTCTAGGTAAATCTAACATTCTTATAGGGGAGGAAATACCAAACAATCCCATTGCTGTAATGTTTAACTTAAAAAAGGGGAACTATGCAAGAATGAGAACGCTGGTTTGACATTAAAAGAAGTGGCCACAAGGGTTACACACCTGCAAGCAACTATGGGGACTGCTTAAAACACTGTAAGAGGCTCAGGCTAACTGTACACCCCAAATCACATAAGGCTATCAGAGGATCAGAAAAATGCCATCATGGCTAAACGGCAGGGTTTTGAAGGTTGTTAGAGGCTATAGGTATGTCTAACTGCCATTAAAAACCTGCAACTGGCCTTTGTAACTGACTTGGGCTTCTGGGAGTTGGGCTAAGGGGCTGTTTAACTGCAGTATAGATATTCAGGCTTGGGGTAGAGTCTGGGATCTGGAACCTTGCAAGGTGGGAGAGTCCCAGAGCTCTGGAAAGCCTGAGCCGGGAAGTCTAAACCACAATTAAACAGCTCCACAAGCCTGAATTGTGAGCCTGTCAGCTGGCATAGGCTGGCTGCAGTACAGACATACCCAGAAAGGAGTCCTTTAAAATTTGAAGTCGAATCCTAGTGAGGATAATAGGAAGGAGCACAAACTCTGGCAGGGTAAGTGTGGAAGTATAATAAGACAGGGCAAGAAAGAATTTGAGAAGCAACTTGCTAAAGATGCAAAAACTAATAGATAAGATTTTTTTTAACTACATCAGAAGTAGGAAGCCTCTCAAAAAGGCAGTTTGGGGGAGGGGTCACTAGACAACCAAGAGTCTAAGGAAAAACTTAAAAAACAACAAATAGTCTAGCAGCACCTTAGAGACTAACAAAACGTAGATGGTATCATGAGCTTTCATGGGCACAGCCCACTTCTTCAGATGAATGGAGTTATTAAAGATCCAGTTTCTAAATAAATAGGAGATGGCGGTGGGGGGGGGGAGGGGACGGAGAAAAAATAAAGGAAATAAATAGTCAGAGTTTCCATGCTACATGAAGCTGATAGAGAAGGTACTAATTGTTCTTAAAAAACCGCCCAAACAATGGGTACTTCGCTCATTAGAATATGGAATGTAGCGGGTCATCCAGCCAATGTCACGCTACATTCCACCTACTAGGTTATGTCTAGACTGCAAGCTTCTTTCAGAATAAGCTTTTCCGGAAGAGATCTTATTTTGAAAGGATTTTCCTCCCTGGGCTTCCCTAACTGCGGGGAGCGGGAGGTGTGGGTGAAAGATAGATGGAACCCACATCCCCATCCATGCCCCAGAACACCATGCCACCCAGTATATCAACCGCAAGGGATATTTTTCCATGGTCCTGCAGGCCTTGGTCGACCACCACGGACAGTTCAGTGACATTTTCGCTGGCAGGTCGGGGAGGGTGCACGACGCCTGTGTCTTCCACAACTCCAGCCTCTACCAGAAGCTGGAGGCTGGCACTTTCTTCCCTGAGTGCAACGTCAGGGTCGGGGGATGTGGAGATGCCACTGTGCATCGTGGGGAATGTGGCCCTCTTGCAGTGGCTTATGAAACCATATACTGGCCACCTGGACCCAAGCAGGGACTGTTTCAATGCCCGTCTGGGCAGGGCCCGCATCCAGGCGGAATGTGCCTTTGGGTGCTTAAAGGCATGGTCCAGGTGCCTCCTGACCCGCCTCGATGTCGGGGAGCACAGCATCCCCCAAGTAGTCTCAGCCTGTTGTGTTCTCTACAACATTGTGGAGAGGAAGAGGGAGGCCTTCCTTCTGGGGTGGGGGGCAGAGCCCGGCTGGGAAGGATGGGCCTTCGAGCAGCCATGCACAGCTGCCATCCGCCAGGCCCATCAACTGGGGGTGCACATCTAGGAGGCCCTGAGGGAGAGTTTCTCTAAGGACCCCACTAACTCTCCCCAGGGCCTCCCCTCTAGAGGCCTGTGCCTTGTCCCTCTGCCTTTCCACAACAACCCCTCCCTTCCCTGTACAGTCAATAAAAACACGTTTTGTGTTCAAAAAAATTAGTCTTTGGTTTTTTTGTGATTAAAAACGGGGGAGAAGGGGGGGCAGAGAACCTGGATATGGGGAGGGAGGATGGGGGGCTGAGAACCTTGGAGGGGGGAGGAGAGGCGTGCACCATCCTGGTCTGGGGCAGAGATCCTGGCCCCCCTGGAGGTATGGGGTGAGGAGGAGACCCTCCAGGATCTCCGCTCCAGATTGCACAATGCTGACATGTATGGCCGAGAGCCTCCCATGCTGGGAGTGACCAGACAGCCAACCCAGGATAAGGGACCCTTTGAAGGTAGGGAGGTGGGGTTGGTTCTGCAGTGAACTAGGGGATATGGCATTTGCCTGGGGAGCAGGTTTAAAACAAACAAAAGGAAGTTTTTCTGCACACAGTCAACCTGTGGAACTCCTTGCCAGAAGATATTGTAAGGACCAGGACTTTAACAGGGTTCAAAAAAGAACTAGATAAATTCATGGAGATTAGGTCCATCAATGGCTGTTAGCGAGGATAGGTAGGAATGGTGTCCTTAGTCTCTGTTTGTCAGAGTCTGGAAATGGATGACCAGAGAGGGATCACTTGATGATTCCCTGTTCTGTTCGCTCCCTCTGGAGCATCTGGCATTGGCCACTGTTGTAAGACAGGATGCTGGGCTAGATGGATCTTTGGTCTGACCCAGTATGGCCTATGGCCTTTCTTATGCTCTTATATGAGAGAAATATATAGAGTCACAAATGGTGTGGAAAAAAATGAATAGAGAAGTGTTTATCTTTACCACAATACAAAAAATGGGTCATCCAATTAAATGAGTAGGCAGCAGGTTTAATACAAATAAGAGTAAGTTCTTTTTCAATCAATGCACAATTAACCTGAGGACCTCATTGCCATGGGATGTTGTCATGCCCAAGAGTATAAATGGTTTAAAAAAAGAACTGGATAAGTATATGGAGGAAAGGCCCATCAATAGTTATTGGCGAAGATGGTCAGGGAGGGGACCAATGTTCTCTCTAATCTTTTCCATCCATGTGTGGATTTTTCCCATCCATGTGCAGAATAAATTTGTATGTGCACTAATGCATGTGTGAATGTGCACCACCAGCAGAACCAAAAAAACTAACTCTGGCTATTTTGCTAATCAGCTGGGCGCCATTTGAATCTCTCTTGAGTGGCTGCACAAGCACAGCACTTACAGGGAACACTGCATCTAGCCTTGTATCCTGTCTCTGACGGTGGCCAGGACCAGAGCTTCAGAAGCAGTGAACAGAACATGGCACTTGGGAAGATCCAGGCCTGTCTTCCACCCCCAACTTCAGCTGTCAGAAGTGTAGAGTTAGCCTGAGCACGGGATTCCATCTAGCGTTCCCTGTAATCTGTGCACTTGTGCGGCCACTCAGGAGAGATTCAAAGGCCACCCACAGCCAGCAGCATGTGTTTCTATGGTGGTGCACATCTGCACATGCTTTGGTGCACATAACTATATTTATTCTGCACATGAATGGAAAAAATTGGAGGGAACACTGATTAAATGGACCATTGCTCTGACCCAGTGTGGCCATTTTTATGTTCTTAGGAATGGAATGCCTTGCTGATAAATCTCCTTGATTTGTAACCAAAATTCCTGCTGGAGCTGAACTATGGATCCTTGTTAAACTGTGATCTTTACTTCTCAAACTCTCCCTCACTTGCCATCTCCTTTTCCTTGAGCCATAAACCTCCAATATGATCTTGTCACAGGTGCTGTGCTCAGATTTGCTCCTCTAAAAAATTAATAACGTGCCTCTCATTATTTGCTTGCATTACTCCAATCGAGTCCTTGTTATCAGTGAATCTCCCAAATGACTAAAGATCATTGTCTCCCTCTAATGTCTCCAAGATGTTTTACCACTCCAATCTGGTGGTAAAGATTTCTTCTGAAGATACACGTCTTTTTGCCCCTCAGTCCAAACTAACTCAGTACTTCCCGCATCTTCCTTGTGAAATTTATCACTAGTCGTATTTCAAAGCCCGCCCCTCTTTTTATCATAATACTCATCCACCTCTTTTGGATCTGTCACCCCCCACCTAGTCTCAGTAGCATACATTCAACCATGGGTGCCTAAAGTTAGGCTGCTAAACCATATGTTGGCTTTCAGAATTGGTGAGCATCCAAAGCTCCCATTAAATTCATTGGGAGCTCGAGGGACTCAGCACTCCCAGAGAATAATCAATACAAGTGCTGTGTACATTTAGGAGCCTGACTATAGGCACCCAGAGTTGGTGACTTTGCCCACAGACCCAGCTCTGAAGAATTTGCAGAATAAAAGTAGATCAAGAAAAACCAAAGGAGGGCCAGGGTTCCAGTGATGCTCAGCACGCCCTGTTGGAGCCAGATCTTCCAAAGAACTCTGCTCCCCCTCTCCCTCCATTTGGGAACCTAGATTAAGTGGCTAAGGGGAATGGCAGAGTGGTAAGAGCTCTTGAAAATCTGGCCCTGCAATCATGCTTTCAAAGCACTTTGTAACAGTTAGTGAATTAAACTTCAACCCTTTGAGCTAGGTCAGTGTCACCAGCTCCATTTTACAGAGGGAAAAATTGAGGCACAGAGAGGGAAAGGGACTTGATCAAAGTCAAAACCAGAAGCCCTGACCTCCAGTCCTGCACTTTAGCCCTATGCTCATCCTTTCCTTGCACCACAGGAACTGTCTGCCTAGGGTCAGAGGGCAGGATACTGGGCTAGATGCAGCATTAGTTCAACCCAGCATGGCTGTTCTTACATAAAGATCCCAGCACAAGTCTTCTCTGTATTGCGTCTCTTCTCAAACACCCTCCTCACCTGCACTGGCTGATGATTCTACTGCTCTTGGTTGCTTTTGCTAACTAAAAATAACTTTCTTTTCTCCTGTTTTAATGGATGGACTTTCAGAACTAACCTGGGTGTCTGAAGCTCTTCCTCCTTCTACCCTGCTGCTATTTCAAATGTACACACAGGGGATGGGAAAATAACTCTCCCTGCCAGTATATGTCTGGGACAAGTGCCATCCACCTGCCAAGATATAGATCACTGCAAGTCCCCAAACACCTCCAGCATGCTGTAAATCTAGCCCCTTCGTCCGATCCCACATACCATGTTTGTAGAGACTGCGTGTGTATGACATGGGCCAGATTCTGCTGTCACTTTTACTGGTGTAAATCTAGCGCAGTCCTGGTGGCTCCAGTGGATTTGCAATGGAGTATCTGAGATCATAATGTGGTCTTTGCTTTTCTGTGTGTGGGCTGAGCCCAGAGGGAGGAGAAGCAAATTTGAGTCAGAGTGAGACATGCTATTGTAGACCCCGAGTGAGTGGGGTCCAAGATTGTGCTGTACAAGGTGGAGCAGATTAGAGAGTTGTCTGCTTTGGATGCAGTACCTGGGCTTTTGCTGTGAGCTCCCCCCTATGCAGCAGAGGGGCCGTCTCAGGTGGACATATTCAAGGGGTACCTGATGGCCATGCACAGACTTGGACCAGATCTATACTACACCTGGAAGGTCTGCTTAAGGTATGCAATTTCAGCTGCGTAAGTTACTTAGCGTAAGTAACTTTGCTTACCTTCTAAAGCAAAGTACCTTAAGCCAAGCTTAGCACCGTCTCCACAGAGGGAGGTTGACGGGAGAAATACTCCCGTTGACTTTCTTTACTTCTCGTGACAGCGAGGAGTACTGTCGCTGACGGGGGCGCCCTCAGCACTTGATTTAGTGGGTCTTTACTAGACTCAATAAATCGAACCCTGGAAGATCAATTGCCAGAGCATCCATCCTCCGGTAAGTGGAGACGCAACCTTAAGCCTTGTCTACACAATTTATGTCAACACTCATGGATTCTGGGTTCTGCTTCCAATATTCGCTGAGCTACAGCTGCCTGACTCTTCACCACATGCCATGCCCTCCTCTGCTGGCCAGCTCTTCCCCAAATAAACACAAGCTTCAGGGGATAGCCGAGTTAGTCTATAAAGTGCTACCAGACCATTTGTTGTTTTTTAAGTTTATCCAAATAAACACAGTTGGGGCAGCCCACGGCTTCCTGGGGGTGTTGGCTCTCTGCCCCCTGGTGCGCACTGCTCCAGATGCTGTGTGATCCAGTCTCCATGTTAAAGCCCTAGCTTCTCCCCAGCCATCCCTGGATTCTGTCCTTGTCTAGGATTCATATTCTGCTTACTGAGCATGCTGGCTGGGCCCAGCAGCCGATCTCTGTTAGAAGCCCACGTACCCTTCTAAAGCATGTGTTCTGCTTTCTCCATCCTGGGGAGCAGCCATGTGTCCTAGTGGTTAGAGTGGGGGAGCCATGGAAGTTGGGAGATCCAGGTTCTGTTTTTGACCTGACCACTAACAGCCTGTGAGACCATGAAGGGGGGATGTTTTGTGCCTCCATTTTCCCCTCTGAGAAATGAGAGTAATGAGACTGCCTCACCATTTGTGAAATGCTTTGAGATTTTCTAAGGAAAAATGCTGCCTAGGTGAAAATTCCATTTTGGGGGCAGCTGGCTCCTCCCCAGCCACCTGTTTGTCCTTCGTAGTCACCAGCCCAAACTTTGGAGTCTGAGTCATAGTGACAGCTATGGCTGGAAAACCACAGTCCATCTGTGCAGGAATGGGATGTGCCATTTGCACCAGAACAGCTTCTACCCTACCTCGTTGGTGGTCTCTTGAATAATTACTGTAGTAGTTCAGGGCAGCGATACAGTAAATTCAGGGTTTAGTAGTGTGGCTCCTGCTCCATCAGTGATGATAAACGTTTGGCTGCATGTGTTTTCGAGTGCTCCCTCAGTATATCGTGCCAGCTCTGCGCAGGTAGCTAGCATAAAAGATTTCACGGGAGCCCCCAAAGACCATAGACTCAGATCAGATACGAAGGCACCCGAGTCAGGTTTATTGTTGAATGAAGTATGTTACTAGTTGTCGGTAGCCAGATGGCCTTTGAGCCCCTATGTATTTGTACCCGGGACAATGGAGGCAGCTCAATTGATAGTATGGATTTCACTATCGCCCCCAGGCCGGCAAAATAATTAAGTAGAGGTACCCCAATGTTTATAGACAGAAATGAACGATCTATGATACACACTGTATGTATTAACTTACACGTTAATGGCATGTTTGGTACCTTCCCTTGTACTTTCCTCCAAAGCATTCATTACCCATTGTTACGCTTTTACTTTTGTTGTTTCAAACTAGTTTATCATGTACTCAGCTGGGTGTCCCTGTACCGTCCGGGTGGAACATATTTACATACTTCATGTGCTTTTAGCAGTGCTAGCAGTTCTAGTGCCGAGAGACACTGACTTGCAGACAAACGTTTGCTTTTGACAGGGCCTGCTCTTTCTCATAGTATAACTCTTGCTTACTTTGGATTAAGCACCTTTGGTTTCGGGCTCTTTCTCCTACAATTACAGCAAGCAAAGTTTTAGGCCCTGGGCTTATGATATGTCTGATTATTGGCAAGTTAATTGCTCATGTCCCTCCGGTGCTGAGGCCAAAGCAGGTGGTTTGATTTCAGATGGTGCAGGCTGTTTTCTAATTAGCTCCAAGAGGGCTCTGTGATTGGGGATCTCTAGAGAAAAGTTGTGCAAGAGGAGAAGTAACTACATGTGCCTGATTGATCCTGCTAGCAACCTTTTATCCCCTCTCAAGGCTGGGGTTCTGGACCCTGCACACACCTGAGGCTTTCCACCACATGCTGTTGTCTCTGTCTTCCAGCGGGAACATATTAGTCCTGTTTTGAGGTTCTTGCAAGAATGCTGAGGCAGTTAGTCTAGCCCCAGGCTGAACTTGCTCTATATCCAGACTGGTGAGCCCTCTGCGTGAAGCGTAACCCAGCCCGGCTGGTTACAGCTTGCCGCCATTCCTCTGAAGCACACAGTTATTTAGCAGGGGTGTCCCTTACCTTTTTGTAACCAGCAGGCTGCTCCGCTGTCCCTCTGCTTTGCTCTTGAGCATGCTGTCTGTCTCTACTCTGCCCCATCCGGGCCTGCAGGGTCCTGGTGGTTTGAGAGCGATTTCTCTGAAGGATTCCAATCACTGGCTGATATCCAAGCTCTCCCGGCCCCCTTCTGATGTGTACTAAGCCCTCCCACTCTGTCTCTTGCATCTGGAACCCCGTTTGTATTTTCAGATGTTGACTGGCTCAGCACTATCCTGTTTGGAGGGCATTGGAGTCTTTGTGCCCTCTCGTTTCCAGAGTTTAGAGCTATATGATAAACCGTCCTAGCCTCTAGAGTGCAGCTTCTATTAATACACCTGCTTGGACCCAGGCCTTGCGATCAGCTGAGAGTGCAGAACACAGGCTGCCTGCTCCCTGCAAGTAGGCGTGGAGCGATGGCTTCACTGAGAGGCTTTCTCCCCTTCTGTTGGTGGATGTTCCTGGGTGGGGGGTTCACAGGGTGAGTGTTGGGAAGATAAGGGTAGAAAGGGTGAGTTACAAACACACTTGGATTGTGTGCACCTCAGTGCCATTGTGAGACAATATGTTTGTATTGTTCTCCTTGAGTTTAAAGCTGCTTCAGTCCGTGCCTCCGACCCCTGAAGCACAGATTTCTGTGTGTTGAGACAAGTTGTTCACATGTTGCATCTGACACAGGCCCTGGCCCATTTCTTTCCCAGCTTCTCCTGGGGGCAGTTTTCAGGAATCAACAAGTTCAGGAATTTGTCACCTTCTCCATCTCTTAAATGCAAAGTGAAAAGTCTCTCACCAGGGAGAGCAGCAGGAAATATCACACTCTGACTTCTGCAGATACCCAGAACTCTGTGACAGCTGGGGGAGCCTTAACTGGACCCCTCCCCACGCAGCTGTGAACTTTGAACTACTTAATAATAATTAATGATACAATGGGCAATGAGCAGAAACAGCAGCAGGAGGAGAGAGACTTTGGCTAGTTTTTTATCCTGTAATTTTTGCAAGTGCATTTAAGGCCTGATTTTTTTTGGAGGCACTGAGCACCTGCAAGTCTGGTTGGAGTCAGTGGGAGCTGAGGGCTGATTCAAAGCCAGGCCCTAAAACCTTTCCACCTGATAAATTGGCTTCTTATTAGTTGTGTTTATGGTAGCAACCAGAGCAGTGATAGGCAAGCAAGATGAGTGAGCGGGCTGCATGAGTGGCCCTTTTCATCTCAATGGGTCACATGACCAGTGGTGGGCAACCTGCAGCCCCCAGCCCACAGGGGTTCCACCTGCGGCTTGCCCCCCCATTCCCCTTCCCCATGCCATGCCCCTTTTGCGCACTGGGGCACCGGAGCCCTGCGCTTTCTGAGTGCCATGAATCTGCTGATTAGTGCTCTGTCCTTGATTTTCCTCCTTCCCCCCCAGCTGATTCACAGGGCTCCGAAAGTGCTGGGAGGAGGGGACGAGTAGGAAGTATGGAGCTCCAATGCCCCATTGCCTGAGAGGCATGTGGGGAAGGGGCAGATGGGGTGCACGGGCCGCATATGGAATCCGAGTGGGTTGCATGAGGTGCATGGGCCATAGGTTGCCCACCACTGAGCTAGAGGCTCCAACTGAGATCAGGGCTTCATTGTGCTAAACCATGTACAGCCCCTGAGGCCAGGTTTGCACTTCTACCAGCATAACTGTGTCACTCAAGAGGATGAAGAGTCCACACCCTGAGCAGTGCAGTTACACTGACCTCTAGCCCCTGGTGTCGACAGCATTGTGTCAACAGGAGGGTTTCTCCCGTTACCATAGCTACTGCCTCACAATTAACGGTGGAGGAGAAGCACTCTCATTGGTGCAGCAGTGTCTCCACTGGAGTTAGGTTTGCCAACTTTCTAATTGCACAAAACTGAACCGCTTGCCCCAATCTATGCCCTGTGCTTTCCCAAGGCGCACCTCCAACTCACTCCATTTCCCCTGCCCTCCGTTGCTTGCCCTCCCCCATCCTCCTTGCTTTCCCTGGGCTGGTGCAGGCGGTTGGGTGTGGGAGGGTGTACAGGCTCTGGGGTGGAGCAAGGGATGAGAGGCTCCAGGAGAGTGAGTATGGGAGAGGGCTCAGGTTTGGGTGTGGGAGGGGTTTTGGGGTGTGGGCTTGGCTGGGCAACGCTCACCTCAGGCAGCTCCTAGAAGCACCCGGCATGTACAGCTCCTAGGCTTAGAGGACAGAGGACTCTACGCTCTGCCCACCCCTGCAGCTCCAATTCGCTACTATTCCTGCCAATGGGAGCTGCAGAGCCAGCGTTTGGGATGGGCGTAGCACACAGAGTTTGAGAGGGGGCAGCGCCTATGAGCCAGATGTGCCAGTTGTTTCCTGGAGCCAAGGAACCTGCCTTTGATCAGTGGTGTTGCTGACCAGACTTTTCGTGGCCCAATCAGCACTGCTGACCAGAGCTGCCAGTGTCCCTTTGCAAAAACTAGATACCTGGCAATCCTAACTGAAGTGCTGCAACAGCGCAGCTGTGCCAGTGTAGATCAGCCTGGAATAAAGACCCCTCCTCTTCCCAGGTAGTCTGTAGACCAGGCACATGGAGGGAGGGAAGACAGAGGTTTGCAGATCGGAAGTGACTTGCCCAGGATTATGGAGTAGGCTGGTGTCAGAGCAAGGAATAGATCCCAAGTCTCCTGAGGCCAGTTCTTGATTGCTGATGTCAGAGTGGACAGGCCTGACCTCTGGGCTTCCTGCTCTGCTCGCTGCTGGCGGTGCCTTTTTTGGTTCAAGGCTATTGGTAGCTGAAGAAAGGATTCCCAAAGACGGAAGCTCCTGCAGTAACCCCTTGCTGTGTTCCAAGGAGACCTGCCGAGATTTTCCCTATGCAGCTCTCTCCACCATGCACACTGCCATTGTCATGGGTAGGAATACACCTAGTTCCAAGGGTCAGACTTCTTTTCGTTGACTTTACTTGGAGTTGCACCTCTGAAATCTCAGGAATAAAGTTCATTCTGCTGTAATTTTGTAATCCTCTCCCCTCCACCTTGGGGACCCCCAAACGCACCCAGAGGAAGAGAGAGATCTTCGTTATCTAAAACAGGGCCGGGGAATCTTTTTTGGGGTGGGGGCCACTGGCCCCCAGAGAAATCAGTCAGGGGCTGCACACACAACCCTCATATTGATATGGCACCTGACTGAGGAGAAAGACACTCCCCACATTTCCCTCACACAACAAAACCTATGGGGGGCCCATCCTAGTAGATTTTTGTGCTCCAGCTCCATGGTGGAGCAGCAGGTGGGCTGGAGTGCCAGCGCAGGCTCCCCAATACAGGGGAGACCCTGAGCCTTTTGGGGACCGGATCCAGACTAGTTGGGGGCCGCATCTGGCCCCTGGGCCAGAGGTTCCCCACGCTTGATCTAAAACATGTAACTACAGGTTAAACCTCTCTAGCCCACCACTCTGGTCCAGCAATATCTGGTCCAGCATGTTAGTGAGCCGGATATCCACTTCTCATGGGTGTGGCCAAATTTCCCACAGTCCCATAAAGTTTGTTTTCAGCCACCAGTCCTTGCTCTCAGTGCCCAATTACAAGGGGCAGGCAGGGAGCTGCTCCAGCTCCCATTAGTTAATCCTAACTGGTAAGCCTGATCCATGAAGGGTGAGGCTTACTGGTTAACCAGCTAGACCTTCACATCCCTAATCACTGCCCAAGTGTCATGTCCCACACCCTTAAGAGTAAGAAGCAAATACTTCCTCTTTTGGGGAGAAATCCGTGCTCAGGCTTAGCTTTATGAAAATGCTTTTCTGCTTAATCCAAGGGTCAACATCATGTGTGTTAGGAGCACCAGAACCCTAGTGGAAATGTTTTGTCTACTGGCGTGGGCGTTTTTAAGCACCATCTCTTCTAACCCTGCTCAGAGGAGGTCTAAGCAGCCCAATGATGAAATGCCAGGGACAACCCACCTCTACCCCAGTGTTCCCACTGTTGGCATTGGTGGAGTTGTCAAGGTGTTAGCAGTGGTATTTCTGTATGATTTCCTTGCCAGAGGCGAGGCTCTAATCCAGCGTGGGGTGGGGGGAGGTAAGAGGCGGCTAGCGGGCCGGATCCAGCCTGCCAAGCCACCAGATCTGGCCCACGGCCGTTTCCCTGCATCCTTAGGCAGAGAGCAGTTCATGCTTTAAGCAGCTGGCTGTTCTGGAGGCTTCGCACACTGCCCTGTCCCCCCAGCAAAATCTCTCTGCTCTCATATTGGCTAGTTTCCAGCCAATAGGAGCCAAGAAATTTTGCTGGGGGCAGGGGAGCATGTGAAGCCACCCTCTCTCCCCCCTCCCCAATGCCCGAGGCAGAGCCATGGGGTGCAGTCAGCTCATGAGCCGGGGACTGCAGCAGACAGCCTGCCTCAGGCTCCTGCAGGGCTGCTGGCTGGGAGCCACCTAGGTAAGTGCCTCCCAGCCAGAGCCCATCTCTGGCACCCCATCCCCCCTCTCCCCTCCAACTACCTACCCCAGGCCACCACCCAAGGTCTCTGTACCCCATTCCCTCCTCCCAGACCCTGTACCCCCTCCTAACCCCCCTCCCACAGGCCAGAATCCTCTCCTGCAGCCATACCCCCTCCTGGACCCTGAACCCCAAGCCGCTGCCCCAGATCACAACCCCTTCCTTCATCCAAACTCCCTCACAGACCCCACACCTCCTCCTGCACCCCAGTCCCCTACCTCAAGCTCTTGCTACACCCAACCTCCATCCCAGACCCCGCGCCCCCTCCACAGAGAAGTGTGTCCCTTGACCACTTGCCAAAATCTTTGAGTGGCCCTCCATTAAAAATTATTGCCCACCCCTGCCCTAACTTGTCAGTACGAAGCTTCTTAGGCTTTGATTTGCTGGGGATGGGGGGTGTTAAGGACAGGTGAGGTGAGAATAGGGGTCCATTCAGTACTGGGTTACGTCTCTGACGTCAAGCTAATGCCAGCCCTGGCAACCCCATTAAAACAGGGTTGTAACCCACTTCGGGGATTCTGAACCACAGTTTGAGGACTGCTGGTCTATGCTACACCTACCATTTCCTGTAATGCCATTTCCTTTTAACGAGGCTGGAGATATTTGTGAACACAATGAGCAGCTTTTGCCTTTGAGTGGGAGGATGAGAGTCTGTGGAATTATAGACTAACTGAGTGTTGGAGATAAAGTTGGTGGCAAAGACCCACGTCAGATGCATGTAGTGGAAATTTCCAGAGGCAGGTATAAATATGCAGGCCAGAATATTTATACCTGCCTCTGGAAATTTCCACTACATGCATCTGACGAAGTGGGTCTTTGCCCACGAAAGCTTATGCTCCTACACTTCAGTTAGTCTATAAGGTGCCACAGGACTCCTTGCCGCTTTTGCAGATTCAGACTAACATGGCTACCCCTCTGATAGTAGCCAGTGTAATTTCAGAGGCAACTTTTATAAATGCCTAGTTATGTATTTTAAAACTGTTGGCCCTCTTGTCTCAATTATATCCTGTAGCAGAGAGTTTCACAGGTGAATTATGCATGCCATTCTTTTAAGTAGCAGAAGGAAGTCCATCAGTCTCTTGGGTTGATTCAAACAAAACCATTACAGAGTACTACAGGGGAGAGATGGCTGTTTAGTTCATATCATGCTAATTGTTATACAGATAGCCTCTTTCCTGACTGGGCCCTCTGCACGTGGTGATAATACTGACAAAAAGATCTCCCAGGAACACAAACTCTTGCTGATGTGAGATTAGCACCTGATCCGCTCCTGGATGCTTCAGGACACAGAGGCTTGTGCTAGGCGGGGTACGTTGTAGCCTGCAGTAGCTCATTTATCAGGGGTGGTGTGAAGTCTCGATGTGACTGACAAATCCCAGCATTCTGTGTTTATCTCCCGGAGCAATGGCAGTGCCTTAAAAAGCCCCTGGTAGGAGCTGCTTGTGAGGAGCTGGGTGCAGTTTTATATTTAGCTGGGTACGGTAGCTGTTCACCTCCCTGTGCTATCGGGTTACGCCTAGGAATCAGCCTGCAGAGCAGACCTCCGCCAGCCGAGCTGGGTCCCGTTGGCGGGGCGGCCTCTGGAATCCTCCCAGAGCAAGGGGAGATCTTGCTGAGCCTTGGAGAAGTATCTCCCTTAGGAATCCACTGACTGGGACAGCCAGGGCAGAGCTGCAGGGTTGAGTCCCTGGCCCCTGGCTCCACACGCTCCCAGCGTTTGCTTGGAAGACTTGTGGAAAGGCATGGACGTGAATGCGGTGCCCCTGGAGGGGGGCCAGCCCCACCTGATGGGTCTCAACGGCATCGGGCTGAAGCGTCACCCCAAGGCCAAGAAATCTAAAAAGGCTGTTCTTTTCTTTGAGGTTGAGATCCTGGATGCCAAGACCAGGGACAAGCTGTGCTTCCTGGATAAGGTAGGCTTGTGCCCGGGGGGCTGGGAGTGGGGGTGGCTGCTGCAGTTTCTGTAAAGATGCCTCTTGAATCATTTGTCCATGGGGACTGGGGGCGAGAGGCCCTTCCAGAGTGAAGCATGCTCTCCTCTCCCTTAAAGCTCCCAGGTTCAGGGACCTCCTCCATCCCCCAGCGGCAGCCCCAAGGTGTGGTCAGGAGTGAGGAGTGCCCAGGCATGGCACCGTACAGCCAGGGGATTTGGCCACCTTATCCCAGCAGCTGGAAGATCCTCTGGTGCACAAAAGCCTTTGTCTTTGTCCCCTTTCTATGCCTTCAGAAGTGCGTGTGGCCTCTGTTTGGGGCCTGGGTTGGGCCCACCGCCTTGCTGTCTGGGGCCTGGGGTCTTGGTGTGTTCAGAGCGAGTCAGCAGGAATAGGGACAGGCTTTCCAACAGCCATTGCTGTGCTGGAGCCGAGGCCTCGGGGGATGCCGCCTGAGAGCCCTTTGCAGGCTGGCAGTCGTTAGTGCGCCGTGATTGACTTGGCTGGGTCTGGGCCCAGTGCCTAGCAGACAACCGAAGGGCTGCCAGTGGGAGTTGCCCTTAGTGGCAGAGAGGGGTCGGGGCTGTAGGCGTAGCAACAAGCTCCACCCTGCGTGCTACCCTGGCACTGCCCAGGCTGTGGTAACGCTCAGGCCTTCAGGGCTGTAAATCCAGCATCTTTCACCAGCCCTAATGTAGCACCAGATATTCCCATCGGTGCAGGCTCAGAGGGAGGGGGCCCCAGTCGTGTGTGTCTGGCACCTTGCTCACTGCTGTGGCTGAATACTCATTTTGAAAAAGAGTGAATATGTTCCTGGCCTGCCTGACTTTGCACACATTTCAAGCCTTGTGAAACCCTAGAGTTCATGGTTCTTGTTCTCCAAGAACCCCCCATCCCACACAGCCGGCTCAGCGCAAATTAACCCACGGGTATGTAAACAGGCCAGGCCTTTGGTTGGGACATCTGTCAGGAGAGCGAATGGAGCCTCCTTTCCAGTTCAGCTACTAGAAAGAGGTGACTGGCCATGTGCTCCATACAGAGGGCTGGGTCTGCGAGAAACTCTTCTATCCAAGAACTGCCATGTCCTGTGGCATCCCTAGGAAGGAGACCTGAAGGTGGCATCTGCGGCACTTGTGCTGCTGTTGCCTTCCCAGCCTATGAGTGCCCAGAGGATCCTAGGTATAAATCCATCTCCTACCTCATCACCAGATGCAGGTGTCACAAATCAAACACACCAGTTCTGTCCAAACAACCTTGCTGATCTTTCTGGGTATCCTTCCCAGCAGTTGGCGCCCAGCATCAGGAAACCGCTCAGCCCACTCCTGTTCCTCCCACGCTCCTCCTCTGCCTGTTCTGAGCTGTCCCTCTTCCCTCTGAATACCAGTCTCCATCCTGTCAGATCCTCTCTCCCCACCCACCTAGCTGTCTCCCAGTTCAAGCCCCACTTCTCAGCCAGCACCCATCAGTCGCTGGCAATTGCCTGTACCAACGTGAATCCCAAAGCAGGGAGCAGCCTTGTCCGTGTCCCCAAGTCCTAGCTGAATTGACTGACTGCCAGAGCATCAGCTAAGACATGGAGTTCCCTATGGGACTGCCCTGTGACACCTGGCCAGTCGCGCTGACAGCTACTGCTGAGAGACAGATTTTCCCCTGCCTCTGGGTGGGAAGGGCCTCGTTCCGAGCCAGAGCCTTTCTCCTGGGCATGCTGACTGAATCTGTCACCTTGATGGAGTGTCTCTGGGTTGCTGGCTGCCGTGTGGGGATCACCAAACACAGCGAGCGCCCTGAGCCTGGGACTGGGTTAGCATTGCTGCTTCGAAACAAGCTTCCCCTCGTGGTTTGCAGCATCCTCAGTGATCACCCAAAGGAGAGACGTTCATGAACTCGAGTGCTCTCGTGCCAAAGGGGGGAGGGCCTATTACAATAACCCCTTGCTCTTATCTAGCTCTTGTTTCCATCTGTAAGTCTCCAAGTGCTTTTCAAAGGAAGGTCAGGAGCATTGTCCCCATTTTACACCTAGGGAAACTGAGGCATAGAGCAGGGACGTGACTCACCCAAGTTCACACAGTATCAGGGCTCTCTAAGCTGAGCGCTTGGACGGCCACCCAGGAGAGATTCAGATGCCGCCCCGCTGACTGGCCGCCAGCAGCATGTGTTTCTACAGGTGGTGTACATCTGCACATGCCACAGTGTGCATAACAAAATTCATTCCATATATGGCTGGAAGAAATTAGAGGGAACATTGCCCCATATGTTAATGGCAGAGCCAGGAGTAGAATCCAGAGCTGAGCGCCAGCCTTGTGCTCTATCTACTAGGCATCACTGCCACCCCTAATGTCAGGCGCCTTGGCTAACTATTTGGGGAGGGCTACTGAGGGAAGATTCCCCATAAAGTCATCAGGCTTTGAAATGCAGCAGCAGTGAAGTCAGCCACTGTGCACATGGCACTGCAAGGACCCCCATGCAACTCTCTCCAGGCCCGGTTCAGGGGACAAACTCCCATGGGCACTAGCAGTTGAACTTTGTGCCTCAGCGAGTATCTGCCCCTCTTTGAATAAACCTGGTGGCAGTTGTAAATCCATTGACTGGCAAGAAGGAAATGGGACAACTAAATATAGAAATGTGATTAAAATATTCCTTGCAGGTGCCCTCTGGCAGCAGAACTCCCTCGCATGCTGTGTGTCCAGGGGGCAGTGAGGCCTCCCTCTCCTCCCCCTGCTGAGCGCTGGGCTGCGGCGGGTGGCCGCTGGGATTTCTCACCACTGAAGCCAGGAAGCACTGAGTTTCAGGCCTCACTCTGTCATGCCTGGGCAACGCAGCCGGGATCAACTGTCCCTGATCTCCTGTATCACTAAGGCCACTGGAGGCACTGGGCCTGGGATTCCAAACTTGGCTCTTCATGGGCCCCCTGCAATGCAGTCTTACAAGGCCGAAGGAAACGGGCAGGGCCTCGCTGCGCTGCCGTGTAATGAAAGGGTCTGTCTGGTTTGTGGAATTGTGGGTTACAAGATTCTGATCTCATCCACCCTTGGAGACTCTGGCCTACTGGGCAGGTCTGTGGGCATTGTGGCGACCCAAGTACCAAGGAAGTGAAATCTGCCTTAACTTGATTCCTAGACTATGTAAAGCTCCTTGGCTTTGTGGATACCTCTTCGACTGAGTCCTTGGGGAGAAAAGAAACCTCTTCATCAAAGGCTCAGTAGCCGTGGCTCTTGAGATGAGTGGATAGTAAGGCCAACAGGGACGTTAGATCATCTAGTTTGGCCCCCTGTGTAACACAGGCCAGGGAGTGTCATCTAGTTCCCTTCGGACTGAGCTCAATACGTTTGTGTCTGACTAAAGCATCTTCCAGAAAGTCCTTCAGTTCTGACCTGAAGCCATCAAGAGGTGGGACATCCGCCATGGCCCTTGGGAGTTTGTCCAGTGGCTCACCCCGCTCAGACCCCCAAATGGAGATGATGAACCCACAGCTCATGGGCCAAATCTGGCCCCCAGCTTGCCTTGATCCAGCCTGTGAGGTTCAGGGCCGGGGCCATTCCGAGGGAGGCATGGGGCCTGGGGCAATCCCTCCCTGTGCCTTAGGCCCAGGGCAAACCCTCCCTGAGCAATGTGGTCTGGGGGTAGGGTTACCAGGTGTCCGGTTTTGAACTGGACAGTCCAGTATTTAGCTTTCTGTTCGGGAAACCAGTTGAGAAAATAGAACTGTCCGGTATTTTCTAACTAAGATGTCATGTAGATTGTGATGTCATGTCAAGTCAAGTGTGTTTGGTATTTTTGTTGAAACCATCTGGCAACCCTACCTGGGGGATTATTGGGGCCTGGTGTGAGGCAGCAGCAGGGGTGGCCCCATCTCCCCTTGCACTCACTGCGCAGGTGACAGGAGCCTGTTCCACTGCGCCCCGCTTCTCCGCGGTTGTTTTGCTTCTCATTTGTGTGTGGCCCCACACTGAGTTTTCTGTGGGTCTGTGGCCCCCAACCCCAACAAGCATCTCCACCCTCGTTTTAAAATAAAATGGCACCTCCTTTCTCACTTGTGTGTGCCTGGCTTCAGCTTCCAGCTGCGGGCTCACGTCCTGTCTTACTCCACTTGCTGGTCAGTTAGCTGGGGCCTCCCGCAGAAGCAGCCTCGCCTCACATTTAAATACATGGCCTGCCCTTTTAAAAACAATACTTAAGACAAACAAATAAAACTGCCCCTTTCAGACCATTTCTGTCCATCTCAGAGAAGCCAAAAGGGGCACAACCCTAGTGCTTTCCCTTTCGCCGTAGGATACTGTTACCTTCCAAACTACCAGGCGGTGGCGTAAGGTGCGGGGGGTCTCACATGGATTATTGTTTCCACCTGGCATGTCAGTGCCCTGGACATGACCAGGACTGTACAGCTCTGGGGGGATGACTGACAGTCGCTCTTGCCCATTTTGCAAAGTGGTTCCTCTGCCTCCCAGCATCTCTGAGAACAGCACAGACTTGAAGCAGCCAGGCACTGGAAACTTAAGAAAGGGGAGGGCGTCTGACAATTTCTCCACCTCGCCCTGGACTTTCCACAGGGCATCCAGCAATAAATAGTGAACATTCTGATCCTGTGGAGGGACCAGACATCAGCAGCCTCCAGAGAGACAACTCCACGCAGGTCCCTGCCAGCAATAATCAGCCTTCCTGTGAGGAGCCGATCTCGGTTGGAGTGGGAGAACCACGGCTCAAGGGGAAGTTGCACAATGAGTCAGTGGTAGAGCTAGAGAAAGAACCCAGGAGTCCTGAGGTCCATTCTCCTCCCTCCCTCCCCCCAGTCCACTGCTCTCTCGCCACTGGATAACCTTGCCCTCAAAGGAAATGAGAAGTAAATCTTAGTGTAATTTTAAAGGGAGGTTTTGCTCTGAAATTGGCTGTAAAAATGACCTTTCTCCGATGGAGTCAGCACTCCTGCCAAGAGTCAGTTCTAGCTGCTTCTTGCTCTTTCTATCCTTGAAGAGTCAACAGAGCTGCGGGAGAGGCAGCCAATGTCCGTTCCTTGAGCGTTGTCACCAGAACGGGGACACCCGGACAAACCGCTGATGCACCAGCATAGGCGTTGCTGCGGGCAGTCGTAATGACCACTAGGGATGCATGAGAAGGAAAGAACCCGCTTGACTCTGATCCTAGGAGCCATCGTGTGCTGTGAGCCTGTTTGACCTGGAGCTGCTGAGAGATTGTGGAGATGGAGACACCTTAGAGTCCCTTTTCAAAGAACTGCCCTTTCCCGGCCTTCAGCTGTGGGCATCAATCTCTGCTGACCTCTGAGGCCGTCGTGCCTGCAGCCCTGGGACAGGGGAGAGCTTTGTAGGAGAGCAGCCTGCACAGGGTTGGTATGTCGGCTGGCTCAGCCCTTAGCCAGTGCCCTGTTTCCTTTGTGCACTGTGCCATGTGTTTGAAAAGGCTTTACACCCCCCCGAGCTCCTGTCGCACACGCTACCTTGCACTGACTGTGGGTTCAGTTGACTTGTCCTGACTGCTGTGTGTGCCCCTTGTCTGGATGCACACAAGCCCATCTCAGGCAGGCATGTGGCCTAGGTACAACTTGGGTCCTCACCCTTCTGCCAACATTTCACTCTATACCTGCTGCCATCAGTGTCCCACTCGGTGAAATGTCGCTGCCGACACTGGCTCACCCATCTCCCAGGGTGTGGCGAGGACTGAATGATTAATCCCTGGTCCCAGACATGGTGCGCTGCAGAAGTGCCCAGCATCCTTGTTATTTGAGGAGGCGTCTCTGACACTTAGTCACTTTGCTGACTTGTAAATTTCATTAACCCAGCTGTGTCTAATCCCACAGAAACCTTCAGCCAGGCGGGGCTCTCCTCACTGTCTCAGGCTGTGGAGTACTCACGGCAGGCAGTCTCGCAAAGGCAGAATGATTCTGCCTGGCCCCGCGGCAAAATGCCCCGGCCCTGCTCTGAGTAGCTTCTGTTCATTTGGATTCTGCACCCTGGCTGGCTGGAGAGCACTCTCAAATGGGCACCAGGTCTCCCCACTGCGGGAGTAGCCGTCAGCTGTTGTAGACACCCTACACCAGCATCTGCTTGGATTAGCTGGGCACGCCCTCCTTAAATGTTACTGTTTGCTCCTGTGGTGAGTCACAGAACGCCTGGCTCAGTCAGCATTTTGGGATTTGCACAGGGAGGACGCTGGGGCTGACGATGGGAGGGGGGATCCCCAGGTTCCTAGGAGCAGGGCTGGCTCGAGCCATTCCTGCGCCCCAGGCAGCGGGCGCGCAACGCATGTGTGGCCCCGCCCCCGGGTGCACTGCTCATGCGTGGCCCTGCCCCCCCGGTGCGCTGCGCATTTTACAGCTGCAATAGGGCGTGCAGCGCCTGATGGCAGCTCTATGGGGCGCCGCGCGGCCCCGAGCCCCAGGCGCGTGGCGCCTGATGGCAGCTCTAAGGGGTGCCGCATGGCCGGGTGTGCGATGCCCCTTACAGCTGCCATCAGGCACCCCCCATAGGGCTAGCTTTCCCTCCCCCCCCTTAATCCGGCCCTGCCTAGGAGCTGTGTGTAGGATAGCTCTTGCTCTCGGGGAGAGAAACGGGGCAAAGAAGGCGCAAAGCATGAGGAGAAGCAGGGTGCTGATTTGTGACCAGTTTCACCCCGCTGCATACACCCCTTGGCGCATGTGGTGTGGACTCCATGCCTGCAAGCCCTGGGCCCAGAGCTAGCGCACGAGAACAACCCCTCCCTTTGAACTCATTTTCCTAATGCGGAGTCTAGCAAACCTAGAGCCCTGATAGCAGCTGAGCTTCAACCTGTATCTGCGGCCGATGAGAGCGATGTGAGCCAGTGTCCTGGCCGCTTCAGGAAATGGGGCAAGGAACGCCCCAGTGAACAGCTATGGAACTACCTGCCCATGCAGAGAGGTTCAGAAGGGGAGCCGTGTTAGCCTGTAACAGGAAAAACTTCAAAAACAACGAATAGTCTTGCAGCACTTAAAAGACTAACAAAACATGTAGATGGTAGGGTTGCCAAGTGTCCGGTATTGAACTGGGCAGTCTGGTATTTTTGCCTCCTGTCTGGTAAAAAAATTCAGAAAATACCAGACATTTAAAATGTCTAGTATCTTCTGATTTTTTTTTTTTCCCGGCCAGGAGGCGAAAATCCCAGGTGCTTACCGGGTTCCAGAGGGGAACTGTCCAGCCCGGAGCAGGGAGGCAAGATGGTGGCCGGCCGCCAGCATCCTGTTAGGGCCAAAATGCCTCAAAAGCGTTTCTTAAAGGGGCCATGCTGGGTTTTTTTTATTTTATTTTATTTTATTTTATTTTTTTAGCTTAACTCTCGGGGTCCTTTTTTTTTTCTCAATAACTTTGGTCTCCTCCTTTTTTTTCCCCCCCTTAACAGAATTTTTTCCCTGGTGGGTTTTTTTTGGGGGGGGGGGCGGGGGCGTGTTTGGTATTTTTGGTTAAACCATTTGGCAACCCTAGTAGATGGTATCATGAGCTTTTGTGGGTACAACCCACTTCTTCAGATGACTGGAGTATTAAAAGTCCAGTCTCAAAATAAATAGAGGATGGGGGGAGGGGAAAGGAAGGGGAAAATAGTGAATTAGAGTGTCCATGTTACAAGAAGCTGTAAATGAAGTTAAGTTCCAAGGCTTCCCTGTGTATTTTTCCTGAGCTCTGTGCGCTGGTGCTGCGAGCCATTAGATGTGCTGTGGTACCAGCCAGAGGCCTGTTGTATTAATTTAGATGGAATAAAGGGGCTCAAAGAGGCAAAGATGTTAACATGATCCCTCCCCCCGTCACTGTCCAGTGTTAAAGGAGAGGTGGGTTTGGGCAAACAGAGACCCCCAGCCTGCATAGTAGCAAGGCAAATGCCCCTTCAACAGCCCTTGTAACGATGTATTAAAGAGAGCGAAATGAAGGGAACCGTTAATAAGGCTGTAAGCCAGGCTGTTATTTCAGCAGCATCCCTTGTTCCCTTCGTTTGCTGGACAGTTATTGGGAGGAAAAGGCCTCGTGTGTGACCGTCTCGTAGACGGTATCAAAGGTGGGGAGAACCACTGGGAGGTGGGGGTGGGGAGAAGATGTGAGTTAAGAATGGGCCAGGGCTGTAGGTAAAGCCCAATCTCACTTCCTTGGCGCCAGAACAAGACAAATGCACAGGTGGGGGGAGGAGAGAACAGCGAGGGTAGAAAAGCTTCTGTTTAGGGGGTTGACTCTCACGTGCAGGGTCACTGCTGGAGAAATCCAGGCCCAACGCACGATCTGATCAGCCACGCCAGCCCTGGCAAGCTTGTGCTGACAGCGGGCCGTTCAGGGCATTGCTCTGGTCAGACTCTGTGGGGTTGTAAAATAAGCAGTTGTGGCTGGCTGAGCCCCTCTCTGATTGACAGAAGGAGAGAGAGAAGGGGGGGAGGGAGGAATAAAGTGGGGAAGGAAAAGGACACCCGAGTGTGTGGGAGGGAAGACAGAGTCACCTCCCAGCTGGGATTTGGGATTCAGCCGGAGCTGACAGTTCCCTCTCTCTCTGTGGTGGTCTAGTCGGGACATCTCCCAGGATCCGGCAGCCCAGAAGTTGTGGGGTTGGCAGCCAGAACAGTGATGCTCACTCGGTATCCAGTTTTTCCCCCAAAAAATCTTTCTTTGAGGACCCCAAAAGGAGCGGTGGGTGGAATAGTGCAGCCCCTTGTTATTTGATCCACCAGTTAGACCTGATTGGGTCACTGAATTCTGGTCCCACACTCTGTGTTTCCCAGGCATGAATTACATTGGGAGGCTGTTTTGTTTGGACCAACAATGTCTCTCTTCTGCACCTTTTCCCATCCGCCTGTGTGGTTATAGGTTGTTGACAACTTATGAACTTCCACCCCTTTTAGCGATGAGCTACCAGTTAGGGTTCACTTGTAAGCCCAATTATCACAACAGGCCTTAGCTGAGATTAGGGCCCCCTTGCATTGTGTGGTGCATGAACACAGAGAGACGGTCTCTGCCCCCAAGAGTTTCCAGTCTGTCAACAGGATGGAGGCCATGTGAGGAGGAAACAAGCTCCGAGAGGGAAGTGTCTGCCCAAGGTCATGTGGCAGATCAGCAGCAGAGCTAGAACCCAGGTGGCCTGTGTCTCCCCCCGGTCACCAGCCCGTGCTGCCTGTACCACTCTGCAGCTGGAGAAGAGTTTGTCTCTCTGTTTTCTGTTTGCTCCAGCTCAAGGCATCAGGGCACCTCCCCACCATTACAGAGCGTCCCCTCGGGAGCAACTTGTTGCTGAGCCATGGTTGGCTGCTGCCGCTGGAATCCCTCTGGGGTTTTACTGCTTGCTTTGGTCTGGCGGCCAAGCCGCGCTCTTTCCGGCCTGTGCACCATTGGCCAAGCTGTTAATCGCATGCTGGCCGTGGAATCGCTAATCCTGGGACAGAGAAGGCCCAGGGAGAGCCCGGCTTGACCTTTAAAGCTCGCCGGGCATTTGTAGCACTGGCAGCAAGGGGAGAAAGCTATGAAACTGAGCTCATTGTCTTGGAAAGCTCCAGAGATAAACACAGAGACAAACGCAGGGTCCCACCCCAGAGCTGTGCTGTCCCTTTGGCCAGAGCCCCGAGGGTTGAGCAGCGCCTTGGCAGAGCGCACAGGGTCTCTGCCTGCACCCTGATGTAAGGTTATGGGGGCTGGGCAGTCTGTAGCCAAGCTCCTGCTGACGTCCATGATAGAGGACACTCTGTGGCCTGGGCCGTGGTAACTTGTGTCTGCTGCTCTGCAGGTGGAGCCCAATGCCACCATCGCCGAGATCAAGAACCTCTTCACCAAGTCCCGTACGTATGCAGTGAGCTTGCTCCCATTGGCCCTGCAACCCCCTACTTGTTACGCTTCCCCCGCCCACTGGAGTCAGCCCTGCACCCACGCACCACCTTCCCACCTTCTGCTCACTGCCCTGCAAGGCCCACCCCATCAGGCACCAAGCGCTGACCTCCTGGCAGTGCCCCATGCACGAGAGCAGAGCCAGGGCTGGGCACAGACCCAGCCAGTGTGGTCTAGTGTCACCTTGTGCGGTGGTGGATCAGGCTGAACTGCCCACCCCAGCACTCAGGAAGATCTAGAGCCGTGGTGTCCAACCAGGTCTGAAGCGGTAGCCGCTAGAGTGGCTACTGCTATAGCGAACTAGCCACACTCAACCAGCCAATAGCCACATGTAGGACACCATGGGCATAGAGTATTCAGAAGGGAAGGGAGAGATAAGAAAACAGTTTCCCACAGGAAGCAACCACTGTTCATGAAAAATATTCCCTCAAAAACCTAATTTTCCATGTATAGCCAGTTTATGATGGCAGATGCCTAGTGCATGGTGAACAACCTCTGCAGCCTGTGGCGTTCGTAGTGCTCCCGTCCCCTGAGCGGCCAGGCCCTGAGATCCCCGTGGCGTTCATAGTGCGCCCATCCCCAGAGCGATCCCCATGGCGTTCGTAGTGTGCCCATCACTGCAGCGGCTAGGCCCTGAGATCTCCGTGGTGTTCGTAGTGCGCCCGTCCCCAGACCAGCTAGGCCCTGAGATCCCCATGGCGATTGTAGCGCGCCCGTCCCCAGAGTGGTTAGGCCCTAAGATCCCTGTGAGTGAAATTCCTCCCGTGCAAAGCGCAGGCATTGCTTATGTCCCCCAGGAGCCCTCAGCATAGGACTTGCCAGGTGCCTGGTGTCCCTCTGGCATTTCCGTGCTTGGTCCAGGGACTTTGCGACCCATCAAGGCAGGAACCAGCCTGCTGCCTTCAGCGAGGTACCTGAAGGCCACCCAGCTTCATGAGCCTCCGCTGCGTGGAAGGGGGTGGACTTGTCTTCGTAAGAGCAGCGTGGCTGGTGCTGATCAGGGCCTTGGGAGCCAAGGGGTGACGCCATTGTCTGCTCTTCCCACAGATCCTCAGTGGTACCCAGCCCGACAGTCGCTGCGCCTGGACCCCAGTAAGTTGGCCTTCCGGCGGCGTTTGGACTGTTCCCAGGCACACCTCTCTGCTGCTTGAAGGCCCGGGTGGGGAAAGTGGCTAGGGGGAACATGAGCCATGAGGGGGCTGCTTGGTAGCTGAGTCTGAGGGCACAGCTGCTCGGTGAGCTGAAGCTGGGCCTGCAGGACAGGTGCTGATGCTGCTTCGAAGGGCGAGAGATCTAATGTGCCGCCAACAGACTAGGGCCCCAGTGGGGAAGAGACCTCGTACGCAGGGGAGAGCCCACCTGCAGGAGCCCAGAGCTGTGCCTCGCCCTGCAGCGGGTGGGGGTTGCTGTGCTGCAGGAGAGCGGGGCTGGGGTCACTCGGGCACCTTGCCAGGGTCGCCTATTGCATTAGCCTCCCCCCAGCCTGCCCCTCCGGGTCTCTGCTCTCCTTCCAGAGGGGAAGTCCCTGAAGGATGAGGACGTGCTACAGAACCTGCCGGTGGGCACCACAGCCACGCTCTACTTCCGGGACCTGGGGGCGCAGATCAGCTGGGTGACGGTGAGCAGTGCCGAGGGTCTGCCAGAGAAAGGTCCCCTCCCCCGGGCACCCCTCTGTGCTCACAGCACACTCTGCCTTCCAGGTCTTCCTTACCGAGTACGCTGGGCCCCTGCTTATCTACTTACTCTTCTACTTCCGAGTGCCCTTCATCTACGGCCCCAAGCACGACTTCACCTCCAGCAAGCACTCGGTCGTGCAGTGAGTACTGGCCGGGGGCAGATCTCTGCACCTGCTTAGCCTGCGCTGGGGCTCTGCCCAGGGATATGGGCCCTCTCTGAGCTGTTGGGGACAGAGACCCGTAGGAAGCCTGAGCCCTAGGAAAGTAAACAGATGGGATGTGGATCCCACTCCTGGCGGGTCCCTGCCTCCCAGGCCAGGCCTGCAGCTTCCGAGTTGGCCTCCTCTCCAGAGTGGGCTGTGTGCGGATGCAGGGCCGGTCGGATTCCCTGCCAGCCTCTTCAGGCCATCTGGGGCCTGGCCATCTCTGCTGCGGCCACTGGATATTCAGCACCTGGATGGTCCACAGAGCAGAGGTGCTGGAACTAGGGGGGGCGGGGTGGGGACTGCAGGACCCCCGGACTTGAAGTGGTTTCCATTATATCCAGGGTTTACAGTTTGGTTCAGTGGCAAAATGGCTCCCGCCCCTGCCACGGAGAGGGACTAGGGACGGGCAAGCGCTCTGAGCTGCTACACCAGAAACCCTGTTGATTCCTGGCAGGAGGAAGCAGTTTGCCAGCCCCAGAGCACTTGGGACTCATCAAGGAAGCTCTGCTGTAGGCTCCAGCATAGCCCCATCCAGCCTTGTCTGTTGGGACACAGGGGCCTTTGCTGCTCAGGACTGTTCCCTACCGGGGAATGTACCCCAGTGGCCTTGGTACCCACTAGCCCCGTGCCTTCCCTTCCAGCCTGGCCTGCATCTGCCACTCGTTCCACTACATCAAGCGCCTGCTGGAGACCCTTTTTGTCCATCGGTTCTCCCACGGGACGATGCCCTTGCGCAACATCTTCAAGGTGAGTGGGGCGGGCGGGCAGCGCCGGGCAGACGGCAGCCCTGCGGGGTAGGTGAAGTGAGGGCTCTTGGGACGGGCAGGGCCTGCCAGGCAGGGAGCCAGGGCAGCGGCTGCCAGGGGTCCCTTTGACTTGTCTCCTTAGCAGAGCCTGTATTAAAAGAGCGTTTCCTGATTTGTTTCTAGAATTGCACCTACTACTGGGGCTTTGCGGCCTGGATGGCGTATTACATCAACCACCCGCTGTACACCCCGCCGAGTAAGTCACCCTGGCCACGGCCTTGCTGCCTGCTGGGCCAGAGGGCGCCGTGCGTTTCCAGCCCTTCTCTTTGCCGGACAGATCGCCTGAGGGGCTGGCCTGCCTTTTCCAGGGCCTGGCTTCAGCCCCTGTTCCCTGTGCTCTGCTGGTATCCCACAATGCACAGCACCTGCTGCCCATCACTCAGTTCCCACAAGGCAGCGTTTCTGCGTGCCATGTGG
Source organism: Rafetus swinhoei (assembly GCA_019425775.1). Lineage (NCBI taxonomy): Eukaryota > Metazoa > Chordata > Testudines > Trionychidae > Rafetus > Rafetus swinhoei. The sequence continues at coordinate 41,471 of JAFJHL010000157.1, read as the reverse complement.
AAAATACGGGGATCCTACCTGCGGGCACCATGCTTTTGCTGACGTGTCTGGTCGCAAGGTGCTGGCGCAAGCAGCTGTGTGTGGCCACACGCTGCAGAACGTTGCGTTGGCAGCACTGTGCTGACAGACCCATCCCTGGTACAGCTTCCTAGCACAGCCAAGGTCTTAGACATCAGGCGAGTCCAGGCTTCAGGCCTGCGTCTCTGCAAGACTTAGTGCTGACTCGGACCTGTGGGTTGGGAGCCGTGTCAGCCCTGAATGAAGGGGGCTGCGTTGTCATCACCGGGGTTTTCTCCCAGAGGTGTTAATTACACAGTTGGGAGTTAAAGCAAACGCAGCTCAGACCTGGTGGGATACGTGGTGGGAGCTGAACTCAGCCTGGGTGTAGGCATTTAACAGGGAGAGTAACTGTCCCTTGGAGTGACTCCCGGGAGCTGCCGTCACTTTGGAGAGTTCACGTCTTGGGTGTGTTTTCAAAGCTCTGCTCTCACTTGGCCCCTAGTTCTGGGCCAGGTGCTGCTGCAGGGCGAGGGTCTCTGGGCTGGAGCAGGAATCCGTCTGAATGGGCAGAACGTTGCCTCCTGGCCTGGAAATCTGAGACGTCCGTGACTTCTCAGGCCGGGCTTCCTTCTCAGTCTTACTTCCGTGACGTCTTGGGTTATAAGCTGCCTAGCTCTCCAGCCATCCACGGAGCCCCCCCAGGGGACCAGCCCTGACTAGCTAGTCTAAAGACCAAGCTGCAGCCTGTTTTCTGTTGTGATTAAAAGGCCTTTTGTCCCTTCCTGCATCGTTAAGGGTTAAAATCCCAAATGAACAAGCCCAAACTCTTCTGCTTTGCATCCATGTTCCATCCAACCTTCCTCCACGCCTGCAGCCCAAGTCCTCGAGTCCTCCCCTGCATTTCCATGTCCGGCCGCCCTCTCCCTGGTGTCTTGTACTATAACCCCTGTCCAGCAACTTCTCCCCCTCTCAGGCCCATGACTGTGACTGGTCTGACCCTGGGAGGAGCGGGCCCCCCAGACTGCGCTGCCTTTGCCCTTAGCGAGGAGCAGTAAGCAGGAAAGCGGCCGTGCTGCCTGGGGTATTCATCTGGGCACTTAGCAAGGGCACGGTGGGTCTGCTACAGATTTGTTTCTTTCCAAGCCGTTGTTGCCGTAGGGACCATGAACGCCAAAGCTGGGTGCTCCCCCTGTGGACTGTGCATTAGTGTGTTCCCCAGGCAGACTGCCAGCTCTGGCCCTGTAAACTCGCCCATTGTGCTTAACTCTGCCCTTCCTCTCCCCCCCAGCCTACGGAGACCAGCAGGTGAAGCTGGCACTCATCATATTCCTGGTAAGAGCTACTGGCGGTGGGGAGAGAAGCAGGGAAGGAGGCTGCTTGGCTGGGCTTGGACAGGAGGGCCAAGGAGGGAGGTGTGGGGGGGTGGGGAGGGGAGGCTGGGCACCTAGTGAGAGTCCTCTGGGGGTGTCTGATTAGGGCTAGGACAGGGGTGGGCAAGATAGGGTCCACAGGCCGGATTCAGCCCGCCGAGCCGTTTGATTCGGCCCACGGCTGCCTGGCCACTCTGCCGCCCCCGGGCCAGTCAAGACGTGGGAATGGGGGAGTGCGCGAAGCCTCCTCTCCCTGCCAGGGCGCATGGCGCCTGAGGGAACAGTCAGCTGTTCCTAGCAGCTGGCAGTTCCCTCTAGGTGCCCCGTGCCCTTGGCAGGGTGGGGGGGCAAGAGAGTTTGTGTGCTCCCCCCCCCCCACCAGGGGCTGCCCGTGCCTAGAAAGAACAGCCACTTTCTGCCAGAGGCCCCGCCCCTTCTGCCCAAGGCCCCGCCCCTTCAGGGGCAGCCCTGACCACTGCCAAAATTATTCCTCCTCTCTTCCCCCCTCCCCCCCCCCCGGCTAGGAGCATGTGCAAGGGGATGAGGGGGCCAGAGTGTGGGCATAGGCCGAGGAAGGGCTAAGGGTGGGGGGTGGCACAGCTCTGTGCCTGAGAGCCCCTCCGAGCTGATGGGAGGCTGGGACCCAGGGCACTGATCACTCCTCTGCTTCCCCCAGTTCTGCCAGCTGGGGAACTTCTCCATTCACATTGCCCTGCGGAACCTGCGGCCGGCAGGTGAGTGGAGGCGGAGCCCTGCTGGCCCGACTGGGAAAGGGGGCTGGTCAGTCTGGGGGCTGGGGTGGGACATGTCTGTGGCCCAGGCTGAGGTATGGGGCTGGGAGCATGCTCTGGGGCTAGGGCATGGGCTGTCCCCCTAGAGAGTCTGAGTGAGAACCTCTCACCTCCCCCAGCTCTGGTTTATGGAGAGTTCTCCCAGCTCTCCAGAGTCTTGCTGGATGTAAGAAATGCAGGAGAAAACTCCTCCCTTCCCCAGGCCCCCTCTAAACATCCCAGGGGCAGAGATGGGCAGGAGCCTCCAGAGGGCTCCATTAGCACCAAGCCAGGCAAATCCACTGCAGCACTGCCCTGAGCGAGACCCCGTTGGGCCAAGACCCGGTTGGACTATGAACCGGGGAGCAGGGTCCCTGTCCCCATGGATGTGCCCACCGGAGGCAGCCCGCTCGCCCTCCACATGCTGGGGCTGGCCAGCGGGCCCCTTAGGGCTGGAGGGGAGCTGAGCTAGGGGCTCTTGGCTGCTGCTCCCCGGAGCTTTGCATTCCCTTTCCTCGTCCCTGCCCAGCACTGCTGGGCTCCATTGCACCCTGCCACGGACGCAGGCTGCAGCTGTCCCAGCGCTACAGGCCCAGCAGCCAGGAAGGGGGTGCGGGAACCTCCGATAGAGTCCTGCGCAGCCTGGCATCTGCCTTGTCCCTGCCCTTGCCTCTGGCTCCAGTGGCGCGGGAAGCACTGGCCTGTGTGAGTGGAGATCCGACCCCAGGGCGCTGCCCCTCCATGTCCCTGGAGAATGGTGCTGGATGGGGCTGTCTCCTCAGTGTCTGCCTGGCTGCTGCTCAGAGCAGCATCCCCTGCCTGCGTGTTCCCGGGGAAAGCTGATACCACTTGGGGCTGGGAGGAGATCGTCGGCCAAGTGAAATAAATCACCCTGGATTTCTGCTTCTCTCCAGGCTCCAAGACCAGGAAGATTCCCTACCCCACCAAGAACCCCTTCACGTGGCTCTTTCTGCTAGTGTCATGCCCTAATTATACCTATGAGGTGAGCTCCCCTCCCCGCTAGCCCCCTGCCTGCAATGTACTGGCAGGTCCCCTGGACCGAGGGCTGGCTGGCCCTGGCAGCACCTGCCCACCCTACCCGGGTCCGCAGATCTTGTTCCTCGTCTCATTGGAAGCCTCTCCTTGAGCTGCAGCTGCCTCCCTGAGACAGGTGGCTGGAGCATGGCCCACCTGCCTCCTGCTTGCTGCTGGTAACAGGCTTGTGTTCCTCAGCCGTGTGGGCGCCAGACTCTGCAAATGGTCTGTGCTCTCCGCTCCATCAGCACATCGCTGCTCACCGCTGAAATGCAGCTGTCTCTGGGGTGGAGCCCGGCAGCTGCTTAACAGCCACACAGCTGAGCCTGGCAGGGCAGGAAGCCCAGGAGAGGGTCCTTGTCTAACTGAAACTGCAGGGGGATTCAGGAGGAGGCAGGACTTGAAATTGGCTTGGAAATGGGAAGGCAGCAGCCCGCTTTGGAGAACTGGGGCAGTGATCAGAAATAGCCAGGACCTCGCAGCACCCTACGTGGGGGTCAAGGTCTGACTGCCAGGGGAGAGCGTCCCTGCTGAGCTTCCCCACTCCATGGCCTGCAGGCCAGTGCCCGCTGGCACCGCAGTGGGGTCCTCCCCTCACAGTCAGGCCTGGCACATGCACTAAATCCACAGCAACTGTGTTCTGCCTGGCCCAGCCCTGCATCCTTCTGGAGCTAAGGAGGTGACATGGCTGCAACTGCCCAGCCAGGTACCACCAGCAAAGTCTTGGGCAGCAGCCCAGCAGTGACACTCAGGAGGTGGTTGTTTGCCCCCAGCCAGCGCTGGGCCCCCAGGTCCTGGCAGAGCTGCGTGCCGGGGGCCGACTTGGGCTGTCATGACTCCTGAGGGTGGGCATGAGTCAGCTGGCCAGGCGCCACCCTCGGAGCTCTGCTTCCCGAGAGCTCAGCTCTTCGCTGGAGTGCCACTCACAGGCTGTGCAGGGCCCTGTCCCTGCCCTGGCCGGCAGCCGCCTCGCATGTGCCCAGCTGCCCCTTCCTCTAGCTCAGCTGCTGGGGGGGCTGGCGACTCCCCATTGCTGGGGAAAATGGTTCCCCCTACAGCACTGATCTCAGCTGGGGGAGCCCTCTGCTCTGCATGATCCCTGGTGTATAGGGGGGGTGGGTGAGAAATCTCCCTGCCAGTCCTCTTGTCTCCAGCACCCTTATTTCTGCACTAGCCTCTCCCTGCCCATGGGGGGCATAGTGGGGGGGAAAGATTTCCCCTGGGAACTGGCTCCCATGACTCTACTTTCCTTCCAGCCCCTAGGCATCAGGTCTCCCCTCCAGGGGGGCACCCGCACTAGCGATGTAATAGTGGAGTCCATTAACTGATAAGCAAAAGCTTATAGGTTAATGCTATAGATGCATTTCTTTCCCCCCTCCAGTACATTTTTTAGCAGGCTGGCCAGTAGCCTGGCTCAGTCCTAGCTCATACCGGGTCCAGGACCTACCCCCGCTGCGGCTCTGCATTTAAAGTATTAAGGAACCAGGCGGGCAGGTAGCCCAGCTCAGTTCTGGCTCACGCCGGGTCTAGGAGCTCAGCCCCACCCTGGACAGGGGCTGCTGCCACCCTGCGTTGCTGCCTCTGTATCGGGGCAACAGGCAGCTGGTTCACGAGCGGAGCTGCTTTTCAAACTGGCTCCCCTTGCGGACCAGCTCCTGCTTGGGACCCCGCGCTGCTTCCTCTGTATCAGAGGCAGCAGCACAGAGTGGCAGGAGGCTCCTCGGGAGTGGGGCCAGAGTGCACTGGCTGCCAGCCCCGCCCCCAGGGACTAGAGAATAGTCAAGTAACCAGTAAGAATTCATGAGGTTAATCGACTATTCAATTAACCGCTAGTTAGCATCCCTAGCCCGCACACCCAGCCGGGGCAGCCCTTCCCTGAGGGTCTGAGATTGCTCAGTCCTGAGCTGGGCTGTCTCTGCCCCTTGCCATTCGTGTCCACGTTCAGGCAGGGTCTGCCCAGGGCAGAGAATGCAGTAGATGCGGGCGTGCTGGCCCTGTGCTCATTCAGGGGAGCATTTCACTAGCTGGGCCGGGAGTGCCTGCCTCTCGCCACCACGTACGCTCTGGGCAGGCAGCGGGGAACCAGTGGGTTAATGTGGGGTGGTAGCTGACTGCATGTGGGTCCTGGGGCTATTGCTCCGTGTTGCAGGGACTGCAGCCCCTGCTCACAACAGCACTGGGCCAGGGTAGCAGGGGGCTGCAGGTCAGGATTGAGGGGCACAGGCAGGGCTGGGCTAGCAGGGGACTGGGTTGGGGTTGAGGGCACTGGCAGAGCGGGGAAGGGGAGCCCAGGCCTGGGGCAGCAGGTGGGCACTGGGATAAGTTGCCTGCATTAAATGCCTGTCTGGCTGGTGAAGTCCTGCTTGGTCAGGGTGGCAGGCTGAGAGTGCCCAGCTGGAGCCCAGAACGTGCTTGTCACAGGCCCCAGCCAGGGGTGGTGTTTGCAGCAGCCCAGCCAGCGCCCCGCTTTGAGGGGGTGGGAGCTGGGGCTTGGCGGGGCGTCCACATGGAGGCGCAGGCGGGAAGTCTGGGCGGACAGTGTTGCCGTGCTAGGGCCTGGTTTGCTCAGCTAGCACGTGGCCACATCTGCTGCTGTGCCGCACGTGGCTTAGTGAACTTGAACAAGCACCACAAGCCAAGGCCTGGCCTCCCCAGGGCCCAACGAGAGAGCCAGGCTACATGCCTGCCCCTTGCTTCCCCTGTGCTAACTGCAGCTGCTTCTCTTCCAGGTGGGCTCCTGGATCGGCTTTGCCATCATGACCCAGTGTCTCCCAGGTGAGCATGGTGTGGGGGAAGGAGTCAGGGTACAGGGACACCACCTTGTCTCCCCACAAGGTCCAGGAGCATGGGACAGGCAGGTCTTGCCTCCTTGCTGACAGGGCCACTCGTCCCTGTTCTGTGGGAACAGTAACCCCGACATAGCCAGGAATCGGGCTCCCAGCATGTCACAGAGATCAGCTCCCTCTTGCAGAAGGGGAAACCGAGGCACAGGCAGGCCAAGGACCTACCTGAGGAGTTGCCATAGACAGGGAATGGAACCCAGGAGCCCTGTTTCCCAGCCCTGCCCAGTTGGCCATGCTTAAGGGGTTTGGTGGGGGTCAGACCCCTTTCTGGCTGGCAGAATGAGCTGAGTTCATAGTGTACCTCCCCAGAGATGGACCCCGCGCTCCAGGAGCCGGTCCCTGTCTGCTGGGAGAAGGCAGAATCTCCAGCCCAGCAGGTGGGAGCCCCCTGCTGCCCCCTTGGAGGAGTGCAGGGGAGAGAGAGAGTGATGAGTCCTCGGGGCAGTGGCCAGCAGCAGGGCACGCAGCCATGCCAACCCCTCAGGACCTGGCGGGTTGGCTCTCCTCTGTCCATTTTCCTACCAGTCAGGACAGTGGGGCAGGGTTGATGCTGGGGGGGGGGCTAAGGGAGTGACCCCCCCCACCTTCCTCACTGCTTTCCCCTCTCTCCACAGTGGCCCTGTTCTCTCTGGTCGGCTTCATCCAGATGACCATTTGGGCGAAGGGGAAGCACCGCAGCTACCTGAAGGAGTTCCGGGACTACCCACCGCTGCGCTCCCCCATCATCCCCTTCCTGCTCTGAGCCAGGCGGAGACGGTGCCTCGCCAGGCGCTGCCAGGGCTCAGTATTTAATAGTGAGCAGCTGTTAGTGCAGTCCAGGGAGCCGCCCACCCCCCACAGGGGGCTCTGGACCCCACATCAGGCCAGCTGGCACTGGGCTCAGGGGAAGCTGCACAAACTCTCACCTGACTCCTCACTGCTAGGGTTTCTACAGCTGCCCCTGTGCTCCCAGCTGGCCAGCCCTGCCCTCAGGGAACCGCTCACCTCACCTCTGCTTAGAACCAGGATCCTGCTCTCCTCCAGCTGCATCATGCACCAACCGGCTGGAGCCCAGAGAGCACAGGTCTCCTGCAGCCCTGCCTAACTGGAAACCCACCCAGGCAGCTGCGTATGGCAGCAGCCGCTCAGACCTGTGGCCTGCAGGAGGGACCCTCGCCTAACCTGAGGCATCTAACTTTGGCCCCAAGCACCTGCTAATGCAGCCTGATTCCAGAGGGGTGGAGGGTTCATGCCCCCGTGGGTGTAGCAAATGCTCAGGCCCATCCATGCCTAAGCCCCTTCTCCAGGCTCCTGAGCAGGACAACAGCTCCTTTCCTGGGTCCCATCTCCAAGGCAGGGCCCGTGGGGGCTAGTGCTGGGCTCAGCCCTCCTGCCCACAGAGCCACTGAGCCCCAGGTTGACGGGGAGAGGGCAGAAACCCAGTTGAGGCTGGCAGGGTCTGCTCAGCCCACAGCACTAGGCTGCCTTTCCCCACTGCCCCGCGGGCCCAGTTAAGGGCGGCTGACCAGGAGCAGGCCACACCACAGTCAATTTGCAAGTGTCTCTTTAGAGTGAGGCTTGAGCTGGGGCAAGCAGGAGCCTAAGGGGTCTTGTGTGGGGCAGAACTGAGCCAGCAGTGGGGAGCAAGAGAAAAGGCAACAGCACTGTGGGGCAGGGACAGCGGGTCAGGAAGGAGGGTGGCAGGGGCAGGTCAGGCTTGGGGGCACTGGCAGGGTTATGGGGGGCTGGTTGTCTCAAGCCAGCACCGTGAAGTGTAAGCACAGTAAAGTTTTTTTCCTTTTGTACCATTCTTCTGTTCCATCTTTCCCTGGGCTGCTGAGCAGCCACCCTGGCCTGCTGTAGCTCAGGCCTGGCTCTGCTGGGGTGGCAGTGGGCAGAGCCAGCTACTTAATAAATATGAGGGGCCCAGCCTACCTCCCTCCTGTCCTGGCTTCACAGCAGCTTGTCTCCTTTGCTCTTACTGCAGGTGCCTGCTAGGGGTGAAGGGCAGCCCCAATAGCTGCTCTTTCCCTGCTCTTGGTGTATGTCGTACCCCATGGGGTGGGGCAGGGGAAGAGGTTGGGCTGAGTCCCCATTGCTGGGAGGAATCCCAGGGAAGAGCCTGGCATCCGAAGGAGCAGAGGGCTGGGGGACAGAGATTGCCCATGCACCAGGCTGTCCCTTGCCTGGCTACAGCTGGAGCTTTAAGTCTGCTGGGGGCTGCTCCTAGGGCAGGGGCCTCCTTCCATCCCCACCACTGTGCCAGCTCACTTCCTTTGGCTCCTTTCTGTCTCGCCTGTCTTAGCTGCAGCTATGCCCCCTGGAGCAGTGACTGGCATCCACAGAGGCCTGAGACCAGCCCTGCCCCAGCAAAGGAGCAGCATGAGCCACTCCCTCAGCACACTGGGGATTGCTCTCTCTGCCTGAGCCACAGCAATAACCAAGCCAGCCATCCACCAGCCTTGTGGCCCATTGTTCCCTCGGCCTGGACAGAGGGGATCAGCTGGGCTGCAGGTGGGTGTGGAGTGCACTTTGCATGGCCACTCCTTGCTGGCTGACTCCTTGTAGGGGCCAAGGGGAATAGCCATGTGAGGCAGGTACAGCACTCGCCAGGCTCTTCAGATGCAGGAGTCCAATCAGATGACAGCATGATACCCCCAAACACCATCGTGGGGCAGGGAAGCTGTGCTGGGGGGTGACAAACCCACCCACGTGCCACAGCTGTGCCAACCTACCCCACTGTGGACCCCGCTCACTCCACTGTCCCTCACTGGAATGGGTTAGTCCAGTGCCACAACACCCTTTCCTGGCTGGGTGGTGGGTCTATTGAGGATGTTAAATATTGACTAATCAAATAGTTGATGGAGCAATTCCACCTGTGAAGTATAGCAACAGCCCTAGCACCACTCCCACGCTGACCCTGGGCTCCGTGCAGCACTGCTGCTTTGAAACACCATGAGCCCACACAATGCTGCTGCTTTCAAGTGCCCCTCCTCACTGCCTCTTTCTGCTAGAGGCAGCAAGGAGGGGGGAAGCAACTAGTCGACTATCGGATAAGCATTTGCTTCTCTATGCACAGGGCAGCATGGCCTCAGTGCAAAGGCTCCCCACCGGAAAGAGCAGCAAGTCTGTGCAAGAAGGGGCAGTAGGTAGATTTCCTGCATTGGCTGCAAGGGCAGGAACTTGGGGTGTGAGGGGGTGGAACTCACAGCAAACAGCCATGCTAGACCCCCTCATGCTGAGCCCTGCAGAGTCCAGCCAGGGAGGCTCCTCCACCCTGAGGATCAGCATAGGACACTGTGCATGTTGCAACCACACACACTCCACCCCATGGAGGGAGTAGAGAATCACCTAGTCGCAGAGAGGAGACATGGGCTAGCCCAGGGCCTCCTAGCTCTGGTCACTTGCTCCTATTCTCCTCCCCTCCTATTCTCCTGATCCCATCCCCCACCCCCACCCCTACCCCTGCTTTAACCATGGGGCGATGCTGCTGCTTCCCATAACTTCAGCTGTGAAGCTCTAGCACTGGTCACGTAAGAGAGCTCATCTCACACACCTTGGCTGAGTCCAGGTCACTGCAGTGCTCTACGTGCTCCAGCCCAGCCCAGCCCACCGGGGGGCACAGCAGTCACTATGCCAGCAGTAGACGCAGACAAACCAGTATTTATTCCTTTACATACGACACAAGCAGAGGATTCCGCCAGCCTCTCCAACGGACGGGGAACAGGGCTGGACTATGCTTCAGCTGCTGCCTTCTGCTCCAGCCTCTTCTTCCTTGCCAGCAAGCGCCGCTCCCGCTCAAACTCCTTCATACGCATCACATAGCTGGGGGAAAGACATCAGTCACAGGGGCGGAAGGGGACAGTCCACCTGCATCAGGAATAAGCCCCCCCTCCCTGGTATGTTACACCCTCACCCTGCAGGGGGCAGGCTGGCACACTGCATTATGTACAGGCAGATCTCAGAACTATTTTCTATCCCACTCCAGGCTCACATTGAAATTGAGATCAGTTTTAAAAACAATTCCCATGATTCCTTCTTTCCTCCTCCACCTGCCTGCCCACTCTCCTGCCCCACAGTTTCCACCGCCAGATCCCTCCTCCACCCCACAGTCCCCGTGGTAACACAGCCAGGCCAACCCCATAACTACATTCCATCTAGTACCCCTCCCTTCACTCTCCAGGGTCCTGCTTAGCATAGCTTATACACTCCTTGGGGCAGAGTCCATGGCTTGATTCTGTGGGGGAAGGGCCCCATACATATGTTCCATCACCAGCCCACAGGGTTAACTGTACTAGTGGGGCCTGGGGATCAGCAATGGCCCAGAATGCTGTCTTCTGAGGGACCTTCCATAAAGGAAGGGAACAGGTTCCTGTTCTAAGCCCCCACTATAGCTTGTCACTTATGGGTGGTCAGCACAAATGCCCACCGTGGGAAGGGCAGGTACAACAACACTGAGCTCAAGGCACTGCACAAGAGGTCAGGCTCTTCCACAGTTTGCTCAAGGTCACTCAGCAAGACAGTGGCAGAGCTAGGATAGCGGCCAGGTCTCCTTTGTGCTCTCTCCACAAGGCCATGCCGCCTCGCTGCCCCTAAGGCTGCACCCCCAGCTCTGTGGCCTTGAGATCAGAGTAGCCCATGGATGGAGCCAGGCCTCAGCATAGGCGGCCACGTACTCAAGGTGCTCGCAATAGTCCCAGTCGTGGCGCTCATGCTTGCAGGCCAGGAAGTTGGGGAAACTGTCACGCTTGCACTTCAACAGCTTGATGAGGTAGTGCGCACAGTAGTCCCGCTGCTCCAGGGGCAACTGAGCTTCATTCATCTGCTGCTGAGTCGCTATCATCACTGCAGGGGACACAGAGGAGGGGCAGAGGTGAGGCTGGGAGCACAACGTGGGCACAACATACCAGGAACTGAACCTGAGACCTCCAGGGCTAAAAGGGAAGCGTCCCTCCAATTCCTGGGTAAAGAGCCAGGCTCCATAATAGCCACATCCTATATGCATCTGGCACAAAGAGGGATGCTCAGTGCTCTAACCACAAGGTAACACAAGCCCTTCTGAGGAAGCCCCATGGGGAAACTGAGGCATTGGAGGAGGTGGGGAAAGCAACAGGCCCAACTCACACAGTGAGAGCTAGGGATACAAGTCAGAGTCTGACTCTAAGCTCTCACTGTCTCCATTTCTATTATACACTTGTATCAGGACATGTGCCTCTGCACAGGACATGGAGGTCTACTGCCCTCTACTCTGTAATGATCCTGGGTTTGCACATTCGGTTTCATCAAAGAGCACTCACTGAGCCTTGCACAGACTGTTCAGACACTCATCCAGTGTCGAAATGTGGCAACTTCTGGGGCTGGACGAGGCAGCTGTTAAAACAGCCACGCGGAACAAGAGGTGAAGGGGAATCAGCAGACAACAGGCGCAAGGGCACCAGCCCGCCCCACAGCACTTTGCAAGGAAAGAGCCCGGCAGAAGGCTCCAGCCTGCAAACACAAGCGCCCCCCCAATTGGTGACGTCAGTGCCCTTGCTCCCCACCTTCAGGGCCAGCACATGCCCATCCCCCAGGGGCTCCCCAGCGCCATGGGCCGCCCAGCCTGTCTCTGGGGGGGGGGCTCGCAGAGACCGGTCTCTGGTCCAGAGCTCCAGCCTAAGAACCCTTCCCCCTCCGGGAATTACCTGCCTTGTGCCGGTGCCAGAAGCCCCGCCCCCCCCCAAGGTGCCGGACCCCGCGCCTCTGAGATTGATGGTCCCCCCAGCGAGGGGCGGGGCCTAGAGAACGGGCGGAGCCAGCAGTAAAGGGGCGGGGCCCCGGCTCACCCCGCTCCTTGCGCTCCTCGAAGCCCAGCCCCGGGTCGAAGCTCGGCATCCGGAGCGGGTCCGGCTCCACGTCCTCGCCGCCCAGGTAGCGCCGGGCCAGGTGCGCCCCCATCTCCGCCTCGGTCACCTCGGGGCCGCCCTGCCCCGGAAGCGCTTCCCCCACGCCCGGAACCGGATGTGCAGGGCTGTTCCACCCCCCCATAACATAGAGATCACGGGACTTCCGGTTTCTTCCCGCGGGACCCTCGTGCGCGTGGCTCCTCGTTCCCCGCCCCGAAGAGTGAGGTCACGCTCCGCAACGAGCTCGGCCAATCCACACCTTCAGATGGGGAAATTTGCATGTCACTATCCTATTGGCTGATGCAGCTCCGGGGGTAGACCTGGGCCTCCTGGTGGCTCAGTAAGTTGCAGGGCTCCGCAAAATAGGACCTTGGGTGCTACCGTAATACACCTAATCAATAGCCTGCAGCACCAAGAACAGCAGGGCCCTAGAGACTACCTTAATACACCTAATAAACTGCAGCGCCTTGCGCAGCAGGGCCCTAGGCACTACTGTAAGACACCCAATCAATAACCTGAAGCACCTAGCACAATAGGGCCTTGGGCGCTGCCATAATACACCTCATCAATAAACTGCAGCACCTAGCACAGCAGGGCCCTAGACAGTACCGTAGAACACCTAATCAATAACATGCAACGCCTAGCACATCAGGGCTCTGGGTGCTACCATAATCCACTTAAGAAATTTTATCTTGTCCCCCCGCCTCCATTGACTGGGTACACATCACCTCAGCACTGGATGCCAGACAAAGTTTATCGACAACTTAAATCACTGCTTCCTGGAGTAGCTAGTCCTGGAATCCACAGGAAGAGAGGCAATTCTTGATTTAGTCCTAAATTGGGCACAGGATCTGATTCTGTGAATATAGGTGAATATAGTTGAATCGCTGGTAATAGTGACTATAACATAATAAAATGTAACATCCCTGTAGAGAGGAAAATACCACTGCACCCCAACACTGTAGCATTTAATTTCAGAAAGGGGAACTACACAAAAATGAGGAAGTTAGTTAAACAGAACTTAAAAGGTACATTTCCAAAAGTAAAATAGAAACAAAAAACAAAACAAAAACAGTAAGAGAACAAAAAACAAAACAAAACACAACAAAAAGCCACCGTGACTAAACAACAAAGTAAAACAACCTGTTGGAGACAAAAAGGCAGCATTTAAAAAGTAAAAGTTAAGAACTATTGAGGAAAATAGAAAGGAGCATAAATTCTTGCAAGTGATATACCATTTACATGTTTTGTTAATCTTTAAAGTGCTACCAGACTATCTGTTGTTTTTTAAGTTTTTCCTGTTACAGACTAACTCAGCTACCCCTCTGAAACTTGTAAAAATATAACGAGGAAGGCCAAAAAATAATTTGAAGAACAGCTAGCCAAAAATTTAAAAAATAACCACAAACTTTTTTAAAGTACATCAGAAGCAGGAAGTCTGCTGACAACCAGTGGGGCCCCTGGATGCTCGAGGTGCAAAAGGAGCACTCCAAGACGATATGGTCATTGCGGAGAAACTAAATGAATTCTTTGCATCCATCTTCACAGCTGAGGATGTTAGAGAGATTCCCAAACTTGAACCATTCTTCTTAGGTGACAAATCTGAGGGACTGTCCCAGAGAGAGGTGTGATTAGAGGAACAAATTGATAAATCAAACAGTTATCACTAGGGCTAAATAGTGTTCACCCAAGAGTTCTGAAGTTCTGTGAAATTGCAGAACTAATAACTGTGGTTTGTGGCGGTGAAAGTAACCTACAGTTTCTTACATGTACTGTCCCATTTGTAACCTAAGTCCCTGCCAGCTCTTTAAATAGCTCCCTGCTGGCTTTTGCCGGAGCTGTGCACCAGGGCACACCCGCTTATTTGCACTGCTGGTGGTTTGTAACCTATCGTTTTAAGCAGCTTCTGTACCATATGACTGGAGGACAGCTGATGTAACACCAACTTTTTTTAAAAAGGCTCCTGAGGTGGTCCCAGCAATTATAGGCCAGAAGCCTAACTTTAGTACTGGGGAAATTGGTAGAAAATGTAGTAAAGAGCAGAATTTGCAAACACATAGATAAATACTATTTGTCAGGGAATAGTCAACATGGTTTCTCTAAAGGGAAATCATGCTTCCTCAATCTATTAGAATTGTTGAGGGAGTCTACAAGCATGTGGACAAGGGGGATCCAGTGGATATACTGTACTTGGATTTCCAGAAAGCCTTGGACAAGGTCCCTCACCAAAGTCTCTTAAGCAAAGTGAGCTGTCATGGGATAAGAGGGAAGATCCTTTCATGAACTGGTAAGTGGTTAAAAGATAGGAAACGATGGGTGTGAATAGGTGATCAGTCCTCAGAATGGAGAGAGGTGAACAGTGGGTATTCCCCAAGGGTCTGCACTGGGAGCAGTACTATTCAACATATTCATAAATAATCTGGAAAAAGGAGTAAATGATGAGATAGCAAAAATTGTCGATGATACAAAACTACCTAAGATACCCTGTCAAATCCTAGTGAGGAAAACAGAAAGAAGCATAAACACGGCCAAATTAAGCGTAAAAATGTAACAAGAAAAGCCAAAAAGGAGTTTGAAGAACAGCTAGTCAAAAACTCAAAACGTAATAACAAAATGTTTTTTAAGTACGTCAGAAGCAGGAAGCTGGCTAAACAGCCAGTGGGGCCCCTGGCTGATTGAGATACAAAAGGAGCACTTAAAGACGATAAAGTCATTGTGGAGAAACTAAATGAATTCTTTGCTTCAGTCTTCACGGCTGAGGCTGTTAGGGAGATTCCCAAAGTTGAGCCGTCCTTTGTAGGTGACAAATCTAAGGAATTGTCACAGATTGAAATGTCATTAGAGGAGGTTTTGGAATTAATTGATAAACTTAATAGTAACAAGTCACCGGGACCAGATGGCATTCACCCAAGAGTTCTGAAAGAACTCAAATGTGAAATTGCAGAACTATTAACTATGGTTTGTAACCTATCCTTTAAATCAGCTTCTGTACCAATGACTAGAAGATAGCTAATGTAACACCAATATTTAAAAAGGGCTCCAGAGGCAATCCCTGCAGTTACAGACCAGTAAGTCTAACATCAGTACCAGGCAAATTAGTTGAAACAATAGGAAAGAATAAAATTGTCAGACACGTAGAAGAACATAATTTGTTGGGCAAAAGTAAACATGGTTTCTGTAAAGGGAAATCATGTCTTACTAATATATTAGAGTTCTTTGAAGGGGTCAACAAACATGTGGACAAAGGGGATCCAGTAGATATAGTGTACTTAGATTTCCAGAAAGCCTTTGACAAGGTTCCTCACTAAAGGCTCTTACGTAAATTAAGTTGTCTTACATAATAAGAGTGAAGATCCTTTCATGGATTGAGAACTAGTTAAAAGACAGGAAACAAAGGGTAGGAATAAATAATAAATTTTCAGAATGGAGTGGGGTAACTAGTGGTGTTCCCCAAGGGTCAGTCCTAGGACCAATCCTATTCAACTTATTCATAAATGATCTGGAGAAAGGGGTAAACAGTGAGGTGGCAAAGTTTGCAGACGATACTAAACTGCTCAAAGTAGTTAAGACCAAAGCAGACTGTGAAGAACTTCAAAAAGATCTCCCCAAATTAAGTGATTGGGCAACAAAATGGCAAATGAAATTTAATGTGAATAAATGTAAAGTAATGCACATTAGAAAAAATGACCCCAACTGTACATACAATATGATGGGGACTGATTTAGCTACAACTAATCAGGAAAGAGATCTTGGAGTCATTGTGGATAGTTCTCTGAAGACGTCCACTCAGTGTGCAGCAGCAGTCAAAAAAGCAAACAGGATGTTAGGAATAATTAAAAAACGTGATAGAGAATAAGACAGAGAATATCTTATTGCCCTTATATAAATCCATGGTACACCCACATCTTGAATATTGCGGATAGATGTGGTTCCTCATCTAAAAAAAGATATTTTAGCATTAGAAAAGGTTCAGAGAAGGGCAACTAAAATGATTAGGGGTTTGGAACGGGTCCCATCTGAGGAGAGATTAAAGAGACTGGGACTTTTCAGCTTGGAAAAGAGGAGACTAAGGGGATATGATAGAGGTCTATAAAATCATGAGTGTTGTGGAGAAAGTGAATAAGGAAAAGTTATTTACTTGTTCCCATAATATAAGAACTAGGGGCCACCAAATGAAATTAATGGGCAGCAGGTTTAAAACAAATAAAAGGAAGTTCTTCTTCACATAGCGCACAGTCAACCTGTACAACTCCTTGCCTGAGGCTATTAGCCAGGATGGGTAAGGAATGGCGTCCCTAGCCTCTGTTTGTCAGAGGGTGGAGATGGATGGCAGGAGAGAGATGACTTGATCATTTCCTGTTTGATTCACTTCCTCTGGGGCACCTGGTATTGGCCACTGTCGGCAGACAGGATCCTGGGCTGGATAGACCTTTGGTCTGACCCAGTATGGCCATTCTTATGTCCTTATGTTCAGAAGAACCTGTCCTATCTCAAGGACTCTCCTTCTGCCTATGATTCAGTTCTGTGGAGATCTGGAATCCTATTTTCGCCGCCTCCACCTGAAGGAATACTTCCAGCACACCAATGTATGACACACTGACCTTGCTGCTCCCACCTGCTGATCCCGCAAGAGGAAAGCTTCTATGTGGACCTCCACTAACAGTCGTAACGAGAGTCTTGATTTCTACATTGACTGCTTCCGCAAATGTGCTTGAGCTGACATTGTCAGCAAACAACAACATATAACATACGACCTCAGTCATGCAGAACACAATGGTATAAACAGCCTCAAAAACAATCCTAACATCATAATCAAAGAAGCTGACAAAGGGGGCGCTGTAGTCATCACGAACAGGACAGACTATGAACAGGAGGCAACCAGACAACTCACCAGTACCAGATTCTACATGCCTCTCTCCTGTGATCCTACTAAAGAATATTAAAAAACCCTGAAACAATGGCTCATGAAGCTCCCTGATGCTGCTCAGGACCAAATTTACACCAATACCCTCTCCCCCTCTGATCCCCGACCAGGAACTTTGTATCTGCTACCTAAGATACACAAACCTGGAAATCCCGGATGACCCATCATCTCAAGCATTGGCACACTTACAACAATCGAATCTGGCTATGTCGATTCCCTCCTCAGACCCTATGCTACCAGCACTCCTACAACACCACTGACTTCCTGAGGAAACTTCAAAACATCAGTAATCTCCCTGAAAATACCATCCTGGCCACTATGGACATAGAAGCCCTTTACACCAACATTCCACATGAAGACAGATTACAGGCCATCAGGAACACCATCCCCGATAACAGCACTGCACACCTGATTACAGAGCTCTGTGACTTTGTCCTCACCCACAACTACTTCCGATTCAGAGACAATTTGTATATCCAAGTCAGCGGCAGGGCCACAGGCACCTGCGTGGTACCACAATATGCCAACATCTTTATGGCTGACCTTGAACAATGTTTCCTCAGCTTTCACCCCCTCACACCATTACTTTACTTACGCTACATCGATGACATCTTCATCATATGGACCAACGGGAAAGAGACTCTTGAAGAATTTCACAAGGATTTCAACAACTTCCACCCCACCATCAACCTCAGCCTGGACCAGTCCACACAGGAAACCCACTTCCTGGATACTACAGTACAATTAAATAATGGACAAATTTCCACCACCCTATACTGGAAACCCACCGCCCACTACATTTACCTTCATGCCTCTAGCTTTCATCCCAGACACATTTCTCAATCTATTGTATACAGCCAAGCCCTAAGACACAACTGGATTTGGTCCGATCCCACAGACAGTGACAAATGCATATAACAAAAGACAGGACTATGTAGCACTTTAAAGACTAACAAGATGGTTTATTAGGTGCTGAGCTTTCGTGGGCCAGACTCACTTCCTCAGATCAAATTGTGGAAGAAAATTGGCATGACCATATATACCAGAGGGATACAAACAAAAAAAAGTGAACACATATAAAATAGACAAATTGGATTTTAGAACAGAGGAGGGATGGGGGGGAGGAAGGTTAATGTCTATGGGGTAATAATATTAGAGGTGATAATTGGGGAAGCTATCTTTGTAATGCATATCCAAATGAATATAGGATCGCTATAGAGCATTCTTAAAACTGAAATACCCAACTGTAGAAGGAAAAAACAGATTGACAGAGCCAAAAGAGTACCCAGACATGAACTACTTCAAGACAAACCCAAAAGAGAAAACAACAGAATTCCACTTGTCATTACCTACAGAGAAAACAACAGAATTCTACTTGTCATTACCCACAACTTGAGCCCTCCAATGCATTATCACACAATCTACAGGGTATGTATGTCTACACGGTCTAACTAGGCTAATGTAGGCATTCGAATTTGCAAATGAAGCCGAGTTTAAATATCCGGGCTTTAGCTACATGTTCAATCCGGTCAGCCATTTTTAAATGCACTAGTCTAGGACTAACTGCCTACGCTACGGCAGTTGATAATGGATGGAACTAAGTCCTTTATTTCCTTACCTGTTACCCGTTACTCCTCCTGAATGAGGTGTAACGAGGTAATTTGTGAACCTGAACAACCTATTCTTCTTACAGACAACCCACCAAACTAAAACCAAATTCTCTCCCATTACCAACCATGCTACACAGCTACATCATAAACATCCAGGAACCCAGCCCTGCAATCAGCCCCGATGCCAACTCTGCCCACATATCTATACAAGCAAAATCATTACTGGAGCCAACTACATAAGCCACCAAATCAGAGGTTCATTTAACTGCACATCTAGGAATGTAATCTATGCTATCAAATGCCAGCAATGCCCCACAGCAATAAGTATTGGACAAATTAGACAGTCCCTATGGGAAAGAATGAATGGACACAAATCAGATATCCATAAAGGGAACATACAAAACCTGTTGGGGAACACTTCAGTCTGCCTGGGCATTCATTAACAGCTCTTCAAGTGGCTGTTTTGTGACAGACCAATTCCACAAGCCAAATACACAGGGAAGGACAGGAACTACAATTCATTCACAAGTTTGATTCTCATGCGAATGGCTTAAATAAAGATACCGGATGGCTGGGACATTATCAACCTACCAAACAATGAAGGTGCCAATGATTCTTTGTCTGCATAGAAGCTGTTGTTAGTACTGTTCCTCTCTAATTGCTACTAATGGTCCTTATCTGCCTCTTTTGACTATCCCGGTCCTTAGGTGCTTATAGACTATTTGTTTTTCCTGTTACATTCCAGCTCTGCTTTCCCCTTGATATTTGTATGCCTACTGCCTCTTCTTGTTTCCCCCCTCTCATTTTTTCCTTCTCCCCTCCCCCCCTCCATTCTCCCTTATTTATTTTAGTTCTGGACATCTGGTCATCTGAAGAAGTGGGCTATACCCACAAAAGCTCATGATACCATCTACATATTTGGTTAGTCTTTAAACTGCTACCAGACTATCCGTTGTTTTTTAAGTTTATCCTGTGCAGACTAACTCGGCTATCCCCCTGAAGCAAGATAATTAAGTTCAAAGCAGACTGTGAAGAGTTACAATGAAGCTCACAAAATTGGTTGACTGGGCAACAAAAAGGCAAAATTCATTGTTGATAAATGCAAAATAATGCACATTGGAAAACATAATCCTAACAATACATATGAAACGATGGGGTTGAAATGAGCTGTTACCGCTCAAGAGAGAGATCTGGGAGTCATCAGTGGAGAGTTCTCTGAAAACATCCATTCAGTGTTCAGAAAAACTCACAGAAAAGGGAAAAAAGGGATAGATAATAAGTAGGGCCCTACCAAATTCCTGGTCCATTTTGGTCAATTTCATGGTCATAGGACTTCAAAAATAATAAATGTCATGATTTCAGCTATTTAAATCTGAAAGTTCATAGTGTTGTAATTGTAGGATGGTCACACCAGCAGCAGCGCAGATATGAGCTTGGCCTGGCATGGTCTTGCCACCCTTAGTTCTGCGCTGCTGCCTGCAGAGCCCAGCTCTAAAGGAAGCAGCGGAGAAGCAAGGGTGGCATGGAACTGTATTGCTACCCTCACTTCTGCACTGCTGCTGGTGGGGCGCTGCCTTCAGAGCGGGGCACCCAGCCAGCAGCCGCCACTCTCCAGCTGCCCAGTGCTGAAAGCAGTGCCTCCATTAGGAGCAACACAGAAGTGAGGTTAACTGTACCTGTATCCCTCCCCTACAATAATCTTGTGACTATCCTACATTTACAACACTATGGTCTACCCCAGGAGCTGCATCAGCCAAAAGGCAAGAGCCAACCAGGCTCTGAAGGCAGCACAGAAGTAAAAGGGCAATACTACAACCGCAGTTCCCCCTAGGGTGTATGCTTGCACGGGTGCACAGAGAGGATTTTAGTCCCGCCCATGTCCTCTGCATAGCTGCACAGCAGCGTGCTGCTGCAAGGTTAGCTTCTGCTGGTGGTGCGCTTGGTGAGGGAGTTTTGGCACCTGAGGCGGGGAGCTCAAATGACGCCCCCCTGCCCCCTCGCTTGGGCCAAAACTTTGAAAGGTCTCAATTCTGCCTTCTTCCTGTTCTACTCCTCTCATGGGACTGCTCTGCTACCTACCCCAGTAAAGGAGAACTAACAACTTAAAATGCCTTGTTCAAAAATTTTAAGTAACACTTAACTTTCAAATGCCTGAACAGCCAATGTAACTAGTGTAATGTCCATCTAGAGCAGAGAGAATACAGATGCATCAGCAGCAGAAACAATTTTTTTACACTCTGGGTCCTAGTGGCGCTCTTTCCCCCCCCCCCCGCCCCACACATACAGTCTGGCACCTCAGGTGGCTGCCTCAGTTTGCCTCATGGTAAGTCCAGCCCAGGAGGGAGCTGCTAAGCTGGGCAGCTCTCTGCTGGCCCTGACTCCCCAGAGTTGGAGCTGGGGCCTGGCCTGTTCGGTGGCTGCCCGGTTGCTCCTGGGGTGGATTGTGTGTCAGGTGGCTGCTGGGACCACAGTGTGGTTATCCCCAACAGCCACACCCTAGGAGCAGCTACTACGCTGCAGCCTCAGCTCCAGCTCTGGCAGCTGCCATGCAGCCTGCAGCTGGGCAGCCACGTGGCTCTGACCCCAGCTCCAGCCCTTCCCCAGGGCTTAGGTCAGGGCCGTGTGGTGGCAGCGTGGGGCTGGGCTGCGGTGAGGCTGCTCCTGGGTTGGGCACGTGCAGCCAGGCGAGTCGGCTGTGTAGCGGCCGGTGGAGGAGTCGTGTTTCCCCAACCCCCCTTAGTGGAAGGTGCCAGGCAGCACTAGGACAATGCAGCAACGGTGTCGGTGGGGCCCTGGCTGGCAGATCAGGCGGGGGCCAAGGCACTGAGCAGGGAGAATGAGGCCGAGAGCTGGCAGGGCCCTGTGGAGCATGGTAGGGGGCCTCGTTCAACCTGTTGGACACCTGCGGCATGTAGCTGGGGCCCAAGATGCTGCCTTGCTTGCACTCATTCTGCCTGCGCCGCCTGCCGCATCCTGACTGCTACCTCATGCTGCCCCCCCTCACCCGAGCACCCCCTAAGAGCTGCCACCTCCGGCATCCCTCTCCTTGCTCATCCCCTCACCGGGCTCACCACTGCACTGCACTGCATAAGTGCCCTCCCACTCCACGCGCAATTTAAAGGAAAGACTTCATTATTACAACTGATGTACTGACCGCATCTCAGCGGAATAGCTGGCCAAGCCAAAGTTGTCTGTAATGAGATGTGCTTTTCGTTGTAAAGATCTGTCTGATCTCTGATATAGTCCTAGGAAACTGATAAACACACAGCAGCAGAAATCTAGTACTATGCCTGTAATTTATCCAAAAAATGGGGAAGACAGTTTAAATTAAAAAAAAAGATGTAACAAAATTAGCTGCTCTGGACGACTGTAGGCAGGGCTATTACTGGCACGTTTATTCTCTGAATTTCCTGAGCTCCAGAGGAGACTGTAACGGGCTGGAGGTGGGGGAAGCAGGAAGCCGTCCCTCAGCACATGCGGATTGGTAAGGGACCACATCAGAACTATTTGCTCTGAATATTTTACTTCCTCTTCACCAACCTGCGAAACTAGAATGAACCACACGGAAGGGGTGTATGTGGGGACTGGCGGGCAGATGTTCCTTGTGTTAACGTAAGGGCATCCCCCAATAGCGCATGATAAGGAACTAATCCCTATAGACATTTTCTGTCACTGGCTTGGTGACATACTAAGCTCCCTCTAGGCCCGAGCTGGAGCTGGGGCTGTGGTGCAGCTGCTCCTGGGGCCGGGGCCTCTTGCATCCTTGTTACCCCCTTCCCACACCCCTCTTCCCCCTCACTGCCCTCTGGCTCTCAGAGGCCCCTGCACCCTTCAGCCCCCTGCTGGCTCCCCCCCCTAGCTCCCCACATGTCACTGCCTCACCCCTAGGCCCCAACTCCCTGCAAGCCCTGGGTGCTGGCAGCAGCTTCCCTCTGCCCCAGGTGGGGACTCACAGCAGCCCCGCGAGGAGCAGCCTGGGGCATCTTCTGCCCTGCACACCCGCTGCCCTGAGAGCGGTGCTCCCTGGGGGGGCACCTCTCACCTTCTTCCTATGGGGAGGGTTGCTTCCTGGAAGCAGGGCGCGGGGTCCCTGCAGGCTGGGGTCCCTGTGCTAGGAGAGTCACTTGGGGGCAGCCCAACTAGTGGGTGCCACGGTGGCCCCTATCCAATCAAAGCGCACGTGACTTCCATATTGGTGCACAAGACAAAACTCACTGCGCTCCTGGATGGAAAATCTTAGAGGCAGCCCTGGGTGCAACCCCCCTAAAATAACCTTGCGACCCCCCTGCAACTGCCTTTTGAGTCAGGACCCCCAGCCTGCGAGAGGCCGGTCTCCCTTGTGAAATCTGTATAACATAAGGTAAAAGCAACAAAAGACCGGATTTCACTGGGGGGAAAGAGGATGCCAGGGTCTGTGATGCGTTTTCCATGGCTGTGAATTCGGTAGGGCCCCACTAAGAAGATAAAACGTGGCACTATATCCCTCCATGGAAGGCCCTCATCTTGAACACTCTGCATAGAATTAGTCACCCCATTTCAGGAAAGATATTGGAATGGAAAAAAGATACAGACCTGGGCAGCCAGAATGATTAGGGGAGGGAACAGCTTCCATCTGAGGGAGAGTCACAAGACTGGGGATTTTGTGCTTGGAAAAGAGACGGCTCTTGCTATGATAAACAGAGGTGGAGAAAACAAACAAGAACGTGTTCTTTGCTCCGCGTGACGCGGAGGGGTCACCACACGACGGCAGTCAGCAGCGGGTTTAAAGCAGACGGAAGGGCGTATTTCTTCGCAGAGCGCAGAGCAAGCCCGTTGGACTTTTTGCTAGAGAGCGTTGGGAAGGCAAAGACTATAACAGGGTTCAAAAAAGAACTAGATACGCTAATGGAGGCTCTGAGCCAGGCTGGGCTGGGAGGGCGTCCTTAGACTCTGTTTGTCAGAGGCTGGGAATGGGCGACAGGGAGGAATCATGTGAGGATTGCCTGTTCTGTTCACTCCCTCTGGGGCATCCGGCCACTGTTGGAAGACAGGACACTAGGCCTTTGGTCTGAATCCGTGTGGCCGTTCTTATGTAATAAACCATGCACAGTGCAGTGCATAACGAGGGCCTGCGTGCTGCCATAATGTTCCTAATAATTAATGTACAGCACCTAGCACCATGGGGCCCTGGGCACTACTGTAATACACCTAATAAATAACATATGGGGGGTCTAGCAATACAGGACCCTGTGCACTACCATAATACACCTAATAAATAACATATGGGGGGTCTAGCACTACAGGGCCCTGTACACTACCGTAATACACCTAATAAATAACATATGGGGTCTAGCACTACAGGGCCCTGTGCACTGCCGTAATACACCTAATAAATAACATATGGGGTCTAGCACTACAGGGCCCTGTGCACTACCGTAATACACCTAATAAATAATATATGGGGGGGTGTCTAGCAATATAGGGCCCTGTACACTACCCTAATACACCTAATAAATAACATATGGGGGGTCTAGCAATACAGGGCCCTGTGCACTACCGTCATACAGGAGATCCTCGTGATGCATGGAATTGCTATGCACAGTTCCATGTATTCATGGGTCTCCTGTTCCAGCATGGGGGAGCAGGGGGAGCGAGGAGCCACGGGGAGCTCACCATGGGGGCAGGAGCCATGACTCCCAGTATTCGTGAATGGTGAGGGTTTCCTGTACAGCTAGTAAGTAACATGCACTATGGGGTTTGGGGCTGGGGTGGAGGCTCTGAGGAGCTGTCTCCCCCGGTACGGAAATGCAGCCATCTGGGATCCTGTTACCAAGGCAACCCCACAGTGCCCCCTATTGCCACATGTGGGCATTGGCATCTGGGGTAACTAGAGAAAACCTCCCCCCCGTTAAATCATTTGTGTGGCTGCCCTCCACCACCCGCCTGTGCCTGGGAGACTATCAATCTTTAGACCCAGCCTCATGGGATCTGGGGAGCGCTCCGTCGAAGGAAGGATGCCAGTTTGCAACCCACTCCTCACCCCCAACCTTCTGACAATAGCCCAGCTCCCACGCCTCAGGCGTGGTTCTCATAAGCTGCCCCACCCTCGCGGTGTAAAACAGGCGTTTTCGCACGCCAGGGTCTCTCCTCCGCTGAAGCGTGGTGGCTGCAGCTGGAGGGTGTGTATTCCGGTCACGCTTGGTGTGTCTGCCATCTGCCAGCGGCGCAGAGAAACCTTTAAAGCTGAAAGCTGATGACGATGTGGAACTAGCTGAAGCGTATCAACTTTGCAATGCAGTTTGGAAGAAAGAATTCTGCCCAGAGACCTGGAAGAAAGGTGTGGGTTGTAAATTGCCAAAGAAAGGCAACTGGCCGGAAATAACATTATTTTCACTCCCTGGGAAAGTGTTTCTCGTTGACTATCAGACGGAATGAAGTTGGTCGTTGATGAAAACCTGTGCAGTGAGTGTAAACTGTGTAATCTTTGCCCTGAGGTGCTTGGTTGAGAAAGCACTTGCCTGCCAGAGGAGGTTAGTGTTGAGTCCTGTAGAGCGGACGAAAAGGTTTGGCGGCCTTCATACAGAGTAGCCATGGGATATCTTGCAACAATAACGGTTCCTAGAAAGATAACAGGACTGGTTAAGATGCTGTACAAAGGAGTCAAAATGTTCTGTGGGGAGACCGACTGACGGGATGATCATTGCTGGAGTGTAGCAGGGTCACATTGTTATGCTTACAAGAAGCACACAGGATCTTTTCAGGGGGATACGGCAAGAAGCCGCATTTATTGATAATATAACAAAGTAGCATATGTGCGTACACACACACACACACACACACACACACACACACACGGACTGCTGATGGAATAGTTACCAGTCTGTTGCTCGACTCAACCTATTGGCCAGATAGGTTGAGCATGAGGGGGGAGCCAGGTTCTTGTGAGTTTGGACTGATGCTCCATTTGGCAGGACAGGAACCCGAAGAATCATACAAGACACCCCATCCTTTATAGGATTTTCTTTCCATGCAAGTCTATGCATTTTTCCTTGTCAGGCCTTAAACAGTTTTTCAGCATCACAGTGGTCCCCAACACGGTGCCCGTGGGCGCCATGGTGCCCGCTGGGGCATTTATGTGCGCCCGCCGAAACATCTGGGCTGGCCCCGCCCTGGCGCGCGGCACATGCATGGTGCTGACCCTGGGCTCAATGCACGTGGGCGGCCCCCACCCCCGGGCACACGGTGCATGCGTGGCCCCACCTCCGGAAGCGCGGCACGTGAGTGGCCCCGCCCCTGGGCGCCCGGCAGCCCGGAAAGGTTGGAGACCACTGCAGCATCACAATCAATCTTCCTACAACATATGGTTATCAGGAAGAAGTTGTTCTCACAGGGTATGTCTACACAGCAGTTATTTCGAAATAGCAGCCCTTATTTCGAAATAACTTTCCTAGCGTCTACACGGCCAAACCGCTATTTCGAAATTAACTCAAAATAGCGGAGCGCTTATTTCGAATTTGGTAAACCTCATTCTACAAGGAATAACGCCAAATTTGAAATAGCTATTTCGAAATAAGTGCTGTGTAGACACTTATTTCGAAATAGGGGGCCTCCTGCCTTCCCAGGGTGTCCTGGTTGCCACTCCAGCCTCACCAAGAACACTTCTCTCCCTCCCGCCCTTCCTGAAGCCCTTAAAGGGGTAGTCTCTGGCCACAGTGCCTGTGCCAGCTCCAAGCCTGCCAACCCATAGCCAGCAGTCACTGCCCCTGACCCAGTAGCCCCAAAACATAAGCCAGCAAGCCACTGGCAGCCAGCCCTCCACCACTCCCTAGGAGCAGTCTGCCAACTCCCAGGAGCCTGCCAGGGCCCGGAGAAGGCGGGCACCTTCCTGGTCCAGGGTGGAGATCATGGACCTTATTCAGGTTTGGGGGGGATGCCCCCAACGTCCATGATCTCCGTACTAGAGGGAGGAATGCAGCTGTCTATGGCAGGATAGCTGCCAGCCTGGCACCAAACGCCACATGTGAACCCAGGAGCAGGTTTGCATGACAATCAAGTTGGTCCGGCGAGACCCCCAACCCTGAGCCCTGAGCTTCCCCTCCCACTTCTTCCCCTTGCTTCCCCCTTCTAGCTCCCTCCTCCCAGGTTTCCCCCTCCCCTCTCCCACCTTCTTTTCTCCCCTCTCCCACCTCCTTTCCCCAGTCTCACCAGAGTTTCATTCCCTCCCCACCCAGTTTTGTTAAATAAAGAGAGTTTGTGTTCATGAAAATACATGTATTTTATTTGACATCAGGAAGGGGGGTTAGGGAGGGGTAAGTGGAAGGACGAGAGGGAGGAATGAGGCACAAGCCCTCAGTGGGGCAGACCAGAGAGGCTGTTAGTGCTCCTCAGGGTGGAAGCTCTCCCACAGGGCCTCCTGCATACTGACAGCTCCCCAATGGACTTCCCGGATGCAGCCTGCAGAAAGTGCAGCCAGGCTCACAGCAACGCATCCAAGAGAAGCACCAAAATTCCCCGGGGCAGCTCTGGCTCTATGTTGCAGAGTGCTGTGGTGTCCCGAGTGAGGGCAAGCAGAGCACGCAGAGACAAAATGTTTTGCTGTCCCTCATCGAGGTAGACAAGCAAGCAGGGAAACCTGAGAACTGGCTCTCCGGGTGGGTCCCTTTAAGCACAGACCTCAGATAGCCTCAGGCAGCAGCCACACACAGTAAGTCCTGACCTGGTGCCCTGTTGGAACTGGTTCCAGCCAGTCTTAAATGCGATTCAGCGTCCACTCAGTCCACTCAGTGTGGACACACTATTTCGAAATAGCAAGATGCTATTTCGAAATGCATTTTGTATGTAGTCTGCAGACGATACCAAGCTGGGAGGGGTGGAAAGTGCTTTGGAGGAAAGGAATTCAAAATGATCTGGACAAACTAGAGAAATGGTCCGAGGTAAATAGGATGAAGTTTAATCAGGACAAATGCAAAGTGCTCCACATAGGAAGGAACAATCCATTTCACACATACAGAATGGGAAGTGACTGTCTAGGAAGGAGCACTGTTGAAAGGGATTTAGGGGTCATAGTGGACCCCTAGTTCAACATGAGCCAACAGTGCAACGCTGTTGCAAAAAAAGCCAACATGATTCTGGGCTGCATTAACAGGAGTGTTGTGAGCAAGACACGAGACGTCATTCTTCCGCTCTACACTGATTAGGCCTCAATTGGAGTACCATGTCCATTTCTGGGAGCCACATTTCAAGAAATTGGAGAAGGTCCAGAGAAGAGCAACAAAAATGATTAAAGGTCTAGAAGACATGACTTATGAGGGAAGACTGAAAGAATTGGAAAAGAGAAGACTGAGAGGGGACATGATAATAGTTTTCAAGTATCTAAAAGGGTGTTACAAGGAGGGAGAAAAATTGTTCTCCTGGACCTCTGATGATAGGACAAGAAGCACTGGGCTTAAATTGCAGCAAGGGAGGTTTATTTAGGTTGGACATTCCTAACTGTCAGGGTGGTTAAGCACTGGAAGAAATTACCTAGGGAGGTTGTGGAATCTCCATCACTGGGGATATTTAAGAGCTGAGCAGGTGGGATAGACACCTGTCAGGGATGCTCAGACGGTGCTTGGTCCTGCCGTGAGGGCAGGGGACTGGACTTGATGAGCTCTCGAGGTCCCTTCCAGTTCTATGATTCTATGATTCTATGTTTTATGATTCTATGAGCTTCCATGGGCAAAACCCACTTCTTCAGATGAGCTAGAGTGGAGAAAAAAGGGGGCGTCTCAGAATTTATAACAGAAAAAGAGGGGAGAGAAGAGGGGGAAAGTACCTGTCAGTTGTAGGGCTAATGAGGTTAATTGAGTTGGGTGGAAGTGTCCCAGACTCAGCTTTTGATGGCAACGAGGAGTTAAATATAAGGAAGGCTGGTTTTATAATGGGCCATCCAGTTAATGTCTTTGTTCAGGCCCAGGGAAACAGTGTCAAATTTGCAAATGACTCTCTCTCTGTAGTTGGCTTGTGAAATTCCTTTGTAGAAGGATGGCTACTTTTAAACCCAATAACGAATGCACAGGCAGGTTGAAATGTTCCCCTACAGCAGAGGTGGGCAGCCTTTTCAAACCAAAGAGCCAAACTACATCACAATTCAGAACAAGTGGTCCACAAAGCGCCAGTATAAGGATGCCCATTTGCATGACTGAGAATATACAACTTAATATTTTTGATAATGGACATGATGATTAATAAGAGCATCAATGAAACATTGTGCTCACAGACTTTATTTAATGGGACTTCTGCTGCTGCATCTTTTTCCATGTTTCTTTGAAGTTTACATCACAACTGGTCAAATTCACGTTCGTGTGTGCATTCAGGCTTCAGGAGTAATTACGTGCTTTAAAAATTTTGAATCAATTTTTCATTTTTATTTAAAAAGTTGCATGTATTTTGGGAATGACAAAAGAGCTGTATTTGGTTCCACCCTGAGCCATCGTTGGCTCGAGAGCCATAGGTTGCAGACCCCTGCCCTACAGGTTTATGTGTGTGACTATTTCTGATGTCTGATTTGTGTCCATTTCTCCTTTGGCACAGAGACTGTCCAGTTTGGCCAATATCCATGGCAGAGGGGCATTGCTGGCACTTGATGGCATATATCACATTCGTGGATGTGCAGTTGTATGATCCCCTGATGTGGGGGCTGATGTGATTGGGTCCTGTGATGGGGTCGCTTGTGTAGATGTGTGGACAGAGTTGGCACCAGGGTTTGTTGCAGGGGTAGGTTCCTGGGGCAGTGTTTGAGGTGGGATGTGTGGCTGCTGGAAAGAATTTGCTGCAGGTTGAGGGGCTGTCTGTAGGCGAGGACTGGCCTGTTGTGGTGATATCCAGCGTGGGACATGCTACTGACACTTGGGAACTGTGAGATGCCCCCAAGAGAAAACAGCACAGAGAGAATAGTTGGCATCCAGAGGCAGGAAAAAGTAACTGATGCTGATGTGTCCCACAGGCCTGGCCAGCAGCTGGAGAGCCAATATCTGAGAAGGGCGGCTGAGGTAGTCTGTGCCAGGTGTGCGAATGCCTAAGAACCTTAGACGAGCCCCAGAGTGGCTCCCACCTTGAGGGAAGAGGAGAAGGAGAAGGACAATAGCAGCCATCTAAGAAATCCCTGCTGCCCGAGCATCCCCATGGGACTCGCCGTCAAGGCAAAGCTCTGGGCTGCGTTTCTCTTCTGCTAACCAAGCCCCCAGCTGGGAGTAGGTGTGGTGCAGCGGGCGCTGATCTGTGACAGAGCTGGGGGAGGAAGGAAGTCACATGGATGGAAACAGCACCGAGCTCCTGTCAGAGTTCGGCTGTGGCTGGCCCCCACAGACGTCCTCTGAGTCCATCTGCCTGCAGTTGGCATGGCCCATCTGAGCGAGTACGGGAACTGGATGGGTCGCTCGCAGGCGAAGGGCAAGAGGGCAGCAGCCGAGCGCAGAGGTAAACGGCCCATGATTGGAGCGGGGAGCAGGCGGCCAGGCCTGGCGGGGGCTGTCGGCTCGGCAGGTCTCATGTGTTGGCCACTTGGATGGGAGGCTCGCAGGAAAACCCAGACTGCTGCCGGGAGCATCGGTGCCTGGTGCCTACGAGGGGGGAGAGGAGCAGGAAGGGCCAGGCAGGGAAGGGGGGGTGGGGCATGAGCAATCCAAATGTTGGCAGGGGTCCAGGGGGGCAGCTATCACAAGTTGCCTCTGGCCGGGAGCACAGTGGGGAAATCGGCAGGGGCTCTCTCCTCTGCTGTTCTGTGCGACCCCGCTGCGTTGTAGGGAGCAGCGTGGGGACCGCCCCACCTCGTCAGGGCTGGCCCCAGTGAGGCACCCGAGGATGCCGTGCTGCCTTTCCTGCCAGCCGGGCCCCCAAAGCCTTTGACTGTGCGTGGTTGTGAAAGCTGCCCTGAGTCAGGGGTGTTACCCACTGTGTCCTGGCCACTTGCCAGCTCAGGTGACTCCAGCTGCCCCATAAAGTTTCAACTGAGAACTGCATTCGTCTTTCCCACTGGAAAGGGCTGTTACCCGGCCCTCAGGGTCCCCACCCAGAGGGGGCTGCATCTCTGCGCTGGGTGCAGAGTCCCTGTACAATCAGCTCGTGTTAACCCCCGGAGGCAGCTGCATCTCAGGCAGGGGAGAGGGGATAGATCAATAGAAATACACCCAGAGCCTGGGAAGGGCCTTGGGGTGAGAGTGGAGAGACTCTGTGGGCACACTCCCACCTTGGGTGAAACAGCTTCCTCCCCGCGGAGCCAGCTTGTCTGCTGCCACCCTCCCTCTTCCGGGGGGACGTGGGGCTGTGAGCAGTCAGCCTCTCTTCCCCTGCCTGTCTCCTCCTCCGGTGATCTCCTTCCCCCGAGCCAGCCCAGCCTCAGGGGCTCTGTCATCGCCAGGTGCGCCTCCTGTGTCGGACAACGAGGACGACTATGAGAACGTGTCCCTGGAGGACGGGGGCTGTTCCAAGCCCCGGCCCCTACCACGTGACAAGAAGGTGAAGGCAGCGGCACCGGCCCGGAAGGACCGAGGAGGAGCAGGTACCAGGGCAGGGAGCCCCAGCTGCCCCACTCTGCAGGGATCGCTCAGGCCCCGCTGCTCAGAGCCTGGGGGGTGGGTGTCAGTGCAGCACCCAGCCACCAGCCCTGGGCCCCTTTGCGTCCATGGGAGCCGGTGAATCTGGGCCTAGCCCAGCTGCTCCAGCCCAGGGTGAGTGGTGGGACCATGGACGAGCAGGCTCAGTACACCGTGGGAAGGCGGGGCCTGTGACTCACCTGCGGGCAGGTGAGTTCGATTCCTGATCCCGGGCACTGTCCTCAGACGTGGAGACTCAAGCTCCCGTCCCTGTTATGGGCTACGAGCTACCGGCCAGACTCATCCTTCTCTCTCTCAACAGGCCCGGCACCAGCACTGTCCAGGCCCCCCGAAACTGGTGAGAAATGTTCCCATTCTTTGCTGGGGGATAAGTAAGATCTGGGGATAAAGTAGCCCTTCACTTCCAGGGGCAGGTCTATGCGGCTGGGCGCACGTCACGCACAGGGGGGCAGAACTCACGACCTTTTGCTCCCATCACGCTTGGGAGAGATCCAGGTGCAGCCCTTGCAGCTTCCTCCCTGGCAGCCAGCTTTCTCTGGCACCTAAGCCCTGGAAGAACCCCCCTCCCCCCCCGCATTGAGGGCTGCTCTGCTCACCCTGCCCCTAGGATCCTAACTCATGCCCAGTTCAGGTGGGGAGGGGAATCTCCTCCCCGGCCCCACAAGCCCCCATCCCTGCACTGGGAGGCCACATGCTATAATCCCTCCTGTTTCCTTTCAGGCCCGGCCATTTCAGTGATCTCATGAGAACGTGTCCCTGGAGGACGGGGCTGCTCCAAGCCCCGCCCCTACCACGTGACAAGAAGGCAGAAGGCTGCACCCAGGCCAGGGCAGGATCCGTCCCTCCAGTCTGTCCCCAGGCCTATCGATCCCAGCTGCTCCCCAGCTGATGGTTCCAGGGCCTGGCTGCTCCCTGTGTGGCCGAGGGAGCCGCAGGCTGGCCCAGAGAAGAGCACAGGGAGCCAGGCGGCAGGTGCCCAGCACCAGTGGGCCCTTTGCGTGGGAGCTGGGGAGCCCAGCCTGCTCCAGCCCAGGGGGGTGGTGGGACCATGGAGATCAGTACACCTCTGAGGCGGGGCCTGTGACTCACCTGGAGCTGGCCATTAATTCTGATCCCGGCACTGTCCTCAGGGGAGACTCAAGCTTAGGCAGGGGCCAGACTCATCCTTCTAGGCCCGGCACCAGCACTGTCCAGGCCTCAAACTGGTGAGAAATGTTCCCATTCTTTGCTGGGGCATAAGTAAGATCTGGGGATAAAGTAGCCTTCACTTCCAGGGGCAGGTCTATGCGGCTGGGCGCCCGTCACGCACAGGGGGGCAGAACTCACGACCTTTTGCTCCCATCACGCTTGGGAGAGATCCCAGCCAGCAGGGGCAGCGGCACACGCTGCTGCAGTGCTAGGGGCACTAAGCTGCTCTGATCAGCCCCTGCAGCCCTGGTCCTCCCGCAATGCGCAATGCCAGGGCAGGACTCTCCTCCACCGTTTCACACTAAGCCCTGAAGAACTGAGCCTCCGCATTGAGGCTCTGCTGCACCCTGCCCCTAGGATCCTAACTCATGCCCAGTTCAGGTGGGAGGGGAATCTCTCCCCTCGCCCCACAAGCCTCCCCATCCTCCTGCACTGGGAGGCCCTGCATAATCCCTGTTTTACAGGCCTGCCTATGCGATAATCCCTCCTGTTTCCTTTCAGGCCAGCCACATTTCCATTTCAGTGATCTCAGAGGCCACAGTGCAGCACTAGGGGCGCTATGCTGCAGGGTCCACAGTGCAGCTCTAGGGGGCGCTATGCTGCAGGGGCTACAGTGCAGTACTAGGGGCCTACAGCTGCAGCTGATGGTTCCAGGCCTGGCTGGTGTGGCCGAGGAGCCGCAGGCTGCAGACGGGGGCCAGCCGAGCACAGACTGGCCCAGAGTAGCTTAGCACAGGGAGCCAGGGCGGCAGGGGCGGGCAAAGCCCAGCAGGGCAGTGGCTTGGGTGGAGAGCTGGGGAGCCCCTCGCCCCTCTGCAGCCCGGGGGAGAGTTCGATTCCCTGGTCTGTGCCCAGGAGCTGGCCATTAATGCTCTTTGTCCCCCACTCCAGGGCTGGAACTGTCATCAACAGCAGTGGCAGCTGCCTTCCAGCCCCCGGAAGGAGGTGAGTACGGTGTGCCAGGGCCATATTGCCCACCTGCCCCCTGCCCCGGGGCACAGGCTGTGTGTGACAGGAGCCTGAAGCTGGGACTGGACTTGCAGAGGAGAGTGAAGGAAAATTCATGTTGTTCTGGGGTGAATTCAGTAGGGGGCTCTCTGCCCCCCACAGTCAGAGCTTACCCGAGGGCAGCACCTGGGGCATGGTGCTGCAGGGAGCAGGTTGGGGGGGCTCTGTTGCAGGAATTCTCCCCTTGCTGTCACTGCTGACCCCAATGGCACAGTGCAGCACTAGGGGCGCTATGCTGCAGGGGCTACAGTGCAGTGCTAGGGGGCACTGTGCTGCAGGGGCCACAGTGCAACATGCTAGGGGGTGCTATGCTGCAGGCCCACAGTGCAGTGCTATGGGGTGCTATGCTGCAGAGGCTACAGTGCAGCACTAGGGGGCGCTATGGTGCAGGGGCCACAGTGCAGCACTAGGGGATGCTATGCTGCAGGGCCCACAGTGCAGGCTAGGGGTGCTATGCTGCAGAGGCCACAGTGCAGCACTAGGGGTGCTATGCTGCAGGGGCCACAGTGCAGCACTAGGGGGTGTTATGCTGTGGGGGGCCCACAGTGCAGCACTAGGGAGCACTATGCTGCAGGTGGGGGGGTTCACTCCCTGCAGTCAGTGCTGTCCTCAGTGCCCTAGGGGGCGCTGTG
This sequence comes from Rafetus swinhoei, assembly GCA_019425775.1. Taxonomy (NCBI): domain Eukaryota; kingdom Metazoa; phylum Chordata; order Testudines; family Trionychidae; genus Rafetus; species Rafetus swinhoei. The sequence continues at coordinate 7,658 of JAFJHL010000157.1, read as the reverse complement.
CTCTCTGGCAGGTAAGGCATACAGTCAGACAACCATGCCTAAACAAAGCCAATAAGCAAAACTCCTGGGGAAGTTTTGGGGAAATTCGGGGAGCTTGCCCTAGTGTCCTTCCCATTGCAGGGGAATTCCTGCCCCTCTCCCTGGATTCCACTTATCTAGTCAACCCTCCAGGGGACTCTCCTTCCCTCCAGGCCCTGTGCTGCACGGCTCTCCAGTGGTTGCAGCACTCCACCCCAGAGCTATGTCTACACTCGCGGTTTCTTGCGCAAGTATGGCTGTTCTTGCACAAGAATCCGCAGAGCATCCACACTGCCTGCCCGCTCTTGTGCAAGGAAATGTACAGTACGGCGTGGTAAGGGAGGGCTTCTTGCGCAAGAGCTACGCTCTTTTTTAACAGGTGTAAGCCCTCTTGCGCAGGGGCTCTTGCGCAAGAGGGCAGTGTGGACGCTCCGCAGGGATTTCTTGCTCAAGAAAGCCCTATGGCTAACATGGCCATCAGAGCTTTCTTGCACAAGAGAGCGTCCACGCTGCCATGGATGCTCTTGCGCAAAAGCACAGCTCGCACATGGCAGTGTGGACGTTTTCTTGCGCAAGAGTACTTGCACAAGAACCCTTGCGCAAGATGTTCCTGTGCAAGAAGCCGCCAGTGTAGACATAGCCCAGAGGTGGCTGCATGGAGATGCTGGGAGAAGTGATCCTAGTATGGACACAGCTTGGCAGAGGGAGCTCGGGGTCTAGCTTCTTGCTCTTACCAAATGGAGGTGCTCTCTGTGGCGTTACCCAGACATCTTGTGAGACCTCCCCTCCCTTCTTTTCCATGAACCCACTTGGTACCACCAGGTACCTCCAGCCGACTGGAGACCAACATTTCCCAGTCACCTCCTGGAGGGAGAGTCCTTTGCTATAACCCGCCCTCCCCAACACCCTCGCTCAGCCTCCCCATCCCGATACCCTCCCTTCAGAGCGCTAACTGCTGCTGCTCCGCACAGATCTTCGCCAATCTAAACCAGTCTTCAGAAGAGGCTGCTCTGGAAGTTCCCCGCTGATCACCTACATCCTGCTGGGGATTTGCTTCCTCATGTGCGGCGTGTTCCTCACCCTGGCCCTCATGAAACGTGAGTCTGGTACTGTCAGGAGGGGGGTGGCCCAGGCTGGACTCTCTGCGCCAGGAAGATGCTTCGCTCATTTCGTGGGCCCGGGGCTGCTCAGGGATTGCCCACTGAGGCTTTGGGCTGGAAAAGTGAGGTTTTGATTCAACACAATTGCAGGAAAGGAGGGTTTCAGAGAAACCCCAAACACTGGAAAGAAGAAATATTTTGATTCCGAAATGCTGCCCCGAGGCCTCAAAAGAGCTGTGTTCAGTGGCCACCTGTCCCCATTCTCTTCTCTGGGCTGGGCTCCTCAATTGGACTACACCTCCCAGGATGCACCACTGCCAGGGATTCCCATAGTGCACTGCCTCCACTTTCCAAGAGGAGAGACTGCAGTGCATCATGGGAGAGAGGTGCCCCCAGTGGTTCCCAAACTTTCGGCATCACGCCCCCTTCTTGATTTTTGAGAGACCCTTACGCCCCCCCCCCAAAAAGGAATTGACTGGGGCAGCAAAACTTGATGGGGGAGGTGGGCTGGGATGACTCGCGCCCCCCCTGGAGTTTCTTCATGCCTCCCAAGGGGGGCACAACCCCAGTTTGGGAACCCATGGTAGGGCAGGCTCCCTGGTTGAAGCATTAACATCTCTATGTGCTGTGCCATGGCTTCCCCTCTTGGAGAGGGTGGGCAGTGATGTCTTGGTGGGGAGTCCAGTCCCTACAGGGAAGAGGGCATGAGATAGTCAAACTACAACTCCCATGTGGTGCCAGGGCAGAATATGCAAATCAGTTTTTCAGTATTTGGCTTTCCACTAGAGGGCGAAAAAGTCAATTTTCTATGAATTTTAGCCAAAAATTAAGGGGTTTTGTGTGCAAGTGTTTGTAAAAAATGTCTGTAGGACAAGGCTGGCATTATGGCAAGGCACCTGGACTTGGGCATCACCAAATCTGAAGGGTGTGGGGGAAAAATCTCCAGCAACTCTGCATCACAATACCCCTCTGGCCCTGGAGCTAGAATCCGTATCCCAAAAGTGGTAGGTTCCCATTCTGCTGTACCTGGCTCTGATGGAAATCAGGTGTCACTCCACTGAAATCAGTGGAATGGATGTGCTATTAGTGTGACTGGAATCCAGCCCAGGGACTAGGAAGGGTCTTTGCCCCAAATGAAAGAGGCCCAGCCTGCAAGGGAAGCACTCGGCAGGGCTGGAGCGTAAAGGATCAGGACCCAGGCTAAGCAGAAGAAGAGCCCAGAGCAGTAGAAGGAGCTGTACCAGTAACGGAGTGACTCTGGATTTACTCCACTCAGCACCTGGGCTATAAAAGTGAGGAGTCATCACCTAAGAGTATCGGGGGAGGGGGGCTATTAATTGTGCTGCCAACTCTCACAATATTTGGTGGCTTTCCTTAAAGCCCCAGCCCCTGGAGTCCTGGGATGATGGGAGACCTTTAGCCCATTTCAAAACAAACCAATACATGTCTCACCCCATGGCTGGGAAAGGAAGAGCTGGAGAACAAGCTCCCTAAGGGGACTTGGTGTCAGACCCCTTGCCCCTGCTCTGCGTCTCTCTTGGCTATGCAGGGTGTAAGCTCGTCAGGGCAGGGACTGTCTATTCTGTGTTTGGACAGTGCCCAGTCCCACAGGGCGCTGGTCCTTGGGTAGTTCCTTCGCACACACGATCGCTAATCGCTCAAGAGACAGGAGGGCAGACAAATGGATCCCCAACATTGTTTTAAATTAAGTCTTATGGGGGGGGTAAGGCTGAGCGTGGGATTCATAACTTTTTGAGCACCTGGCATTGGAGAAACTGTCAAAAGCAGCACCAAGCAACTCCCCATCAAACCGATTCCCCGGGCGTGGGAAGAAACCAGGCCATTTGGGGCTGGGGCAGTTCCTGGTGTAAAGGGTGCCCAGGCAGATCACAGCTCGGCTCTTTGCTCTTGGTTCTTCTCCCAGGCCCCGAGCTGCAGCAGGAGTTAGAGGAGCTGAGCTTTCATCTTCCCCAGATGACAACTAATGGTAAGTAAAATGCTCCTTATACAGCCCAGCATGCTTGCCTCTGGACGAGCAGAGAAGCCGTCCGGGCGGGTCTCTGTAGCTGATCATTTTGCTACAGTTTAATTGTTTGCAGCCTGCAAAGCCCAGCCAGATTCTGCTAGGTTGCACCTGTGTAAATCCGGACTAACTGCCATGCTGGCGATCAGAATCCAGTGCAGAGTCGGGAGTCCCCTGTCTCCAGGGTAGCTGCCATTGGCCCAGGGTGAAGGGTGGGCTTGTAATGTAAGTTACACACAGGTTGAAGCCTGAGTTTGTAAATTCCCACTGGGTTTCAAAATGAGGCTCCCCTCCCATTTCCCCCTTCCACTTTAATCAGCTCCAGCTGCTACTAGAGTATTTTCCTCTAAGGCCCCACCCCTATTACTCGCTCTTTTCCCTCCTCTCCACCACCTGTGGTTTACTAGATCCTTTCCAGGGCCCATGTGCAGGCCAGAAGGCCGTTCCAGCTAAGCAGCGTGTGATGTGGGTTAATGACCCACTGCCCTTCCCTCGCCGTGCAGTAATCAGGATTTGGGTTTGGATGCCATTAGGGTAGCCAGGTCCGAAAACCCGACATGGCACCCAGCCACAGAAGCCAACAACCAGATAAGGGTGGGGCTTTAGAGGAAGAGATGGAGCAACGGTGGGCCCTCGGGGAAGAGGTGGGGCAGGGGGACGGAGCCATGGGGGTCCATGTACCAACCATTAGAAATGTAACAAGGCAAATGGTGGTGGATGAGAGGAAGTGGATGAGACTTTTTTAAAACAACAAAATCATTCAGAGCAGAGGAATTGGACTGTTAGGGGACTTCAATTACCCGGACATCTGTTGGGAAACTCACCCAGCAGGGCATAGATTATCCAACAGGTTCTTGGAACACATTGGAGACAATTTTTTTATTTCAGAGGGTGGAGAAAGCTATGCGGCGGGGGGGCGGGGAGTGGAGGCTGTGCTAGGTTTGAGTTTGACAAATAGGAAGGAACTGGTTGAGAATTTGAAAGTGATACTGAAATGACAGAGTTCCTGATTCTAAAGAACAGTATGAGGGAGGAGAACAGCAAAATAGAGACAATGGATTTCAAGAAGGCAGACTGTAGTAAATTCAGAGAGTTGGTAGGAAAGGACCTATAAGAAGCAAGCCTAAGAGGAAAAACAGCTGAAGACCATTAGGAATGGCAACATACAAAAACCTGTAGGGGAACACTTCAATCTCCCTGGACACACAATTGCAGATCTAAAGGTAGCCATCCTGCAGCAAAAAAACTTCAGGACCAGACTACAAAGAGAAACTGCTGAGCTACAGTTCATCTTCAAGTTTGACACAATTAACTCAGGATTAAACAAAGACTGTGAATGGCTTGCTAACTACAAAAGCAGCTTCTCCTCTCTTGGAATTCACACCTCCAGATCAGCTACTAGAAGTGGGCCTCGCCCTCCCTGATTGGCTCCACCTCGTCATCTCCAGCCTGATTCTGGCCTGCATATTTATACCTGCCTCTGGAAATTTCCACTACATGCATCTGACGAAGTGGGTCTTTGCCCACGAAAGCTTATGCTCCTACACTTCAGTTAGTCTATAAGGTGCCACAGGACTCCTCGCCGCCGCTGCAGCTGAAGACCGTGTTTCAAAGAGACGTTGTTAAGAGCATGAGAGCAAACCATTCCATTCTGTAGGAGAGATGGGACACAGGACAAGATATGGCACAACCAGGAATTCTCGAATGCTCTAAAAATAAAAAAAGAGAGTTCTGCAAAAAGTGGAAACTAGGTCAAAGTTCAACAGGTGGATCTAAACCAATAACACCAGGGGGGCATGTAGGGGCACAATTAGAAAGACCAAGGCACAAAATGAGCTCAAACTAGCTAGAGACATGCAGGGTACCAGGAAAACATTCTCCAAATACATTAGAAGCAAGAAGAAGACTAAGAACAGGGTACGACCGTTACTCAATGAAGAGGGAAAAACAGTAACAGAAAACGTGGAAATGGCAGAGGTGCTTAATGACTTCTTTGTTTTGATTTTCACCAAGAAGGCTGGTGGGGACTTACTGTCGACAGAACTCGGCGGTAGTATAGACGTAGGTATACTTTTGTCAACAAAAGTCCACTTTGTCGACAAAACCCTGTAGTCTACACACCCCAGGCTGCGTTTAGACTGGCAAGATTTTGCGCAAAAGCAACCGCTTTTGCACAAAATCTTGCCGCCTATCTACACTGGCCGCGAGTATTTGCGCAAGAACACTGACTTTGTACTGTACAAAATCAGTGCTTCTTGCGCAAATACTATGATGCTCCCGCCAGGCAGATAAGCCCTCTTGCGCAACTATTCTTGCGCAAGAGGGCCAGTGTAGACAGGAACGCATTTATTGCGCAAGAAAGCCCGATGGCTAAAATGGCCATTTAAAGAGAGAAACGTCTACACTGGCACGGATGCTTTTGCGCAAAAGATGGCTTTGCGCAAAAGATGGCTTTAAAGCATCCGTGCCAGCATAGACGCTCTTATAAATACTTTTAATGGAAAAACTTTTCCGTTAAAAGTATTTGCGCAAAATCATGCCAGTCTAGAAGCCCCAGTGTGGTTAAGCACTGGAATAAATTGCCTAGGGAGGTTGTGGGATCTATATCACTGTAGATATTTAAGAGCAGGTTAGACAAACATCGGTCAGGGATGATCTTGATGGGGCTTGGTCCTGCCATGAGGGCACGATACTGGACTTGATAATCTCTCGAGGTTCCTTCCAATTCTCTAACGGTGCATCTACAAAGCACCTAAACTTGATATAAGATACACAATTTGTGCTATGCAAATTGATCTTATTTCGATTGAATTTCAAAATAGGCTATTTCAAAATCTGGTGTGTCTAGACAGCACCAAATTTCGAAATAATGTGCTATTTTGAGACATCCCTTAACCTCATGGAACAAGGGTTACCGGGATGTCAGCATAGCGCACCTGTTATTTAAAAAATATTTCCAAATAACAGGTGGCTTGTGTAGTTGTGGGTCACTATTTTGGGATACCTCCAGTCTCCTGAAATAGCCGTGCAGTGTAGACATACCCCAATTCTATGAATGGCATCCTGGTTGCTTTTGACGGGCTGCTTTGGCATACCTGTTTGAAAATGGCTGCCTTGGGAACTCACGCAAATCCAGCCATACACCAGCTGCCCCTCAGCAACTAAATCCCAGTTACCAAATTAACCCTTGGAGGCTACAGCCCCTCATGGTAAAGACAGGCTCCTCACACCGCCTGCTTTGTGACCTTTCCATTCTCCTGATCCCAACGTCCTTTCTGTTTGCAGTGTCCCAGCAGCTAGCGGAGGCCAGACGGGACAGGGAGAAGATCCGAGCAGAGGTTGTGGCGCTGCAGGAATATGTAGGTGAGAGACTCATTGAGAGGCTTCTGCCTCTTTCGGTGGTGAGAGTGAGGGGCTGCGAGGTGAGGGCTGGGGGTTCTGTGTCTACCTGGGACTGTGAACTTGGGCAAGTTTTTATTGGGTGTTTACGGTAGCTCCTCAGAGCCTCAGCCAGGGCTCTCAACCCCAGTGTGCTAGGTGCTGTACGTTATTAGGTGTTTTACAGAAGCTCCTCGGAGCCTCAGCCAGGGCTCTCGACCCCAATGCCCTAGGTGCTGTACGTTATTAGGTGTTTTATGGTAGCTCCTCGGAGCCTCAGCCAGGCTCTCGACCCCAATGCGCTAGGTGCTGTACGCGTTATTAGGTGTTTACGGTAGCTCCTCGGAGCCTCAGCCAGGGCTCTCGACCCCAATGCGCTAGGTGCTGGTTATTAAGTGTTTTTCGGTAGCTCCTCGGAGCCTCAGCCAGGGCTCTCGACCCCAATGCCCTAGGTGCTGTACGTTATTAGGTGTTTTACGGTAGCTCCTCGGAGTCTCAGCCAGGGCTCTCGACCCCAATGCGCTAGGTGCTGTACGTTATTAGGTGTTTTACGGTAGCTCCTCGGAGCCTCAGCCAGGGCTCTCGACCCCAATGCGCTAGATGCTGTACATTCTTAAGTGTTTTACGGTAGCCCCGAGGAGCCCCAGCCTGTCCAAATGCAGACCAAAGTGCTTCCAGCCTAAGCAAGTCCCACCTCTGAACCCAGATGTCCATGGCACGGAGGGTCCATAACTGCTCAGGGGCTCTGCTGAACTCTGAGGGGAGAGCTTTGATGGTTCCATCCTGGGATCTCCAGAGTGATCCATTTTGTAAACCTGCACAGGAACTGGTTTTGTTATTCACTCTTGAGGGGCCGGTGCAGCTGACCAGAGCAAGCCCTGCGGGAGCCCTCCTTGGAGTCTGTGCGGGGGAGTTTTACTGGCTTTGGCTGCTAACCCCCTTTCCTCCTCCCCAGCAGCCTCTGACCAGAATTTCCGCTCTGACGAGCTGGCTGCTGCGAAGAAATTTCGCCGTGAAGTCCAGGCGCAGATCGCAGCTTTGCAGAAAACAGTCGGTGAGGGGCAGGATGCCCATGGCCGCCCCCGCCCTGGGGCCGCAGTTGGAGGGGGGCAGCTGCTCATGGGAGCTCTCAGCACACG